>VXAA01004977.1:721560-741068 GCA_013399115.1 Anseranas semipalmata | reverse complement strand
CCCTGCCCCAGCCCCGGGGGCAGCCCTCTCCTCGCCCCCCGCTCCGGCGCTGGGGAAGGGCCGGGTCTCCTCCGGCCCTCCCTTCGTCCCCGGGAGAGCCGGTGGCCGACGAGCCAGCACGGAGCGCCGCGGGGAGTGCCCGTCCCGGCCGGGACGGGGCCCCGGGACGAAAGTACAGTAGGAGCCCGCAGAGCGGGGTCCGGGGTCGCCGGGGTGCTGGGAGGGATCAGTGCCCTGGAAGAAGGCGGTCGCTGCATGGGGACGTTTTCTGTCCAGAGCATCTCTGAAAATGCTGTTGGTTTCTGCCTCCCTTAAGGCTGTTTGGATCCTGGCTGAGCCCTGCGAGCCAAGGGCCGATCTGATTTACCTCTCTGCGATGCTGAAAAGAGTGCCCGAGCCCGTCGTCGTGCTGCAGCCTCATGCATATGAAAATAACGCGAGGATATTGGTGCAGTGAGCGCTCTCAGGTATAAAATTTCCCTCACAAAAAATGTGGTACTCGTAACTCTGTCCCTTCCTCTGTTTGCTAGTGTTTCCTGTCAGAAACACACACGGGATTGGCAGTCTTCACCTTGCTCTCTAAAAACCAACCCAAGTGTGTTATCTAATCATAGACATTCACTTTCTAGTACTGAATTGTTTGTTGTCACTTTAGAAGCATGGCAGAGAGCTATTTTGTAAGTTCAAGGTGTGTTTCAGCCTCCCAAAAAGTCACTTGAAGGGCTCAGGATTTATTTTAAATGGGGTCTGAAAAGGATTGATCATAGAAATCCAAGACCACGGTGCTGTTGCTACCCAGAAATGCCGCTATTTAAAGCTCCCAAGACAGGCAGCTGCAGCTTTTTAGGAGGCAGTCAGCTAGCAAGCAGCAAAGCAAGTATATGTAGTCTATAGTGATGCAAAGGGTGAGAAGAAACCTTGATACCAAAACTATGGTGAACATTGTGGAGACCACACAACACGAAACTAATGTTTTGCTGCCTACACAGAAATAGGAAGCATTTGGATCCCACAGATCCTCAGATCACTTTGTCATGTTCAAGGGGGTTCTAATAATTTCAGGAAAGTGTATGATTTTCTGTGAGGCAATGAACGCATACATACAGCCCATCTGTCAGTGGTTACCTCCTTTTGCACCTTTGGCGTATCCTTAAAAGCTAGCATACCTTAATTCGAATTCCACTTGACTTTGTGCTGGAATACATGAGTTGGGTGAGTAGGAACCAGTTGCTCTGTTATCTGTTCACCAAGTAGCCTTCTTTCAACACCATGCGTGGGTGGCCATTTCCGCCTCCAAGACCGCAGCCAGCCTAGCTCTCCCAGCTGCAGTCCCTAGCTGTAGGAATGCCAGAAGCACTAGTGTAATGTCAAAACCAGCTCCTGCTGGGGGGCCAAATTATTCATGTGTTTGTTCACCGAGTCCCGTGCAACACATTATTTGACAGTGTCAGTAGGACCAAGCCTTGCTTTCACCATGTCACTTTTCACAGTTTTCATGTAGCTTGAGAGGTGTATTTACCCTGCAAAATTGAGCTACATCAGAAGGGGTCCAGAGAGGTCCTATTCTGACAAGCTGTACACAAATATTCACAAATGTTTCCATTTTTAGATGGGAGGATAGGAGGAACAGGTATGACCAATGATCACAGCACTACAGTGTTTAGATGAGGTGTGTAAGAGGTACAATATGAACAATGTCATCTAAGACTTTTTTTTTTTTTTTTTTTTAAATGAATATACTTCTGCTGTTGCTTTCCCCATCCATCTCACTGAAATCCCCTGTGCAGGGCGATGCCTCAGAGCCGAGATGACTGGACTCAATCTACAAGGTGGAAAGAAAAACTGACTTCAAAACTAAGATGCTCCTGAAGGTGCTGACAAAAGACAGCATGAAATGCTCTCTTCCGCAGTTGGAGGGTGGCAACCAGTACTGTGCAGCATGTGGCAAGAATCTTGCAAAATGACATTGCAGGTATGAGGAGCTGAAGTGTTTTTGTAAATCACTTGGCTTGGCACTTGTTAAAACAGACAATACAGCACAGTTCCTTATTTTATTCAAACCATGTTCTAACATGACCAAATACAAGTCACCGACACAAATACCAGTTAGTATATACTTGCTAGGAGAATTAGATAGTATAAGGTCATATATCTTTCTTTCTTTTCCTCCTTCCCTTGCAAGGAGCTGTTATCCCTTGCACTTTGTTCTTCCTTTTCTTTCATCTTTTTATCTTTTTGTACATTAAATCCCAAATGGGCTATATCACAGCAGTATCTTTATTCTAATCAGCTTCCTGATTATTCCCTGTGTTGCACTGATTACTTTCTTCCCCAGAACCCCTGTGATGTCACTTAATCTTTTCAGATAACTCCACAAATAGCTTGTGCTATCTGATTTCTGGAGGAAAGAGTAAAAGGTATGAATTGCCCCCAAATGTAAAACTATGATATTATGCGGGGCAATGGTAGTGATAAAGGTGAAAGATTCATAGTAGGAAATGATCAAACTTCCACAATTCTTAATGACTGACAGAGAAGAATGTTTGATACTGATGCTCTGTGAAGTTTCACTAGACTTTAAGAATGACTTAAAAGAAGGGGAGAAGAGTATAGGTAACACCACACTTTGCTGCCTAGCTTTAGTACACTGAATCCAAATACTGAAATGTAACTTGCACTTTTCAGGAGCCAAAAAGCCAAGAAGTTTGTCTTTTTACTTATGCTGCTTTAATTCCATTAATTTCAAAGATATTATTCTTGATTTACACAAGAGTCAGAATGACACTTCTGTTTTCCATCTATGAATTCTGATGTCATACATAAATTACATTTTAAGAGAAGCTGTAGTAAGGTTGCAAAACCAGACACCAAAACAGTAAGAAACAACACAATTTATCTACATAACCTTATTTGGGGCCCTGGTTTGTATGATTTGATTGCACAGCGTTGTTCCACCGGTCTATTTCTCATTCAGTGTGAAAGATGTGTACTCAGCGGGTGACTACTCCACACCCTCTTTCCTCGTGCTCCAGCCTCATGCCTTATGTACTGCAGATCATTGCAGCTGTGCACTAAATGACAGAATTTAATTTTTTTAATGCTACTTAGCATTCTAGCTTGTAAGTACCTTACAGCAGGAACTAATAATGTCTTTACAATGTCCCAAAAGCTGCAAAGTTGTTTTCGTTTTCTAGGAAGGGACTTGAGGCACTGAGTTTCATTTCAGAGATGCTCATTCATTTTGGGTGCCCATTGGAGATGCCTTTGGCCTGATTTTTCAGAGTACTTAGTATCATATTGTTAATATATATCTATTTCATTGTTCCAAGCAGAGTTCCCTTTGACTTCAGCTGCAGTTCTGAGCACTCAGCACTTTGGTTAATTGAATACTGGGTATTTTAATTTTCATTTGAATCCCTAGAAAAATGAGGAACACAATTAGCGTGCCTGGTATGGAGCCAGCTTGGGTGTGCCTGCACCTGTGGCATAGAAATGCCCTCAGAGCCTCATAAAATACCAGAAAGGGGGCAGGTGTTATCTACCCTGTTTTGCAGATGGAGATGTACAAAGAAGTTAACCCTTTAACCCAGGATTGAACAGGAAATCTGTGGTAGGACTTGAAAGTGAAGCTGCATCATTAATTGACCACAAAAATGGCTTTACTCCCTGTTTTGTGGGTGCTTATTAGCTGGTTTGTGTGGGACTAATGTTAATGGTAGGACAGTTTGTATTGACCTCCAGATGTGTTTAAAAGGAAAATAGATGAATGTTTACTTTGGATGAAGTCCAGAGTACACAAAATGCAGTGGTAATACCAGACAGCTTCAAGAGTGAAACTGCAGTTTGTTTCCCACATTTACTTATGTTTTGTTGTGAAAAATCATTCAGAATCTTTTTGGTAATATTACCTTGTGAAGAGACAGAGTGTCTCTGCATAGGCTTCAGCCTGTGTATATTTTAGCTGTGGCTTTAGCCTGTGCTGGCACTAGCATGTGTAGCATTAGTTGAGGAAGAAACTCATCCAATGCTGTTTAGGACTGCCTCTTGGCATGATGGAAACTCAGTGGGTGCATCCTCACATTGCCAGCGTGCCTCACTGTCCCCTTTTCTGTCCTGTCATTCCCGGACACTCTGCAAGCCTCTTGCTATTGATCCCACTAGAGGGTGGAGAGGTACTGCCTAAGGGAATCTTCTGAGCTGCGAACAGCTGGCAGATGTTTAGAAGGTTATTTGGAGGATGCAGAGCAGTCAGACATTGGCTGAGCCAACCCTAACAGAAGCCATTATCCTACTCATGATAAGCCAAAGTGTAGTTCTTGTACCTGTCACTGTTGCTCACTGCATGTCCAAGAGGGCGTGTGCTGAGCAAATCCTTTAATGGAGAAGGACTGAGGCACCACACACAGGTACAGGGTTCAGCTGGGAAGTGGGATGGAGCCTTTTGCCATTTTTTGGAAATATTAACTTCAACATTAAGAATATTCTGAAAGTTGATTAAACCCTTATATTGCCTACACTGCATAGTGTTAGTTCTGCACTAGCACTGTTTGCCAGAGAATGCATAGTATTGTGTGTCCCTCTATTAGGTGACTGTAAGTAAATTGCATTCATCCAGGCATTTTGCCTAATTAGCAGAGCAGCTGCTTTTGAAAACATTCTTCTTAAGGGCTGATGTCTCAAGGATTACTTTATTTAATTAGAAAGAAACAAATCACTGGTAAGATGGTCTCTTTTTAGAGTTCAGAGAATTTGTTTTGGATTGAAAAAATGACTTTTTGAACTATAGCTTACATGGTGATGGATAGGAAAGAGGAAGTGAGAGTGCAGCTGACATACAGCTTCTGCTACAAAAACAGATTTGAATTGATGGTGGTCTTTAGAAAGAGGAATCTTCTAAAAACATGAGTAAAATCCTGCCTTCAGCTACTAGGGATTAGGAGATGTCCATCTGTTTTTGTGATTATTTCTGTTTATTTTTTGCAAGGCTGCAGACTGATTCTCTCTTGTGATGCTCCCAGCACGTTGGTGGGGGTTGCAGGGATGGGAGGAGGGAGGAGGTTTCCCACAGGACTGTTACAAGTTAGCATGAAAGCATTAAATCTTGCTTCTTTCCAGTTTATGCCTTCTAGCTTAAATCTTCATGTCTAAAAGGACTTGTTTTGGACCATGTAAAAATGTGTGCTTGTTCAGAGATCTGTGGATAGACAGGCAAACCAGGGGAGAACATGAGCAACTGTTGCGCAGGTGTGGACTTGGGCAGCACAGAATATGCGGGAGAATGGAGAAAGTGGTGGGGACCAGAAATCCAGGGAGGCAGAAAGAGTGGCACGGAGTAACCAGCATGAGTCTGGGGACAGAAACTTGGGAGCTGAGCCAGAAAACAGTTAAGGGCACCAGTATTCAGAAAGAATGGGAGGTGTGAGAGCGTAATAGAGAATGGAAACCAGGAGAAAAAAAAGTGATACAATTTTGTGTGGCTATAATGGCTTCTTGGCAGGAATCTTGAAAGCGTTGCCATCCTCATTTAACTGGGTAGCAGCTAGAGCACAAAGAAATCATTTGAACTGCAGAGGTCTAAGTTTATAACAGATTGTAACCAGAGGTGCCCGGGGGGAACACATGGTGAGTACCGTCGGCCTGGGGCCAGCGCTCAGTCACTGAACCTCCGCCTGCTCATGTGACTGGGCACAAAATGGGTATTAAGACACTGTGGAAGTAAAGGAAGATTTTAATCTGGCTTCTCTAAGAATGAGATACCGAAAGTAGATGCTGGGTGCTTCTGCCATGGCATGGAGAGCTGGGTCAGAGGACTGTCCCACGGAGCTGGGGTAGGGCAGTACTTGAAGAAGGGCTATCAGTAACCTGCTGCTGAGAGCGGCAGTGACCCTTCCCCATCACTTCAAAATCTCATCTCTGGTCTGGTGGAAGGAGTCAGGCTAGCTGCTTGGGCTTGGGCACAGGCAGCAAGGAAGTGGAAGCAGGTTGTTCAGCTGTGCTTGCAGGATAGGCCTGCTTTGTCTGTGCCCAGCACTAGCTCTCCTCTGTTGTGGCTCATAACCTTGCACTGGATTGCGCTCACTTGGTGCTGACTCCCCTTCTTCACCTCAGTTTCTGCTAAGAACTGCTTGCAGGTCAATCCTTGCCTGATATCAGGCAAACAAAGCCAGGATCTAGTCTGCCTTGTGCTGTTAAATCAGAAGCTGAGGAGAATAATGATTATTTCTTCACATCAAGTGATAACTTCTTTTACACCTATTGGTCTCACTCAATGGCATCTCAATGAAAATTCAGAACTGACTACTAGTCAATCCTGATATTAGTCCCCAATCCTCTCTCCCAGCCTCCCTCCTTTCTACATTTCCTCCTGACAATTATAGCTTTTATTTCTTTTTCCCAGGAGAACCTCGTTTTCTTCCTGTCCTCCTGATTTCTGTAGGCCCTACAGCATTATTTTTCTGCCCTCATTAGCATTCATAATACTTAGCAATTTCATATCACCTGGAGATTTTATCAAAATATTGTTTAAAACTCTTTTCCTGATCATTAATGTTGAGAATTCCGGCTATTAAAACATTGCAGTACAGTTCCAGACACTTCTCCCAGTTCAGTCCTTGCTCCTCATTTTTGCTTTCCCTTTACTTTATTACCCTTCAACAGCTTTTCAATATAGGTGATCATGTTTGCATATCCAAGCTCCATCTTTTCTGTTTGTATGCCAGGTTATTCCAGGCGACTTGTGATTCATCATTTGAGGGTCTGCTCTCATTCTTACGTGCTTAATTTATTCTTACTTATGGGTCTTTCTGCTAATATTTGAATCCAGACTTCTTGATTGCAAAGCTGCCTTCTAAAAATATTTGGAATGTATGCTGTTTTGTTGATTTAATCATTTATCATTCTAATTTTCTTCTAGTCCAAGGGATCCCAATTTGCTCGTTTCACTTATCCAGCATTCAGAATAAATGGAACCATCAAAACCTTTAGAGTTATGCCAATAAGAGAATTGTATTCCATTGCTTCATATTTCACACTGGTCACATCACATTAGATTCTTAACTAGCATTTGCATATGGATTTGTCTTTTCACCATCTTGTGTGTGTGTGTGTGATCTATGACCTTGCTGTTTTCAAAGTTTCATATTTCTCTGAAAAACAAAGCAAAACCAGCTGTGTGCAAGGTCTTAGCCTACTTCTTTGAAAAAGGAATGTATTTCCAACAGGAAAAACTAAACATCAGTGTGCAGTTCTACAGTATAAAGTATTCCTTCTGCCTTACTGCAGGATTCCACTCTGAAGTCCTATAAAGGAAGGGCACTACCTTTTTTTCAGGACAGATGGAAAATTTAAAGTTTAGTTATTGCAAAATAATCTTAAATGTTTTTTCCAACATGAATAAAGCTCAATGCCTGTGGGGGAGCGAGGGTGTGGAAGCTGGGTCCTTTCATAGTAGTGTAGCAACAAGCTTAGTTAAGGATGGTGAGAATTTTAAGACATACGGTTAGAAAGCCCTAGAGCACCTATTCAGCAAGATGCTTAAACAATCACCTACCTCAAAATACGTGAGTGGTCCCACTGAAGTCAACAGTGCTACTTCTGTGCTTAAAGTCAGGCACACACTTTAATATCTTGCTAAACTGAAGCCTAAGACCCACTAATTTAATCTTGCCAAAAATTTTGCACATTCTGGATCACAGCATTCAGAATGAAATGTATTTTTTTTATAAATAGATCCATTACCTTAAAGATATCCAGGAGGAACGTGGAAGGAAAAAGGAATTCCTCTTGGACTTTTACGGCATGCTGGTATAGCTGATGTTTCTATTTATTTGCATTACAGATCTGTGCAGGTAATGGGGGTTAGACTGCAATGCAGAGGATGGCATGGTAATGTACTCTTATTGACTAACAGGCATTGAATGCATTCAGATAATGCACTACTGGCTTGCTGGATGCTAAGAGGCCTGCTCCTTTTGGATTCTTTCAATAATAATAAAAAAAAATAATAAAAAGAAAAAGCCAACAACCTGCTGACTTGTGAGGACTGCGAATTTTATTAGGCATACTTTGAAATGCCTTCTCTTTTCTAGTAAAGATCAAATTGGACAGATCCAGTGTGTTTCACTGACATGTATAGTTAGTGGGAATATGTTTGTGAGTTTTGTGAGCTAACGATTTATGTGATGGTGTGTAAGAGTCATACTGAGCACTGTGGCAACTGGGAAATATTTTCACTTAAATGAGTTCTATTAGAAAATGCAGGTCTGTGTATCCCCATAGCAGCATGTAATGTCAGCAACATCTGAGATGGGAGAAAAAAACTTATCAAATTCCTTGTTTCAGTCCAGTAATGTTAAATCCTAATTCCACTAGCTACGATGGAATTGTATGGAAACCCACATACCGAATCCTGTGTTTCAGCTGTTACTTTGCCTCTGCTTATAAGAAGCAGACCCACTGTGCAAAAACATGGCTTGGGGAGCGTGCTTTCCTGCTGAGTCTACCCTGAAAGAATTATTCACAGAGCTTCAATTGTACTTCCATTTTCTGGTAGGTAGGTCAGTGATAAAACCATAGCAGAAATTGCTTCAGCATTGTAAATTGGCAAAAGTTACTGGTGTACATCACATCACTGCAGTATTGCTGAGTGCATCCATGGAGCAATATTATGGCAAACTTTTCTTATCAACAAAGCCTTTGCTTCACTTTTTATGTCTAAAAAGAGCAGTGGCAAACTAAAATAATGATATTTATTGTTCTTTCACTTTTTTATTTCCTATAACTAAACCTAGCTACTTAATAAAATTGAGTTACTTTACAGACAATGGTTCTTTGCTCATAGGATATTGCAGCTTCTGTCATTTGAAGAAGAGCTGTGCTGGCAGGAAGATGGTGCTTATTGTGTGAGACTATTTTTTGAGCATACCATGCAACACCAGCAGGTTTGCAAAACTGGTTGCACATCAGTACTGACAGCATCTTTCATGCTTTGCCATTTGCGTGTAGGGTCTGCTAAATTCATCATTTGCAGCAGGGTGATGATCAGGGGCAGTTATAAGTCATTAGTGAACTGTGAAAAACAAATGGAAAATTTACAAGCATGCTGAGAATAGCGGCTGTGTGCTCAGCAATGGGATGGGCTAAAGCACATATTGCACATTCCAGGATGGGAAAGAAGAATGGGAGACACATAGCTGATCTCTAATTCCTGTGCTACTGAGGCTGTAGAGTTTGTGCTTTGTTTAACATTGCTGTTCAAAACTTTTTCTGTGAACACGCTGTGAACAAACATGCACACATATATTATCTATGCTCTCTGCCTTTGCCGTGTCATCCTCAGTTCAACTTATTACTTTTCAGCAAATTTGTATTTATTGTCAGGTGCCTAAGAAAACTCGTTGTTTATGTTCTTAATTCACATTTTTCTTAGACTAGTTTGATTGCAAAGTACATTGCCATATGAACACCTGGGAAAGACAGGAGACAGGAATTTGTAACTAGAGCATTTTATAAGATACTAGGTTCTTAAATTCATTCAAAGTAGTACATGTCAATGTCAGCAATCCACGTCCAAGTAATCCTTAATCAAATCATTTGCTTACAAAGAGACATATAACACAGGACCAGTTATTTGTGCATGGGATGGTTTGGTATTATGTGAAATACATACTACAGTACATAACCTGTTCTCCCTTAACACAGCAGACTCGTATGACCTTTCCACATGCCTTTCTGATGTAAGAATGTGAGCATACAAGGCATCTGTTACTGGCCATACTGTCCTTTTGGCTGCAGCGATACCAAGTAATCTTTCTTCCCACCTGTGCCAGGGTATAAAATAACCATATTGAGTCTTACTTCTTGCTGATGGTTCTTATACTCAGCTTCAGAGGTGTTGTACAGGACTTGCTTGAGTGGACAGGTGTTGAGGAGCTTACAAAACTGAGGAGGGCTTACGTGAAGAGGTTAAATCTGCATCAAGACTGAGAAAGCACAGAATTTCTCCCAAAGGATGCCACTGTCTAAATCGTAGAGAAGCACAAGTAAGACTAGAGTGCATTCCAGTCATGGCACTGCTAGAAAATTTTACATTGTAATGACTCAGTACTTTCTATGTATAAATTATCTGTCAAAGCTTCAAGCCAGGATCACTTTGAGCACACCTGAATACAGCTTGAAAAATGTCTGGGCAACTAAGTTTGGTCTGAACTTATTGCCTGTAAAACAGTCTCCTCTGACTGATAACAGGTTTTCTGGACATCAGACATGCTGCCATTAGGAGTGGGAGCAGCACAATTGCGGGAGTTCCTACTGCTCTTCTTCCACTGACCAAGGTAATTGTGCTTTGGTGCAGTGGGCACAGGTGTTCTCTGAAATGCCAATGCCAAAGACATGGCAGAGGAATTTCAGAGGGGCATCTACCCATCACTTGGGGGCTTTTGTTATGTTTATACAACATTGTAGACCATGCGCAAACACTCAGTTACTGAGTATTGGTGGGAGAACCAGAAAAAGTTTAGCTCTGCCACAAGGTAGGCATGACTTTTAGGCCAGAAAGGGGCAGGCATTTCTGGATCTCAGTCAAAGCTTTACCTGACTGCTTGCCCCACTACAGTAATTAAACCTGGAGCTTGAGAAGGGGGTCAAAGATGCAGTGTCTATCTGAAAGTGTTTCCACAGCTTGATAGAAGAATTACAGAAAAAAAAATCAACACCACCATCAGGAACCTTGAATGACATGGAGAGAAATAGAGAAAATCAGAAGTCACTTAAGGGACTAAATGAACCTCCAAAAATTATTCAGGTCATGTCTGTGTTTGATGGCTTGTCCTTCTCCTGTCTGTATGTTTCCTCTTCATCTCTCAGATCTGACATTTTTCACTCTCAGGAAAGACTGCTGCTATTTCTTGTCTTATTGACCATGGGAGTACTGTGCCATTTTGGAGAGCTGTAGTGAGCTGCTACATCAGTGCCATTATACATGCAGAGATGCTCCTTCACATTGTGGCAGGACTCTGTGAGTGTCATTGTGATGGTGTCCCTCAGCTCTTTTGTGCCTCAGCACCATTCTAGAACAGCCATGTTGTTTGTTATTGTGCAGCTAGCTCATGGCTCCAAACCATAGCTTGGGTATCTCCTGAATTCATTGTGCAAGCCTGCCTGAGGGACATTATAGCTTTCTCACCTCTATGCATTCTGCAGCAGCTTTAGATTAAAGGATGATCAAGAGACACAGACTCTTTTTATCACTTTTGCTGAGCTGAAATTATCCATCCGGTTGTTTCCATTTCTGTTTCTCAGATTCCTCTTTCCTGCCGCACTGACAAATTTCCTCTCTTTTTGGTATAGAGACATTTTTAAAAGCTCTTTCTCAGCAAAACAGATATGTGGTCTCAGTGCAGAAATCCTTATCCAGAATTTACCTTACAAAGTTGGAGAAGTTAGTGCCCAGACCCATGTTAGCAGCATGTTAGATTTCTTTTTTGCCCTATTTCTCTGACCTTAAGTGAGACACTAGAGCTTTTTTTTTTTTTTTTTTAAACCTTACTGAATATGCTAGAAGATCTAAGACCAGCCCTCTGTCCAAGCATCAGCTTGGATCAAGTTTTCTCTACTCTCTCTTGCAAAACAGGGGCAGCTGCTATCCTCGTTGTTACAATGAAGAACATCTGCCATCTCTTATCAGGAGACTGAAACCTTAGCTAGCAGCTACCCTGCTGGATGTTTTTAATACCTGTAAAACAACACTGGTCTACCAGCTGCAGTACAGATTAAGGACAAACACAGAAACATTTGCAAAAAACAAAGCATCTCCACATGTGTGGGCACCCAAAGAAATATTTCATCATCACAGAACAGGATGTTTTAAATTAGATGCTCAAATCTCCTTTCCTGCAAGCAAATTCTTTTGTAAATCCTGTAAAACTGTTCCTAGAGAAAATTTGGAAGACTAGATTTGCTTTGTGTACATTTTCTGTTTGCTAATGAGTGTATTCCATTGCAAATCCATCCTGACTAGGAGACAGTAATCCACCCCTCCCAGGAAATCAAATTAAGGTAGCACCAGGAAGTTTTTGTCTTTATACTCGTCTGGAAACAATGTTGAAATGAACAGCATTGTCTATCCTCTCCACCATATAAGGTGACATGCAGAGATGGCAGGTGTTAGTTTGCTGTGCTATAACAGAGACTGGGATCAAGTTCTGGTTGTTCCTTGGATGAATGTGGGAAACTGAGGTAAGATGAGACTGATGAGGATGTAATGGAGGAGGAGATGCTCACTTCCCTTTCTAGCATTGCTGAAGAGAGGGAAGGTGGGACAAAAAGACAACATTTGCTCTCTTGCAGCCTGAGAAGACAGCTGTTTCAGACAAACACTTCAAGGACACCAGCTGAATCATACAGCAGGTTTTCTGGAGAACAGTTGTGGTGCAACTTCAGCCATCCTTTTTCCATCATGTAGAGCAGCAGCTTGCCCCTTGTAATGGTGGAAGTGATGGTGACAGTCAGAAGTTGAAAAGTATTGGTGTCCCAATGGAAAATGGGCCACCTCAGTTTGAAATGCCACAGCTTTACTCTAACCCAAAGAACACTCCCCATGTGATGCTGGTCTCAGGTCAGTATTTACACACCAGACTGGGCTTGGAACACTTTGGTATTTTTCTCAGCTCTGCTGCATCCTTGGTGTTTGTGTTCAGGCTTGTTACTTCATCTTTCTCAGATGTATTGGGAGCCCCCTAAAACAACCATGTGATGTGACCCCCAGGAACTTGCACTCTGCATACCTATCTGGAGAAGGGACAGGAAGAGTTGCTTCCTTACATAACCAGTTTCTGGGCTAAGTTCTCCAATGAAGGCTTTCATTTCTGGTGTGTGAGCTCTCAGCCTGACAGTGCTATACTTTTCCATACTTACACAGCTGTCAGGGCTCATACCCAGAACCCCTGTTCTTTTGGCTTTCCACCTGTGTGTGTAGTGTGGTTTATTAGAGGTTACGATGCTTCTGCTATCAGAAAGTAGGGCCTTTAATAACCTCTGGGTTTTTACAGTTCTCTCTTTCATTTCATTTTAAATTAATCCAAGCTGTCTTGCTGAGACATAAGAAGTGGTCTGCCTAAAAAGATATAAATATGATTAGATTACAAGGTACTTAAAAGATGCCCCACCTTGAGCTGTTTGTGAACTGCTTAGAATTAGTGGAAGTATGTGGCAATGGGCAAAAGTCTTATCCCAAGCAGGACTTCTCCCTTTGGTTGAAATTCCAGGATGGACCACAAACGCCACAGCTGTTGTGTGCAACACAGTCATGTCAGCAGGAAATCTGGGGACTGTTTGAATTTGTCCTGTTTTGATGTGGCAGCTCTGCATAAGATGTTCTGATGCCCTAGACCAGAGGGCTGGGAATATGATAAATGCTGTAAGGGCAGTAAGACACTGATCCTGCTGCCACGAGAAGTCAGTGTGTGTGTGTGTTTTTTTTTTTTTTTTTTCTCTGGATTTCAGCATCAGCAGAATCCACCCCACAGGTGTGGGAGTGCTTTACCTCGCCACCGTTATCTCTCCTCCAAGATCAAAGTTACCGTAACTCCCTACTTCCCCTGGGGGAGTAGCAACAAACTGATGAACTGCTTTGCTGGGAACAACTCAGTCAAGATAAAACAGCAAACAAACCAACCAAAAAGACTAAAGGAAGATGGACTCGTAAGAAGCAATGCAAGAATAGAGCAGTTAATCAGTTGGCTTCAGATCCAATCTACCAAACATCCCATTTGCTGGATTATTTGCTCTAAGCTCAGACACCATGCTTGGCATTGCCCTTCGGCCCTCCGAGAGGCACCCCACAGGTGTGTTTTTTCATGGTTCTCTATGGTTCTCTATCTAATCTGCAATTGAAAACTATGGCCCTTAGAAATTGTTGCTTTGTAAAATGAAAGGAGCACAGAACCAAGTTTGTGCTAGGTGAGGCCTAACTGGCTTTCCAGTATGTGCTGTTGTGTCAGCACAGCCAGTAGCCACAGAGGAACATGAAGGTGGAGGTGAAGGTGTATGTACTGGAGAGGGTACATGGATAAGGTGCAGCCTTGGAAGATGTATTTCCTGTTTTGAAACTGGGGTTATTTTTGCTGATGATGCTAGTTCATGCATTTGGTCTTTTGCGTGGTCCAGAGTGACATCTAATGGCACAGTAGCAGACAGCACCACATCTGAGGAGAGGTAACTGGACAAAAAGCAGTAGTTGCCAATCATTTATCTAGTGATAAAGGCAAGGTAACTTTAGTCAGGGGTGAAAAAAAATAGACTGTATTAAACTAAATTGTAATGCTCCGTTTGTATCCATACTTCAATATACATTACCTGAATAAAGCTGATTAGTTAAATAGTCTAAAGTTAGGAAGTGACAGAATTAAGTTGCCTGTAGAAATGTATTTCACATAATATGTTAGCTTAATGAACTATCAGTGAGTTTAAACAATATGAAAGGAGGAAGTCAGGGCAGTATTCCAGAAATGATATATAACTGCTTTTATCAAAATTGACAAGGTCCTACAAAATAGTTTGTTTTGAGGAAAACAGCATATTCTAATAAAAGATGTTCTCTGAAATATTTTCAACCAATCAATGCTGTGTTGTTGCATCACTGTTTTGAACTATGAAAATTGTAGATCTAGCCAGTCTTACCAACATAAAAATACATTTACATATGCTGTAGGAATTCCCTTTTAGGCACCAGTAAAGGCAGCTTTGCATCATTAATTAATGTTGCAAGAAAAATACTTTATGTGCTATATTCAAGCATAGGAGGCTGGCATTTAAAATACATAGTCCTAAATAGAGGATAACAATAGCAAGAAAAGTTTTGGAATTGTTAGAGATAACATTTTAGGGAAATAGCAGTTTCCCTATTTACCTTAAAATGACTGATCTTTATTTGCAGTAATGGACATTGAATGGTATTGCATTTAGAATAGTTTGAGAACTTGCAAAATTAAAAGGAAAGATCTAACGGTATTGTATCTATGTGCATATATAGATATATGATACAGGTGCGTATATTTTTATATAAAACACAGTTAGTAGGTTGTGCATAATACACTCAAAGAGTGTTAATGTCTAAAAGGCATTAGAGCACACACAGTTTTAAGGTAAGTTTTCAGCTCTGGCATGAATCCGTAAAACAAAACTGCACCTACAAACACTTAAGGCATGTGCATAACTATTCCCTTTGGTTCCATCCTTAAGAAGGCTGAGCAGCATATGGTGAAACCACGGAGAAGATGGCTTTGGTGCGTTTTGCATCTGTTTAATCATGGCCTGCTGGTAGCATGTTTCTCCTGCCATCCTTTAGACTTGTGAATTCATGATAAAGGAATGAAATTTTGCCTTTTTAAAAGAGATTTCTAAAAGGCATATATATTATTTTCTATTTATTTATTTATTTGTTTATTTTACATTAGGAAGTTCAGCTTCTAGCTACCTTTCTGCCTAGAAGTCTTTATAAGGTGATTGAAATAATATCATGCTTGTGGTAGAGGAGAAGCAGTACAAAAAATCCTTTTTGCACAATACAAAATTGAATTGCGGATTTTGTTGCTACAGGATGCTGTGGAGGCTAAAGTTCAGATAGTTAGACAAAAGAGGATTAGAATAAAATCATGAAGGATTGGTCCACTGGTGGCTGTTAAATGTAGCTAGAGTGCATCCATCACCTCAGGAACCCAGAGCTGCTGATTGCTGAAGAATGGGAGTATAAACAGGGGAAAGCATTACTCTCTGACTGCACCATATCATGTGGTTTTTCACTTAGCATCTAGTATTAGTTACAGTCAGAAATGTATTTCAGCTAGTTGCACTTTTGCTCTCTCCCCTATGGCTGGTATGATAGCTTTTTTTTTTTTTTTTTTCCCCAAAAAACTATTTTTTTTTGTTGAAGCATTAAGTATATTAATTCAGACTGCAAAAGCACTTGTTTATCTTAATCAAAGTACAAGTGGGCTGTAGTTCTAAAGGTAAATGAGTTACCATTATGGCCACATCACTTTAACCTAATATCCACTGTTTTAGACGATTATTAAGCAGGCAAATCTGGAAATGTGATGGTTTTGGTAGTCTCAAGCTCCCCTTCGCTGTATATTGATTGCGCTCAGAAGGGGCTTTCAGCTGAACATCTCTAACCTTCAGGCAAGGAGCCTTTCTTTCACAAAGCATTTGGTATCCAGCAGCTGGAGGCCTACAGTTTTAGACACTGGTCCTTTCTTCAGCTCTAAGAAAGGTGTTTAATTATATATCATTTCACATCCAGGAAGTAGCCTGGGAATGCACTGACTACTTTGTAGGCTTTCTTTGTGGAAAAAAACAAAGAATGTTATTTTTTCATTGTGTTTGCTTCCTTAAGACCTCTTTCCATCTTAGAGAAAAACAGTGTGCTATTCGAGGATAGAAGTCATTAGAAACACGGCATACTTTTTGGAAGCTGGGATAATTAAGCATTACAACATTTTAAAACCAAAGGGAGGTGACTTATTGAAGGGCTGAAAATAATTCTGAGAAATTCTGAATAGGCTGTGAACTGTTGGAGGTCAGTCTGACTGTGATAATCGTCCCTTCCATCAGCTGTAGGAAAAAGCATGAGTTGGGCGTCTGAGCTGACTTACCTCTCAGGAACAAGGTCATGCAATTATAATCGACATTTTCATAAAAACATCTAGTCAGCAGCGAGCAAAAAAATGTGTGAGTTGGATGCTAAGATCTGTGGAAGACAGTAGATGGCGCAAAGATGTAAGAAAACATCTTGGGTTTTCTTTTAGGTTAGGGATAAGACTCCAAAAAATTTTAGGGTGAACATGATATGAGCAAAAAGATTTTAATAGATGTGTCTCAGCTTTATTGTTCAAAATCCAACAAGGATCATGTGTGGGAAGAAATGAAGGAACTGCAATCTATACTGACACTGCATATAGCAACTCTGAAGTGAATTGTCTGCAAATGCTATCTGCTAAAATGTTTTGATTACAGTGTCCTACAAACATTCCACTCCCACCTAGAGCTTTGTAGCTTTTTCCAGTGTGATTTTTTAGCTGTTGTGTCCTTCAAGTTTGGACTTTTCCCACTCTACCTTGAGATGAAACAAAGCCTTCAGAGCCTCCCAGAAGGAGGGAGTACTTACCATGCAGTACTACCCAACAGCCAGGCTATAGGAGAGGCTATATTTAACTCCTTTGTTTCTGATTTCCCCTGTATCCTTATTCTAAGCTCTGGATCTTGGGTGCCCTAGTCATTAGCCTGTTCAAGATGGGCTGGTATCTTTCTGTCTCTCCTCATTAAATGTTTCATTCTGGAGCTGAGAAGCTTTCCCTAAAAAAAATTATATGTGAAAGTTTTGTTGGAGCAAGTGAATCCGTATGAAAATTGATGGTGATCAAACATTTCCCAACAAAACCTCTCCTGACAGGTTTCAGAGCGGTGTGGCATTCCCCTGCTTTTGTGGGATGTGGAAGTTGGCATTCCAACCTACCTCCATCTCCTGGCACTAGCATCATGGAGTTGTGGGTAAAACAGCCCAGATAAAGAGTAATAGAATTTTTTTTTTTTGCTGAAGGTCAAAACATTTTAGAATTTTTCTGCTGTAGGTCACCCCAGATTGATCCTATCACTTTCTTTTTCATGTTCTGTAATCTCTTAGCATTCTCTACTCTGTTTGAGGGGTTGGCAACAGCTCCTGCTCTGGGGCAGTAGTCCCTCAGTGAGGCTGAGGGGAGTAACTGTTTGTACTATGTGAAGGGCTTTTCTGGGGTGCAGGAGGGGGTGGAGGAAAGGGCAGATATGGTGGCGAGTGGTGGAGTGGTGGAAATTGGACAAAGTTCTACCTCTGTGCATGGCTAGCTTAGTGGGACCAGGAGGAGAGAAAAGGTTTGGGACATTGTTTAATTTAGAGAGCCAAGAGCAGGCAGTGCCTCAGGGATGGATAGAAGTGCTTCCAGAAAAGGCACCTGCAGAGGCTATGGAGTGCTCAGCTTTGAGACAAGGTAGGGAGAAGACAGGGATATAGCTTGAAAGAACTGGAAAGACAGGTTTCCTACAGAGGAAGGTGGGATCTTCGCAGGAAATAGTAGTTGTGGAAGGGTGACTAGGCATGCTAGGACATTGCTTGCACGCTGAACAGTGGGCAGCTTTTAAGGTGGGTGGCACCTTAAAAGGGGAGGCGCAAGGTGAGGCCAAGCATTGTAAAGAGAGGAACTAGCTGGGAATGAGAAAACAAGCTTCAATGATCTTGGATACACTGGGCTGTGGACAGGCATGGAAAGGAGAGGGGCTTGAAGAAGCACGTGCCTGTGTGGTGCATTGAGAGAAGAGCTGGGTAACTACTGGAAGCAGAGATTGTTTGATGAAACAAATTTTATTGGAAAACAAATGACTTTTTCAATGGAAACATTTTCTAATAATGTGCTGGCTTCAGCAAACTGCTGGTAAAATGCAGGTAGTTTCTTTCTAGACCACCTGGAGGCAAACTCATACTTTTTGAAGTTTGTGGCTGTCCATCAACCCTGCTATCCAGATGCTTCCAGGGCTTTTAGGCTCCTTCTTATCATATCCACAATAAGCCATTGCTTGATTCTAGCCTCATTTACATGAGTAATGGAGCTCCGTGGAAAGACGTTAAAGCTAGTGCTAACCCAAGCTGGTGCATCCACCTGATACAGTGTGATGTGCGAAGACAACAGGCTGCCAAAAACATTAGTGCAGGATCGTATCTGAGGAAATAAATCCAGCCTTCAGCTCTCACGCTTACACAGCTGATCAGGGAATCACTGCAGCCCCCTTCGCTGTGTGAGGTGGATCTCTTGTTCAGTATTTGCTGACAGCTGTTTGCATGGCTGCAGTACAACCATACAACCAGTATAAGGATAGGAATTGTGTCATTGCCAGTACTCCTGCTACAGGGGTCAAAATCATGAATTTGTTGCAAATCCTCAGAATTATCCATAGTTTATTTATAAACATGCAAGACAAGTTTTTTACTTAACTGCTGAGAAACAAATAACCTAAGTGCCCCTTTATATCATTGCTAGCACAGGCTCACGCAGCCATAGGGGAAAAAAAGCCACCACAACTCATTGACATGCTGGACAAGTTTATAACTGCTCCTGATAATCTGTCCCCAGAGAAAATGTTTTCCTACCGGGCAGTTTTGTACCTTGCTATGATAAGCAGTCAGAAATTTTCAGAACTCTTACAGACTTTGAAGTCAGCAATGATGATGTTATTAGCAGAATATCCTAAATCTGGTGAATATGTCATTTTTCTCAGCTTCAAGTGAAAGTGTTATAAAATCATCAGGAATTTTATTTTAAATGGAATGGAAAGGAATGAAATAAAATGAAATAAAAAATAAATCTTTACCTGCTAAGTGAGTGCTAATAGGAAGTATGTGCAATGAACTTGTGTGTGTGTGTGTTTGGATAATATATTTTCTTTAACTCATAGTTAAGGTAATGCAAAGGAAAAAATAGCAA
>VXAA01004977.1:665978-714659 GCA_013399115.1 Anseranas semipalmata | reverse complement strand
CCCTTCCCTTCCCTTTATCAGTAGTACAGTTGCTGAGAATTTTTCATGTAAGCCAGGTTTTTATAAAGATGCGTCCATGATTTCCATATGATTTTTTTTTTTTTTTTTACTGTTAGGTGGTCTAACACTGGAACAGGTTACTCGGAGAGGTTGTGGAGTCTCCCTCCTTGGAGATATTCAAAACCCCATTGGAACCTGCTCTAGGTTCTGGGCAACCTGCTCTAGGTGACTGCTTTGAGCAGTGGAGTTGGAGTAGATGATCTTCAGAGGCCTCCTCCAACCTCAGCCATGCTGTGTTTCTGTGATACGGAGAGGACAAGGCTGGCTAAAGAAAATCTTCCTATTGAATGTGCTTAAATATCTGCCTTAACAAAAATGCTGTGTCACTGCTCCCTTATTGCTTCTAGCTGGTTATTTCAGCAGCTCAACATGGAAATAAAGACTCATTTTCCTTAAGAACCAAGTGTGTGATGAGAGATTTTACTTCTGATTGGATTGTAACTCTGCCCAACACTGCCTGGAGGCAGGGCTCAGCTCTTCTGCTCTGTGCTTTTATGCAGTGCTGTATGTTTGATGGCTAATAATGAGGTCTCAAGTTTCCACTCCTTACTCCAGCAATGTACTTCAGCTCAGCTACCTATACAGGTAAGGCAACGGCGGGCTGGTGGTGGCTGTAGTTTCCATTCTGATAATTTTGTATCATTTATACAATAAATAAAATAATAAATAATGATACCATTTCCAGTAGAGGATTTTTTTTTTTTTTGTATTATCTTAATCTTCAGAGCATCAAGAAGACAATGCAACTGGACAAAACTCCTGTGATTTATACTATGCCCATTAAAGCCCTAACTAGGGAAAGGCTTGAGTCATGACTACAGTACTGAATAGCTTATTATAATGGCCATATTAAGGAGGGAAGAAACTATTTTCCTAACCATTTTTCTCTTACTCAAAAGTGGCGAGATCATTTTCACTCAAATTCTCATAAAAATATAGCCTTTGGCAACAAGTCAAATTCTTAGCCTGAAAGTCTGTGGGATGATTGACAGTATTGACATGATTCATTCTGCATAAAATAATATGAAACCATACTCATAGACCCTACAAGCACATACATCAGTATGTATGGCTAAAATCCTCTATTTTTAAGTATAATTGTCAGCTAAGCAAACAGAACCATGAAATAAAAGCTGAAAACTGATCCTTTCACCAACTGCAACCTGAGAAAGAGTTTAACTGTGCACTTTAAACAAACATTGCATAATATAAAATATATTGCAGCTCAAGACATATTTTAGATCAGATATTTTATTTGTCCATTACATGATAAATATTGATTCTGGCCAGACTCCTGTGACAAGAGTCTAAGTTAAAATGAAGACTTTAAAGAATATGAGACCCTAGTGTCCCATCCTAGAACAGGCCAAAGGTGCATTTAACTATGTTCTATGTACAGAAGTGGCCAAGAGAATATAACGAGAGAATAATATGGAAATATCCAACATATAATGATAATTTGTTAAAATAGTTTCCCAGTCTCCAACAATCTGTGACCTAAGGACATCTTGAATCTGGAAGCACTTGTATTTAACAGTGCACTGAGAATTTCTCTTCCATGAGCTTGTTGCTGCCCTCTGAAAGCTTCTCAGCTTTCAGCACCACAGCATCCCACAGCAGGGATTTGCTTTAGCTGGTTAGATATTTTTAAGATGAATCAAAAGCTATGGCTACTCTTGCTTCTAGCATGGAAATTCTTCATTTGTGTAACAGCTGGAATGATAAAATTCCTGTCCAAATTGTTAGCTCACCATTTTAAAAAGTTACATATGGACCATTGTTTACAGAATGTAAACATTTTGTTTTACCTTTGGGATCAAAGTACTGCTGATACACTTATCCCATCCTTGTATATGAAACCTGCCAGCACCTTTCCGTGCCATGCTGAGACCCTAAGTGGCAATAAAATGTTGACTGGTTGTTCCAGCTCATTTAATTTTTTTTGGAAAAGCAGATGTCTGAAAAAACACAAATGTACACTGTTATTAGAGCCCATCGATCTACTTCCTCCATCACACTGAGCCCATTGGTCTGAAGGGGCATTTGGTGATGTTCTCTTGCATACAGGTGAATTTTCCAGCCATTCTGAAGACACTATTCTCAGCATTCCTGTCAAATAAAAGAACAGAGAAATTTATTTTTCCTTTCATAAATATTAACTGAATATTCACGGTGTACAATGATGAAAACCCCAATAGATTTCCTAACTTTAAGAGTTATTTCATAACTGCCTTAAAACTGGTTTAGCCCACAACTTTTTGGACAGCTTTAC
The DNA here is from genome assembly GCA_013399115.1 of Anseranas semipalmata. Taxonomy (NCBI): domain Eukaryota; kingdom Metazoa; phylum Chordata; class Aves; order Anseriformes; family Anseranatidae; genus Anseranas; species Anseranas semipalmata. Next base: position 712,327 of record VXAA01004977.1, on the reverse strand, counting down.
TCTTTTGAAACAGTACACATGAGACTCAACAAATTCAGCTGACCTGAGATGGGAATAGCCAGGGAGCTGGTGATATGGCAATGACTTCTTTCCTCCTCTGCAGCTAAGAGGAAATGAGATCTCATCTCACTGCAGCAACAGCAGATATTAAATGACAGTTAGCATGACAGAGCTTGTCCAGCCATTAAGTCCTTCTTCCAAGGAGGCATTTGCTTTTCTTTTGAAAAAGCTATGGGAGGTTTTTGAGGACCCATTGGTTTTCTGGAAGGATTTTTTTTTTTTTTTTCAGGCCATCAGTGTCTGTAAGCCTTTTTCTCCAGGCTATCAGTGCCATCTTATACTGAAGTAACCCTAGACGTGCAGCCTTCATGGCAGGAATAAATAAGCAGCTGGTGAAGAGTTCCTGAAGCGCAATTGCTGTCCAGCTGGTGTATGAAGGTGAACAAAAATCAGGTCAGTTAACTTTATTTCACTCATGTTGCAACCCAGGAGTTTGTGGCTATTCACTCATCCATGCCCCAAGACTGGGCCCATCTGTTGCATAAGTGAAGCAGATAGCCGGTGGCCATCATCTCACCCAGTGGATCCCTACAGCCTAATAGAACTGCTTAGGTTTGAAAAGGAATCAAAAAAAATTTAAAAGAGCAAGGAAAAAATGCCTCCATTGTCATGTAGAAGGATATAAGTGATGCTTCCTGAGAAAATAAATACATTGAATAGTAAAACGTGCATTACATCTTAGAGTGTCCATACTGCTTCTTTGTACATGGTGCTAGTGACTGGAAGAATCTTTTTGAGGAAAAGCATGGTTTGTAAATGGACAAAATGTACAAGGGACAGTTTGCAGCAAGCACTTTTGGAGCAAGGTTAAAATAAGATGTATATTGCCTGAGAGATAAACAGAGCTGTTAAAGCAATCAGTTTCTGAACTCTGATCAGGAGTGCAGTTGCATGATATACAGGAGAAAAGTCAATGTTGCAGATAAGTGTTATAATATTCAGAGTACACCTGTCTTTACAGTGATTGCAGTGTATACCAGATTTTAATGCTAAGCATAAGACCTTTGGCATACTTAATAGGGTGTTCATTTACTGGGCAGTATTTTAATTAATCTCATACAGAGGAACCTAATGGCCCTGCTTCACAATATGCTGTCTTAAAAAATATTCTATTTCCCCTTTTTTTGTCAAATTCTCTCAGGTTTCTCTAGAAGGCTAAGGGGTATTTGACACCTGGAGACCCTTATAAAGACTGTATCAATTCAGGCCACTTCTTAGCAGAATATCTGCCACAGTTCATCTCTTATCCAACTATGATTCAAATCAAGGGATTTTTTTTTTGTTGACTTCATTGGAAAATGAATTAACGCTGATCAGAGAAAAAAAAAAAAAAGCCCTCAACTCATCAGAAGCAAATTTGTTTAAAGTATAGTTATCTTTTTACAGCCAGAATATCAGACTCTGTCTCCACAGCACTGGGTAATTTTGATACATAGCTACTGCCAATGTTTGCTCTGTAAATTTTCTGCCGGACTTTGTGCTTTTTTTTATCAGTGGAAATCTGAACCTTATTAAAATATAACATGCCAGCTTGACGCTCCTGTTTTCTTTTTTTAGCCTAATAAAAATGGTTGAAATAAACCAAACAGCTCAAGTTTATTTGCATCATTCCTAGGCACTGCTTTGTTATCGGTTTAGTCACAATACAGTAAAGCTACAGTTTATAGCTGCCTTTGGCGTTGTTTCACGTATTTCTCACACCTCCCAGACCTGCCTTGCTGTGAAGTCCTGTCCTGGTCTGAGAGGAGGCACAAGCAGGCTGTGAGGAAACAGTCAGAGAAGCAGGAGCTGAACCTCTAGCCATAATTCTGCTGGTTACATCACTGAGCGGTGTCCTTGAGTTACCTGCAGGTAAAGGCTTTCTTGATGATGTTGGGAGCATTTGCAATCAATAATGGTTGCTTTACACATTAACCCACTACTGTAAGGAACAGAGTGGGAAAAGATGTTTACCTGCCTGACCTGAGCGTGGAAAAGTGATGTTTGGAAGTGTCTGCCCTGGTCTTGGGTTTCAGCTACTTTTTCTCTCCTCACAGGTCTTCTCTGGAGTCAAAAGTCAAGCGCTATTTTCAGACTTGGAGACTTTCACATGGGGGCACCTGGGAATTCAAGTCACCTTGCTATGCCATGTCTGTGGTAGACAGATAGCTTTTGTGGGAGAGATGTGCCTTCGCTCTGGCTGTGGAAGTCTGCTGAAGTCTGATCAGGGTGCTAGCCTCTGGAGACTTTTGGAGAAGCTCAGAAGAAACTTCTCAGCTAAACTTCAGCTGCTCTTCCAGAAACACACCTTGCCTGAACACAGGCTGTTTGCTATGGGTCAGTAGAGTATGACCATTGAGCCAGCCTGGGTCCAGTGCTGCACCCAGAGCACTAGGAAACACAACATAAACATCTGGAGAAACTCTGCATATAGACATCTCACATTTTTGGGGGGTTTGTTAGGTGTGACACTGCCAAAAAGATGCTGCTAAGCTCACCCTGGAAGCAGCAGAACAGCACACAATAGTGTGTTTGAGCATTTAACTCTTAATCTTGCACTAACGACCATTAATCTTAGTCTGGCTAAAATGACCATAGATAATTGTGAACTGAGTATATGTAGGGAAAAGGTACCCAAAGTATTGTTTTCCTCCTTATTCCCTTACATTAACTCCTCTCTCCTGTACCCTCACCTCCATACCCTATGACGGCAGGAGGGTATGGCTGCAGAGTCCTACAACCTCCTCCATGTCCCAGCCTTGCTTCCAGCAGTACACCACAGCCCTCCACCTCCTCCAGAACACACAATGTGGAGTGCAGTCAGCTCAGTCCCTTGGAGGGCTGGAAGAGGAAAAAGAAAGTGGTAGATCATGGGCCAAGAGTAAATAGGATGAACTATTGGCAGTACCCACATTAGTCTGGTAGCAAGCTGTTCAGCATCTCAATTAGCCTACAGACTGGTAGTTTATCTTTAAACTTTCTGAAGGATTAATTTACAGTGTCATGACTGGAACCAAAATCCATGGAGAAATATGTTCTGAAACAAATCAGAGAAAAACACTCTGTAGTTCATTTTGCATGACTTCCCAGTTCTAATACTACAAAATTTTAATAAAACTAAATGTCTTTCATAAGGTAAGTGAAAAAAAAAAAACAGTTAAAATACGATCTTCAGACAAAGAATTTTTATCTCTGTGAAAACACACAATTTTGACTTCATGCTTAACACCCAAATTGCATGGTTCCAGCTCCTATATATAGGGATATATTCACTTACATCTCATATGCTCTACTGAGCAAGCTATATTTGCTTTAATATCCTTATTTGTGTATTAGAGTTCATATACTGAACACTAAAATTATGATTTCTTTTTCTTTTTGTTTTTGTTTTTTTTTGCAAAGAATGTGGCAGGACTATTTTTTTGGTGTGTGTGTGTGGTGCATCTATCTGAATAACCTGTTTCAATATACCTCTTTAATCAGCTTTATTTCACATCTATTACATCTGCTTTATATATTTGGCCTCATTTGTATTGACACATAACACTTTGTTTATGTGACATAATTCCTTCTATACTAAAGACTCTGGAAATTTGACTATTTCAGAGGCATAGACCATAGTGAGATTAATGAAAGGTTTGCAGGAAATAGGATATTTAGTGCATTAGCAAAAATCAGAAAGTCCTCCAAAACATCAGTGAATGTTCTGTAAGGCTTGGACATTCTTTGTCCCCTTCTGTCCATTTCTTCCCCTTCCTCTCTTACTTTTAATGTCAAGTTGTGTAGATACACAATGATGCAAGAGGTTACTTGACTTTTTTGTGTGTGTGTGTGTGTGTGAATTAGGTCATTGGCCTGGCCTTCTACACATTTATTTGGGAACAAAGTTCTAGACAAAGTTCTCTTAGTCTTTTTTTTTTTTTTTTTTTTTTCAGTTAATTTCACCAGTATCGGAGGGAAAGATCAGACAAAACAGACAAAATAAATCTCTTATGGTGATGGTTTGAGGAGTCTGTTAACATACAGTTTACATCTTTAGATTATTATAAGACAACAATTTCTCCAGAATTGTGTGTCATGAGATTCTCTGTATTTGCTGGCATGTTCTTTCTTATTACTTAGTGGAGTATTGACAGGAGCGACAGGGCAGTTAACCTTTGCATCTGTTCTTTGGCATCTAGCCAATACATTAATAAGGATGATGAAAGTTGTGGAAAATTGCTTATTTCCTACCTTGTTCCAGAGAAGGGATTAAGAGAGTGGAAACTCTCCAGAGACAGCAAAGCTGAGGCTGAAAAAAAACTGTGAGAGGAAGGTTTAATAGAGATACATGGGAAAGTTTGGGTAGGGGAAAGACAGAGCTGGGTACACTTTTGTAGGCTAGGGACTGTCATCTAACCTGATGGTGTGACCAGCTTTGTTCTGGTCAGGGAAGGTGACTGTCATGAAGAAGACTCTACAATTCAAGAGGAAAACAAAGGATGAAGGACGATCCTAGATAATTTTACAGAGGATTCCACCCCAGCTCAAAGAGCTTTCTAGAGTACTGAAGAAAACAAACCTGAATCCTGTTCTGTGGATTAATTCTTTTCCATCTCTGTTTCAGTCTTTCACGTATTTTTAAGTAAATAACGATAGTGTCATGCAGTCTGGTAAATAATCTGTTTTGTGTCTGTTTGTTCACATCTGTCTTGTATTCCTGAGGAGTGATACAGTTACCCAGAATATCTAGCTGGCTCATGTTTTGGGAGAATATAGGTGTAAACTGTGGATAAGAATAAGAATTCAGCAATAGGGTTTATGTGGACGTACTACTGACCCATGGTTCCCGGATTTTAACAGAGAAAGTATGGGGAACATGGATCTGGAGATGAAGAATATTTCAGCATTCCCTTAAAACTGGAAGGCATAATAATCTTTTGAACCATCAGAACTGATAGATATTGAGATAGGGAGATCTATAAAAATTTCATAAGCTAATTTTTGTCTAATTCTAAACCTAATACGCAGAAGATTATATCAGGGGATTAACAGAGAAGCACATTTATATAGCACAATAACAGCAAAAAGATTATGCAGTTGCCAGAGTAAGATGTTCACACCCAGGTAAAAATGTCCTTGGGGACCCTGCTCATTTGCTTCTGCATTTGAATGGGGGTTTAGAGTTGTGCCTTTTTCTTGCCATGGTAGCTCACCAAACCTTCCACTTACCGACATCCAAGGCACAGCGGCTAATGTGCTCTTTTAGCCAGGGCCGTATGTCTGGAGTTTTTGCATCTAGAAGTGCAGTTGAGTGAGGACGGCTGATTTTAACAAGAAATGCTGGCTGTTTTACTGAACGAGTAAACAGTGATTTATTCTTGTTGTAGTGTCAACAATCAGCTTACCTGAAGGCACACAGCTCCCTGTGGTCTCGCTCTTAGAGGCCCACCTGCCCCCAGGTGACTCAGCTACTCGCTGGCACATCCGTGTAGGCCTTTGCTAGCATTCACACCCACGCTCGCACATCCGCACTTGCTCCAGGTGCGTAAAGGCTCTGGCCCCTGGTCCCCCCTCAGGGACTGGCGCTCGGTGCCACTTGGGTCTCCCCAGTTGCTGGCACCCATGCACACGGGCACTCTGGCTCATGGTCCCAGCCCCACTGCTGGGACCCAGGCCTGTGCTCAGTCCAGATGCTGGCACTCAGACACACGTGGCCTCCCACACAGGGTCTGCCCCCTGTTGCTGGCACTCAGACTGCCATACAGACCTGCACACTGAATTAAGCCCCTCACCCAGGCGAAAAGTTAGAAAGGAAGTTAATGAGAAGATAGGACAGACTGTGATGATCAGGCACAGGGCAAAGCAGACAAGCATACCAACCAGCCAACTATTTACATGTAGCTGGCCCTTTTTTATCCCTTATCCCTCTATTTTCCCTCAGTGTTCCCCCCCAAAACGCCTAAATCCCTCCCTTTCCCTGCCTGTGGTCCCTCTCCTAAACATCCCCTAATGAATCCTGTCCAATGATGAACTGTTCTTCTCTTGCAATCTTTAGCATGCCTACATCCCTGGGCAGCAGCCCACCCAGCACCCTGTCTGTGCCCTGGACTTGGACTGCTTTTGTGTCCCTGGACTCTTCTGTGCTTGTGGTGGCGATGAGCTGATGTCTGCTGTCGTGACCCTGGGAGCAGCTGGGCAGGGTATAATCTGGGCTCCCTACCCCTGCCCACCATTGACTCTCTTGTGCTCTTTTGTGGATGTGCAGACAAGCTTTTATCGCATAACCTAACACTTCCTACCACCCCAGTTTCTGTTTGGAGACTTTGACTCCCATCGGATCTGGCACACACTGAATTATTCAAATGGAAAAATGCCACATATGGCATTTCCATTGTAGAGCTAATTCTGCTCTGAGCCCAGCTTTTCATGGACTGATTTGTAGGAACCAAGGAAATGTCCCCCTCTTGATTTTTTTTTTTTTTGGCAGATGGAAGATCAGAAGGATTTTAGGATACCTTTATAAATGGATCAAGATCCATCTTAGGTCATTTTGGAAGGCTGATTTACTGAAGCCTTTCCCAGAGTCTGAATGAGATAAATGGAGATCATAAGGATAGTTATGGAAACCCACCTCTTCCACCTCTTCTCATTTACCACCTAAAAGCACAATCTCTAAGTTTTGAGGGTGTGTTTAGGGATTGTTTTGTCATTTCGTTTAACAGGGAATGGTTCTGCATAAGCAGATCAGCTCATTAGGTAATTGTCAGCTGGCAGTGTCCTGTAGCTATCACAGCAAAGGTCACCAGACTCTTACTGCAAAGTTCCACAATCAGGAAAGACCAGGTCTGATAACTATGGGAAGTCAGAAACCTTTAGAGGCACAGCGGTGGCTTGAACAACAAACACCATTAATCTGGAGATTACCAAATCCTTTAATCTGTTTTTAATCTCCATGTTTTTAAAGCTGCTTCTTAGAAACTTTAAACTAACTGATGTTTTCCATCAGTCTCCTGTTTCAGCATTTGGCAGGATCAGAGGGTCTTATGCAACACGTACAGTGTGAGGCTCACTCCCCCTCTCCCAGATACGGTGTCCAGGCAGATGGCTGTATCAAAGGCTCACATTACTAAATCTTGATCCAGATTTTTTTTTTTTTTTGCCAAGAAATTTAATTCCCCTCCAAATCCCTCCTCATGATTTATGTCTTCTAATTGGTTTTTCTTCAGTAATACCGTATTTTTTTTTTTTTTTGGTTCCTGAGGGTAATACATGCCTCCAATGAATAATTGGCCTGACTGCCTTCTCGGGCAAAAATACACCAGAAATCCAATGTTTTTTCACTCTCAAAATTTCTCCATACTATTCTGTGAGGAGTGAAGTATGTGCTTCTATCATGGAAACCCTAGTCCAACAGTATGCTCGTGACTTCGGTAGATTAATCATTTATATACCATTTTCCCTTTATTTCCTTCCTTAGGGAATGCCTACTCTCCCAACCCTTTCCTTGCAAGTAATATTCACAGTTAATCACATTTTCTTAGCTTTAATCTATGACAGTTCCATGACAAGGGAAAGTAAAGGAAAAAAAAATAAGGTAAACTGCTTTTATGTTTTGCTAGAATGGCTGGTTACACTTTAAGAATCAGCAAAGATGCTATTTCGTGGTACAGTAATTTCTAGCTAATGTGAGTGAAGTGACGCAGATGATGCCAACTGGATGCACTTTGGTGCCAGATCTCATTCAGGAAATGGACTGAGGAGGAGTCACACGATATCCATTTGGTTCAGATGATGCCTGTGCATAGGTAGTCTTTCTATATTGACTAAGTTTTATAGAAGAGACAAAGGGAAAAGCAAAAGACTTCCATATACTGAACAATATTTACATCAAAACGCAAGAGCTGTAGGGCCAGGTGATCCTGTGGGCACTGCAGGGTCCCTCAGTGCCCAGGTGTGAATTCCTCAGGGCAAGCAACTGGCAGAAGCATACAGGTATGCAGTCGGTGGGCCTCCTGCTCCAACTGCCCCGCAGGCAGCATTCAAAAGATGCAGAGGGGAAAGAATGGTGTTTAGACACTTGGCACAAATTTTTTGGGGGGAACTATTTTCTGCTTCGTCTCTGCCTTGTGACCTATCCTGTTGTCAAAGATGTTTATAGTGAACCTGGGCATTACTGTAGTTTTTGTACTGAGATCAATGCAGTCAGAAACTCATCAACTGAAGTGCATTAAAAATGATAACCATTATAACTGAGGCTATATTGTTACTAAATGAGTAATGACTGATCAGTTGTTAAACAACGATTGAGCTCATTGAGGAAAGAACATGTAAAGTTAGTTATTTTCATGTAACCACCAGAAAGCCAGACCTCTGTATTGCAGTCCAAACAGAGAAGAACAATGGCCAAAGAGTGTTGGTCCATGTGCCCTCCTGGGCACCAGCTGGAGGGAGCAGTTGGCCACCATCACAGGACAGTCACTAATGCAGTGAACACTTTCTCTCCCAACCCCAACACGTTTAGTCTCATATTTTTTTTTGTGTGTGAAACAACAACAACAAAAGAGTTATATGAGAAAATAACCCAGCAGAGTGAATACTTAAAAGCACAGAACAGCTACAAGGAATGTGCTTGTGCCACTTAAACCCTAGCCTGTAATTCAAGTCCTCCTATTTTGATGTGCTTTGTTTATCAACTCTGTGCTGTAATTATTTGCATATTTTGGCATATGATATCTTCAAGTTAGATAAACCCTTTAACCCAAGATGCAATTACATTTTCTTGTTTTTCTCGTTCAGTTACTTCCAACTTCTGTTGATATCAGAGGGTTCAAATGACTTAAGGTCTTTGTCTGGAGTTACATATATTTTTTTAAGTTTCAGAAAGAGTAGTAAATTACTGCATACAGGGTCCCACTCTCCACCCCCCAGAGAAAAAGAAAAAAATAGAAAAAGCCATATTAAAAGGCAACCTGTGGCCCTCTTTGCACATAGCATTTCTTACTGTGACGGAGCCTGCGTGTGAGGGAGAGAAGAATGGAAAAGCCCAGGAAGAAATTTATTGATCTGGTAGATAAGGCAATGGTGGCTGCTAATGCAATGGATCGTGACAAACTGCTTTTTTCTTACAAGGGGATTCTCTACCCTGTTACTGTTTGCAGTCTTGAGGTGTTTAGAGCTATGGAGTCCCTTGAAGCCAGAAGTGATGATGTCATTTTGGCAGGATACCCTAAATCTGGTGAATATAGTTTGCTTTCTTCGTAAATGAATTTATGTAATGTCAAATAAGTAGGTTGTATTTACAGAAAAACAGAAAAATTTGTAGAACTATTTTTTTTTCAAAAAAACAAAACAAAACAAAACAACAAAGCTAATTGTGAGGATATTATATAGAGAATTTTGCATATGACCAAGAAAGATATCTGATTTTCTTAGCTATAGCATGTAAAACTTTTGTTATCTTTAATTTTTGTAGTTACAAATTAAAATGCATAAATAGGAAAGAATAAAAATGTAATTCTCAAACTAGAGGTAACTAGATCTTCTGATATTGCAGGATCTATTCTTGCAGTTATGTTAGTAAAGATAAACTTTGTAGTCCTACACAGAATGGACCTACTGGTGCCTTCACATGCAATGCTGCATATTCTGTATTTTTTTCACATAAATTTCAAGAATATCTGAAATCCATAACTATAAAAATTATTTTTGTAACATTTGAAAGTGGTCACACTGATCTTTGTTGGGAGATCAAGAGCAGATCTTTGCTGGGGTTGCTAGTTTACCCTAGATCTTTGCTGCTTCTACCTAAAAGCACCCTACACTGGCTCTTGGATGTGTCACATATCCATTTCAATATAGTTATTTTTCTCCTTCAGCAATAAGAGTCACAGTGTCTTACAGCAGATAGTCACAGTTTACAGGTTTGTAAAGTTTTTTTTTTTTTTTAAGCATGTTTTCTTTTTGAAGAAATGGTATACACCAAAATGCTGTTATTACTGTAATGACAAAGATGTAGGAACCCAGTGTCCACAGGTCAGAAAATGGTAAACTTAAGACAGGAGTTCTCCACAGGTTTGCTTTTATGTTGTGAATAAATATATAATAAATATATAGATATGAAATAATTTAGACATTTTTTAGCTACAACATTGCATATTGGTAAAGAAAATGAGCATATACAGCACAATTCTCAGATCTAGTACTGCACCTGTGCTGAAGTTCTATAACCCATCTTTCCACCTAAGATAATCCTGTGCAGCACATCAGAAAACATATATAATATACTAGGTTTACCAACCCTATTCCCCCTTATATTTGTCACAATAAAAAAAAAATATTACATGAATGCATGTTTGCATATTTGAATTGGTGGATCTTCTCCTTTACTAGTTAATTTAAACTATAAAAGTTAATTTAAAATATACAAGTTAATTTATAATGTACTTAGCCATTTAAGTTGGAGAAATGTATCCTTATGAAAGGCAAAGGTAGGGTCCTGAGGGGTGATTGTCCAGACAGTCAGATGTGATTTTATCACATGAAAGAAGACCAGGCAACTCACCTGGTAGTACTAACTACCTCTTGGCTGCTGGCAAATCCCCGTCTGTTTTTTCTCGAAGCTTTACAGGCCATTCTGTATTTTTCTCCTTTCAGGTACAAACTGGGTAGGTCAGATCTTAAGTGATCTGATAGCCACATTTGAAAAGAAAACACAGGATCAAGAAAACAGTGTTAATGATGAAGACCTAGAAGAATTCCCCTACCTTGAAGTTGGAGATACTGGGAAATATGAGGTGGGCACAGAATACTTATTAAAGCTGCAAAAATTTGATGTTTCAAACACTGAATATATGGTGTGTGAAATACTCCACTGTTTGATAAGAACTCTTCCATGTCACTGTAGGTTGCATGTGGCCAGGTTGAATCCCATCTGTGTTGCCAAATGCTGAGGGATCAATGGGCACTCTAGAGGGCTTGAGAGCATACTCAATAGAAATACAAGCACTACAGAAATTCAGCGTAGCATATTGTGTATTTAAGAAGAGATTCATGAAAAGTCAAATATTGAAAGAAAGACTTTTCTCTCTTCTACTAGCTCTTCTTTATCACCCCTTCTCTCTTGGGATCCTTCAGCTTTCCCATACTCACAGTTAGATTCTGCATGTTACCTTTAGGTTTTATACCTTGTCTAACAGAACGTATTAAATTCATTATCACCAAAGAGAATTAGCAATGGCTAATCTTCCTTCAAAATGTTCATTCTCAGGGGCCTTTGAAGATTATTGCTACTCAGAGCAGTCTGCTAAGATCCCAGGATAACACTCATAAAGCATAAGTGCTTCTGATGAGCCAAAAACTGTTGATAAATTTAGCAAAGTAATATTTTGTTACAGGCTGATGGAAAAGTATACTTGTAATAATTGAACTGCCTACTTTCCTCCTTCCAATTCTTAATAAAGCGAATGAACAAGTTACCTTCTCGAAGAGTTATATTTACTCATCTCCTTCCTGACAATCTTCCCAGGTCTATCTTCAAAAACAAAGCCAAGGTGAGTGCTGATTTAAATGTCTTGTAAGCAAACACTCCAACAAACGCTTTTGAGAGCCAAGTTAGCACTTTTCTGCCAAATTTCAAATAATTCTTATACTTAAGTTGTGTTTAGCCTGGCCATTTCTACCTGACTAGTAACTGCCATTCATCTCAATAAATCTCAGTTCATCCTTATTGACACCATTGTGTCAGTATCCACAAGGCAGATGTGGGGAAAAACAAACACTCCAGCAGTAAAAAATTTATTTTTACACAATTTTGTATGGAAGGCATTCTACAATGTTGTCTCAAGTGTGTTAAGTTTCAGTAAGAGTTTGTATTCCTGTGATTTTTCCTCACTATCTAAATGATGAATAATACTTGTATCAAGCAATTCATACTTTGATTCTGCATAATTAATTTGATTAATCTGGAAAAAATATTTTAATAACTATAGATACAACCGTATTCACAAGGTACTGAAGTGAAGTGAAATACTTCACTTTCTGGATTTAGAAAAAAATTGTTACTTCTGCAAGTAGTGTATGACATACTAGAAATTCCCCAAACTGCAATTCTGAAGAAGATTGTTGTTTTTTCCATACTATGTTTTGTTATTTTTTACCGGAGAAATAAAATATTTTGATTTTTTAGATACTGTTGTTGATTCGCAATCCAAAAGACGTGGCTACATCTTTTTATCATTTTTCCAATGGCTTATCTCCTCTTCCCTCCTATGAGACCTGGGATGATTTCTTCACAGCTTTCATGACAGAGAAAAGTAAAGTATATTCTTCTATATTAATTATCCAATGCTTTGACTTTGTCTGAAAACCTCGCATTTTGTAAATCAGATTCACTAGGATTTTTTAGTTTACAGCAAAAAAAAAAAAAAAGAAAAGGGGGGGGTTAAAGAGAGCAAGTGAGAAATTTGAAGTAAATTTTACAGTATTTGTCTTACTGAAGATAGATATTAATCAGAACTGCACTTCCACAAACTGCTTTAACTTGTACAAACTGATATTTCCACTGAAGGAAGCCATTCCTCCTTATCTCTCTCTTGAACCACCTTCACCCTTCCCCTCCACTGTCCATCATCTTGTGCCCACACAGACATCTGAATGCCTACGTGCCAAATTGGACTGGAGGAGTGTTTTGGGCTAAAAAAAGAAATAAAAATAAAAAAAAAATCCCACTGGTATAAAACTGCATAAATTCTCCAGTTTGGCATATCACATGGCCAGCAGAAGGGTGCGTTAAACAAAGTTTTAAGTTGGATTAAGGGAGTTTGCAGGATGGTTTGAGTACTAATACATCTGTCTTGAAATAATGGCTAGTTTCACCACACTGACTTACAAGCTGTATCATATGCCTGAGACATGTCTCATGTAGGGGCAGCGAGGCTGGGCTTCAGTGGACTTTCCCCTGGCTTCTTTGTTCTTGCTGCTGTGGATCCTGGCCACAGCCAGCCTTTGCTCCCAGCAATGTGCTCCTGCCCTGGTGTTGCCCCCAGCTTGTTCCAGTATGACTGTTTGTGTGGGTGTGCTGATTTGGCCTAAAAACAGTCCTGCAAAACAGGTGAAAAAGGGATTGGACCCCACAACAGTTTTTCCAGCACAACTGGAGGTTGCACAGAAATGGAAAGAGGCAGACAAGGTAGGATTTGCTTAAAAACAGCTACACTGGAGAGGTGCTTTTCCGTGGAGGTGTTTGCAGAGGTTCTGAGCCAGAGCCTCAGCTCTCTTGCTAGCCCTGGTGTGAAGGCAGATCCCTCAGAGCCACGCTGAGCTGGTTCAAACACCATGACAGAGATCAGAACTGTCTGGAGCAAACCCACATAAATCCTCCAAAAGGGGATAAACTCTGGCATAGACATGATGAATAATGGCCATGGCTGAGGGATCAACCTAAGGACAAAAAATTGGTTAATATCATAAGGAGCGTGTCTAATATTAATTTATTCCTCATCTTTGGATTATTTTGTTTTATTTAGTGCCCTGGGGATCCTACTTTAATTACCTTTCTGAATGGAACAAGTATGCTGATGGTGAAAATGTCATGACAATAACTTATGAAGAACTAAAAGAGGTGAGGTTACCAATGGTAACAAATATTTTACACTTCAAAGACCAATTGTTCCTAAACCAATAAACCATTGTATTTATATAGTGTATAGGGAGAACAAGATGAAATTCCAGCTTACAACCTTCCCCCCCACTTTTTTTTTTTTTGGACATGATTCTTGTTTTCTCTTTAGCTGCATTATAAGCCCAAATCATTGTAATCAAAATCCCCTGTAATTCTTTTCTGGAGGTTTTATATATTCAACAGCATAGATTTGGCTTAACTGTAAATCATATACAACCTTCTGTGAACTATAGGAAGACAGCTCATATCTTATCTGAAACAGTAATGGAGAATAGAAACACTTCACACCACTCCAGTCCTGCTGAACTCTGAATACTCTCTATATGCAGCCAACAGAGAGATACAGGGCTGTGAAAACACCTTGAAAAAAAGTAGCAGTGTAATTTGTTTGAATGTCATGTAGTATGTTACATTCCTTTTTTTCAGAATCGGGCCCTGGGAGTGAAAAACATTGCTGCTTTCTTTGGGATTTCCCTGACTGAGGAAGAGCTTCAGGGTGTGGTAGAGAGAAGCAGTTTCCAGTCCATGAAGGAGAACTCACTGAAGACCCATGGGGCACTGGGCAGCGTTCTCTTTCGCAAAGGTAGGAAGCTCCAAGAGGTTCAGAGACGGAAACATCATGCTCTCAAGAGCTTAGGTCACCCATCACCAGCTTCTTTTTTGCACACAAAGTATCACGTGTTAGTATCAGGCATGTTATCACTGTTCTGCTTGAGAAGACTAGTCAAGGAGCACTGGTGAGGAAGAGACCCAGTGAGCAGCAAGCTGCAACCATCCAGGGAGAAGCAACTGCACACAGCACATTTTAGAGGCCCACAGATGACTAGTAGGAAGAAGAAGTCTTGTGTCTGAACTACTTTCCCTCTCTGCACCAAGACCACTGTTCTTCAGCCACTAGATGCTTATCTGAGGAGGGCTAGCTTTTTAAAAGCAATAAAAGTGGGGTCAAACTCAGCCTGAGTGGCATGATTACACTTTTTTGGAGAGTGTAGTCTCCTGAAAGGGCCACTGTCAACCCCTCGTTCACTCTAACAAGTCAGAGGAAAGCCAGGGATCCAATAATCAGGTACAAGAGAAGGGAAACATCAGGGAACTACTTTTGCAGTGTAGTGTAGGTGACACAGATATGAGAGGGCTAGCCTGGTTGTCAGAATCTATTTCTACATTTTACATTAAAGGAGTCACTTGTTAAAACAGGAAGCTGACAAGTGAGCAGAAACCCAGTTCTGCCTCCAGACAGATGAATCTTAATGAAACCTTCATGATCTTCCATCTTGTCAGTCATAATTGACTCTGGAGTAATGAGCTGCAGGGAAATAGGACTTTATGGTATTTTTTTTGTACACAGACACTTGAAGAGAAGACAGTTTGTTCCTTTATTCTATGTTCTTTTCCACTATAGCAGTTTCACAGACCTGTATCTCCAATGCCTTCACAAAGTTACATTGCTGAAGAAAGGAATGAAGTTTTATCTTGAAAATATGGATCAACTCCATTTAATGAATAAGGGAATAACAGTTGTATATAATAAAAAAAATACAATTTTTTTTTCAAGAGTTTCTTTGCTTCTTTGAAGGTGGTGTAAGTGACTGGAAGAGTCTTTTCAATGAAGAACAGAATGAGGAAATGGACAAAGCATTTGAAGAACATATAGCAGGAACTAAACTGGGGACAAAGTTAAAGTATGAAGTGTACTGCAAAGCCTAAAGAGTAATGAAATGTGGGTAGAGTAAGAGCTTTCCACTGCACTTTCAGCTAATCTGAATAATATATACTAGAAAACTAGATGAAATGATTCAAGTATCTTGGAATTATTGTAATAATCACATTGCAGCAGCCTTTACAAGGTATGAACAGCCAAGATTCAATCAGAGGCACTGCTTTCACATATAACCACAAATAATTCTCCCTGTGGAACACAAAAAGATCCCAAATTAATTTTGTTTCTAATATCATTAAATTTGCACTTGCTGCACTGAAAACAATGTTTCTACCTGTATAAAGGTTAGTAAAAAGCAAAATCATGAAGTTAATATTTTGTGTTTGGAGAGACACCTTAATCTATACACCTGTGTGCTTCTTCTAAGAACTGCTACTGTTTTCCATGCTCCAGACAGTTATATAGGAAAAGAAGAGGTAGAGAATATAGATCTGAAGATGACTTTTCCTGCCATTAATGCCAGTGGGGCACTTTTACCATGTAACTACACTGAGCATTCCCTCTGCTCATTCTTGATTTAGCAATGAGTCTACAGTTAAGCTTTAATATAAATTAATACCTAAATATTGAAATAGATTAATTTTCATAACTGAAAAATCTCCAAAGATGACAAAATTCTCTGCAAGTGGCTCTATTGAGAAAATGGGATTGTCGAGGGTGATGGTGGAAGACATTCCTATGTCCAGCTATTTTTTGTCAGCACTGATATTTGGCACTGTGGACACAGTATTTTGGACCTGTCCAGGGACCAACTGCACTTCATCCACCTGGAAAAAAAGCAAAATAAGGTTCTTCAAGTAAATTGAATTAAAAAACAAAAACAAAACAAAATAAAACAAAACCAAATAACCAATTTATAGATCTAAGCAGATAAGAAGTAAAAATTAGACTTGTTGCATACACACCAGATTTTAGAGTTACATTCCTCATTCTCACTGGCTGAATCCTACTGCAATTTAATGACAGCTTTTGGATTTTCGGACAAAGATACTGCACAAGAGCTTTGACTTGCAGTGAGCCTTTCCAAGCACACTGGGCTTTGAGAAGTAAATGTGGGTAGCACATTTACTTTAATTAAGAAGGGGAAGTGGTTGATCTTCAAAAACTACTACCCTTGCAGCACTACTGGATGAGACATTATGTATGTATTTATAGAGCCTCACAGACTCTGGAACAATCTCTGCAAAGACTGGGTGTTACAGTGCTTACAAGGGAAACAAGACATATGTGTAATTCCTCATATAATAATACTGTATAGCTACTACTCTGTTGAACGAATTAGATTAAAACTAGTTTGAGAGCACCTAGCCTGAAGTAAATTGTAGACATGCCCTTGCTGATCTGATGAAAAACCAGCCAGTGACCTGTTTCTGTACTTTATCCTCTCCTGTGTCATCCCAGGGCTAAGGGTTCAGTCACTGTCTGCCCTTAAAATCTCACCCCATCAATTTAGAGCAGTAACACCCCAGCTGCTTTTGCTCCACTAGAGATACTCTGTGGGCCCATGCATTCAGTGGGGTAAGGATGTGTGTGAGGGAAGGACAGAAAAGGCAAGCACCCATATCAGACATTGAATGTGGGCAAGGAGACAATTTGAGGAGGTGAAAAGTAAGAAGAGGTGTAGGTGGCGAGTGTAAGAATAATTTCAGAAAGACCTGAGAATCTCTTTTCAAGGTAAGACAGTTGACTGACATAACTGCAGTGGTTATCAAACTTTATCACTGCTNTCTGGTCTAGTTTTTTTGTTTGTTTGTAGCCTATGATTCTTGAAATGATCAATTTCCACTGAATAGGACAGTTGTATTTCTGTATACTTGCTTAAAAGAGGATGAAGAAACTGCCTTCCAGAAGACTTATACTAACCCACCTGCCACCTGATCTTTCCCCAAAACGTTTTCCGAAACAAGGCTAAAGTGAGTCTTCTCTTTGTGTTGTACTGCAACTACTCCTGCTAACAGCATTTCCATCCAACTCAGATTTTCATGCAGGTGAATTGAACAGCTCGGTGTTTTCCCTGGGGACCATGTGAGCTGTGCCAAAGTTGTACAGCTTCCCTGCTGGGTCACCTGCTCACCCAGGAGTACCGGGCTGCTGAGCAGACAGCACTGGGACTGGGCCCTCCAGCACCCTCAGGGCAGCTGGTTCTGGAGGCAGGACAAAAATATTAATTTCTTGATGTTTACACTCTTTAGTCTCAGCAAATAGGAAGAGATTTTCCTTTGTAGCTCAGAGTAAACACAGAGACAGAAAACTGAAAACAAGAACAAAGCTGGCAGAGAGCATAATAGATGAATTATGTTTCCAGGTTTTATAAGTAAAATAGCATGGCTAGAGAAAATATTTTTGATAAAATCATCTATTTTGACAGTCTGCATTTTGGGAGACCAGAAGAATCATTTTGAATAATTCTTTGTAGGGAACTGTAAGCAATCTTCCAGGTCTTAAAGCTGTGGTTTTGATTTGACACATCCTCATGTGTAATTAAGCTTGTCTATAGGTTTACTAAGTTTACTAAGTTTACTAATACCCCTTTATGAAGAAAGAAACAAGGATGTGATGCACAGCAGCATGGAATTCTCCCTGTATTTCATACAGGTGTAGTGAACGAGACCTATACGGTATTCAAGGGTGTGAAAGAAAGAAAGAATAAGGCCCCTTCATGGGGCAATTCAGCCTTCCTGTATTGCATATCTCTGTTGGGATGCAATGATAAAACTTGTGGAGATGCATATTTCTCCATCTTAGTACTCCTTGTCTTCTGAAAAGGCATCAGCCAGAATACCAGTAACTCCCCCATCAAGAACACTTTCACCCAAAGATTAAATTATGGACAGGTATAGAAAGAAATAGAACTAATGTCATACAGGTGAATTTGATTCATGTTAATGCAGAACCCAAGTATTAGAATTTCATATGAAAGCAATCCTCCTGTAGATTATGGTGAAGTAGAAGGTCTCAAATGTGAGTATTTAATCATGAAAAGTATGGCTTAGATGGTACCTGTCCTTAGCTCTGAATATATTACCTGAAGTGATGATGTTACAATGATTGACTGAAGATAGAGCCAGCACCTGGAATAAAGTTGCACCCTTGGATATGCATCTGTTAGTGGAGTCAATAGCAAAGTAGGTTGAGATCCACTGCCCACATAACCACTGTATGCTGGTTATCTGGTTTGCAAATAGCGCTGCATAGCTCAGCAGTTAAAAACATTTTAAGCAATATTTTACAACCTTTATAGGTCTTTCCCTGGTTTCATGCAATATTTTGAATGCTAGCAGTATTGCTGCAGTTGCTGTCCCAATAGCAATGTTTTGTAGGGAACAGACTGCTGTTCCTAGTATCAGGCATGGCAGAGACTCCATGTCACTACTTTTAGTCTCCTGTCCTGTAATTTCGAAAGGAGGTAACAGAGTACAACTGGAGTTAATCAGTGACATCTATCTTAATTTCTGAGTGAATGACCTTTCTGACTTCCTAATACACTGTATAAAGTTCTTCTGCATTGTGGAAAGGCAGCCTGTATCTCTGTTTGAAAAGAATTCCACAGGGATACAAGCATGAGCAGAAATAGGGAAAGATTCATTGAAATAGTGGAAAATTTTTTTTCGGAGAATGAAAAGACTTCCCCAGAAGATATGCTGTTTTCCTACAGAGGTATTTTGTACCCTGCCACAATTAGCAGCCCAGAAACTTTGGAAGCTCTGAAATCCTTTGAAACCAGGAGCAATGATGTGATTCTAGCAGGCTATCCTAAAACAGGTGAGTGTTTACTTGGTAAATAGTCAAATAAACAATGCTGCAATCCAGAAGTGTATGCCATCATTTAAAACAGCAATAATACCTGAGAAAAGCTTATGGTGACACCATTCACCATAGGGTCATGAAATCAAGTTGTAAGGCATCTCTGGAGGTCATCTAATCCAACCTCCTGCTCAAAGCAGGGGAAAGACCTAGACTTCAAAGTCAGGCTTGGTTGCTCAAGGCTTTGTCCTGAAGAGTTTTAAAACTTTGAGGGTGGAGATTCGCCACCTCATTGGAAACTTATTGTGAAGTTTTCTCCATAATCTGTTTTGTTTTGTCTTTTAACTTTTATGCAGCCGGACATCCCCTTGTTGTGATTTGTAATATTTTCCTTTTGTCTTGGCCTATTCCCAGAAGAGTTGGCTCCATATTCACTATAACCTCTGGTAGTGGAAGACTGCAGTAAGATTCTCCTGTGCCTTTTTTTTTTTTTTTTCAGCCTGAACAACCCAAGCCCCTCCATGTGTTTCTTGTGCTCCAGCTCCCAGTGATTTCAGGGGCTTTCAACAGGACCCTCCTCAGATTCTCAAAATTTCTTGTACTTCAGTGCATGAAGGGCACACTGTGTACAAGTGGTGAAATTGCCAGTGTTGGATAAAGCAGAATAATCACATCCCTTGATTTTCTGACTACAGTCTTGCAAATACAGCAAAATATGTTGTTACCCCACTTGCTGCAAGGGTATAATACAGGAACTATTTCCTACTAATGAGGGCAGAACAGTTGTTTCCATAGACCTACTGCATTGCAGAATGCAAGTGATTCCCATGCATCTAACTGGAGGGAAAGGCATGAATGCTACCAGGACTCTTGAATCATTCCCTCTCCTTTTCACATGGGCATTTTGCATTCCTTCATGATTGCCCCTAATCACTTTGGAGAGATATGTTAAGAGGTCATATGCAGAAAGAGAAGTTGGTGATTACATTCATTTTGCGTGCAGCCTGAAATGGTTTAAAGGTGTGAGGGTACACCTACACATCCCAGAAGATATTAGATGAAAACTGAGACTTGGATCTTCGAGCCCAGTGCCTCACATACCAGTTGTGCCAGGTTGCAGAAGCCAAGACAGCTGAGCCTAGTGCAAAGATGATGACAGAGCTTGACAGTCTTTTGGTTTGGTTGATGAACCCTTCTCCTGCCAGTTATGGAAACCTAGCTGGGGACTGGGAATGAGGCCAAACTGTGCTAACCATGAAGAGACTGAAAACTGAAGCTGGTCAGGAGGAGGGAACAGGGTGCCCCCAAAGGCAGTGCTGTGGAAGGAGAGCAGAAACAGCCAAGGGATGAATCAGTTAGCCCTGTGCTGGGAGCACCACTGCTCTTGAGTAATTTCCCTCAGGAGTAGACAGAGGTGACAAAAAAGTGTCAGAGCTGGAAATAGCAATAGAGGTCTGCTTCTGTTGCCTCTGAGGGATGGGATGTGCTTCTGAAGCAAGCAGGCTGGTACTCTACAACATCTGGCTGACAGCTCTGTCCCTGTTGGATCTTGGCATGTCCTGATGATTACTGCCCAGCTGTTGACAGGATAAGGTGCAATGTAGAGCCAAACTGGTTCACATCTGTGATATCCTCTCAGGATATCCCCTCAGCCAGGTTGACAGGAAAACATGCCAGAATGGGCATGTTACTGATGCCTGTATCATTTCAGGAACCAACTGGCTTGAACAAATGGTGAAGGAGATGGAATCAACAGATGCTAAATATACAGAAGAAGAAATGAAAGAGAGAATAAATGCTGAAAATGAGCTACAGATGTTTCCACGTCTAGAGTTTGGAGATCCTGGGAAATATGAGGTGGGCAGGGACTGAATATATTGGCTATACTCTTCCCACAGGTAGTAATAGTTGAAAGACAATGTCTGATCTCAGAAGCAATAGCCAGCTTTAAGAGTAGTAACAAGTGTTAAGTTCAGTACAGCATGTCCTAGTGCCCCTGGTGTCCCAGTGCAAAGGCCTCAGAGTACTGGCAAGTGCTGGAGGCATGGGGGCTCCAGGCCTGAAGCCAGTTGGTTTGATCAGTAAGACCTTTCTCATGGGTGTCCTGTCCTCAGACCTGTCTCACGTGAAATGGTGCTCTGTGGCAGAGGCTGGCAGAAGCCTACAGCACCAGTGCCTGGGGTTTTCCAAGGGATAAGATACTTGTCTTGTCTCGCCTTTTCTTATTGAAAGGCCCACTTCACTGAATATGCTACTTCTGTCCTGTCCCGTTTCTCCTACTTGCTTTATAGAGGATGAAGAAACTGCCTTCCCGAAGAATCATTCCAACCCATCTGCCACCTCATCTCCTGCCCTCATCTGTTCTCCAAAGCAAGGCTAAGGTGAGTATTCTCTCAGCATGACACTGCAAAAGCATTTCCACCTCAAGTTAGCTTTCCTCTGCCTGTGTGAAATGTGTTTTTTGCACTTTAACCTGTGTTGTTCAGTGCACAGGCACATTTCCAAGGGTGAAGAGGCAGAGTGCTGTGTGCTGAGGCTGTGAATAAACAACCTCTCCCAGCAGCAGCAGCTCTGCTGACTCAAGTAGTTTCTCTCAGTGGGCTTGTAGCTGGATGTTACTGCCCTGAAGATCTCAGAAAGATGCTTCCAGATTTGTGTCAGAAAACTGAGCATGGCAAGTAGATATCCTGTCTGCTTTAACATGCCTCTAAGACAAGGGTACCTATGGAAAGCCGAGTAGGGGTTCAGGCTAAGATGGTCTTCAATAAGAACTGCTGCAGAGAGAAGCATGGGTGCACCCACAGCCTGCTTGTGGGTCTCCTGGTCTGTAGCCCTTGAGCTCATTTCTTTGGACTGGAGCTAGTTCAGAACCGTGTCCCAAGGGCATCACTGAAAAGCTATTTCTTTTCACCTTGAAGCTTCCATTAGCAGCAAGTGGTCTTCCAAGTCTCTGATTTCTTACTAAACAAAAGGAATTAGACTGGCATATCATTGTCTGGTGGGTGTTTGTGGACACGTGATGTGTTGAGAAGATGGCATCTTGTCCAGTTACCAAATCACAACCAAATCGTGTGTTTTCCTCCTCCAGATCCTTGTGCTAGTTCGGAACCCCAAAGACACAGCTGTCTCCTATTACCACTTCTACAACAACATGCCAGTGCTGCCATCCTTTGCCTCCTGGGATGAGTACTTTGCAGCTTTCATGAATGGGAAATGTACTTTGCTCTGAGTCCTCTGGAACTCCTGTCCACCTGGGAGGGCATACACAGGATCCTGGGCTTGGGAATCCTACCCCAACATATCTTCCCAAGGCACTCCCAGGATAAGCAGATAGGCCCATGTTATGGCTGAAAAGGGGAGTACCAGAAAATCAGTGTTTCTTTTGTCTCTAACTCAGAATGGAGAGATTGTGACAAAGCCTGATCCTGATCTTTCCATTCCTGCAATAGAGTTGGAGGTTCACTGCTACCTAGTGGTCAGAGCTGGGGAATCCTGCATTAACCTCAGCCAAAAGAACAGACGTTACCCAGTCCCCACTTCACCATCCTGGTGCCACGCTTACATAGCTGTCTGAGCTGACTCCTCTGATTTGGTAAGGACCTGTTTTGGTGGATATCCTGCACACCTATGCCTCTTTTCTTTGTCTGCAGTGGCCTGGGGATCCTACTTTGACCACTTAGTGGAATGGAACCAATACGTCGACCATGAGAGGATCATGGTGATAAGTTATGAGGAACTGAAAGAGGTGTGGCACCGCAGCCAGCTCTTCCTTGATGGGTGCACTGTGCAACCCTCCTGATACATGTGGAGGCTGTGGGGAAGAAGAAACTATTGGGTCAAGCCTGTCTGCCCCTTTAGATGAGCATGCTTTCCTGAGCTACTCCCTTACGCCCCTGGATTGGCCCATGGTGGCTTAGGAGTAGGGTAGCCTTGCCTATTCGTGCAAGGAGTCTCATCTGACTCAGTTGCTTTTGGGAGAGAAGAAAAGGTCTTGAAACTGAGGCTACCATGTAGGGGTTTCCCCTCTGTAAGAGCCCTTAGAATTCCTGGGTTAACAGGCGGGAGGAAGCCCTCCTTTGCTGGGCTTCCCACTGGGTGCTGGCCGTAACCTAGCCATGGTGCTAAAACTTTTGACCTCTGACAATAGCACCTCTGTGCTATGTTCCTTTGGCCAGAACCCAGTACTGGGAATGAAAAAGATTGCTGCCTTCTTTGGATTCTCCCTGGATGAGGAAGATTTTCCCAAAATTGCCGAGAAGACCAGTTTCAAAGCCATGAGCGAGAAATCCAAGGAAACCCATGGTAAATTAGGGGACATCCTCTTCCGCAAGGGTAAGTCTTTGCAAATAGAGGATCTGCCTTCTAAAGTTGCCTTCTGAGTGGTCCTTGTCACTTAGTTGTGAGCTTGCTGGGCTTGCTGGGAAGGGCAGGTGTGGGTGAGGTCTCTCCTGCGGCATCCTGTACAACAAGCTTCTGTCGCTGGCAGGATTTTGGGGCTGTTTGTGAATAGCATACTGGAGTGCCTCAGCTATACATGCTTAAGGTCCTCAGCCATCCATGCTTAAGGTCCTCAGCCATTGCTTCCATGTTGCTGTCTTTCCCTGTGGCAACACGGGTCAGTTAGGCAAGTGAGGTGTGCAGGTGGAGGCTAACAATGACGTAGGTTATGCCAACAATTATGCACAAAATCTGCTTGGGCTGGATGGTTCCTCTTTACGGATGGGTGCTGGTGTGGCCTTTGCCCAAGAGTTGTGCGATGAGGCTGATGGTGGATCTGGAGGGGAAGAAGAGTGGGTTGGTGTGACGAGTGGAGAAAGACCCACCTGACCATTTCTGTCTTTGGAGTCGAGAGACTTTTGGACTTTTCTGACTGCACATGTCACTTCATGTAAGTCTTCTTTTGGAGGAGGTGTGCTAATGGGACAAGGGTCTCGTGAACCTCATACTCAACTGATCTGTTGGCTTCCTGGGTGTCATATTGTTATGTCCTCAGTGAGAGCTGACAAATAGTCTCAATATGGTTTCTCTCAGTGGACATGCCAGTAGTGGTTCCGGGGATGATCACTCATAGACCAGGGGCCAGGGCCAGAGCTCTGGCATCCCGGCTGCTCCCCACTGCTCAAGAGTCTCTGGTTTCTGACTGCTGTGGGCATGGGCTCGCTTTAGCCCCTTCCCTTCACCACCCCTTGGAGGAAGAAGGGTTTAACTGTTTTCTTCTCTGCTACCCACACCACTGCCCCAAATAACTTGCCCTTTCAGAAGGAGGCATTCACAAATTAATTTTCCCTTGTGACAAAAACAGGTTCCTCTCTCTTCAGTGTAAACACTGCATGAAACCACCTTGGAAGTGCCCTCTTGGGAGGGAAGGCATGCAGGCAGCCCAGCACCAATGCTCTCTGTGGCCTGGCTGCAGCCTCTATTTCTTATCTTTGCTACCTCACCTCTCCCGGGCAATCAGGCCTCTCAGGGCATAAATCAGACCCTTCCTGCCTCACATGTGCAGTGAGTCTGCCTCATTGCTGTGTTATCCTCTCTCAGGAGTAGCCACCTTCAGTTCATGTTACTTCTTGTTGTACACAGGGGTTGTTGGGAGCTGGAGAGAGCTCTTCTCTAAAGCTCAGAATGAAGAAATGGACCAAAAATTTGAAGACTGCATAGGGGGAACAAAGCTGGCAGCAAAGATTAAATACGATGTGTACTGCAAGGCCTGAAAAGGAACAGAGGAGCAGCACCACAGCAAGTTCTTCCCAAAACTTCTCCAAAGGTGGCTGGTCCCCATGAGAAAAGAGAGGAACCCCTCAGAGATGAGCTTGGCACCTCTGAGCATTCAGGCTGTAATTCTTAGGCTTGTGCTGTGCCTGGGGCCTGGGCTTTGCTTAATGAAAACAAATAAAATGTGTGCATTCCTCCAGTGAGTGCCTGACATCCTTCCAGGTGAGAGACGGTGCATGGGCATCATAGCACCAGTCTGGTGGTGGTGTCCTTGTGGCTGCTTCATGGCCTGAGACTGTGAAGGAGGCTCCTGCAGTGCTCAGTGGTGAGGGAGAGGGGCCTCCACAGGGCCCTTCCTCCTGGTACACAGTGGGCTTGACATGCATTTGTGGTGTGGGTCTGAACCCACCAATGTCTGTGTAGAGAGCGCATGGTACCACCAGAAGCATGTCTGTGTTGAGAGTTTCATGCAGGAAGACTGTCCAACGCTATAAGGCTGTGGCCACAGGCAGAGGCCCCAGGGGTGATCCTGTGTGGCACAGGCTCTACGCCTTCTTGGCTCTCAAACCCCACAGGCTCTCTCATGCCCCTTGGCTGTGTTCATGCTGAAATTCCTGGGAGGATCAAAATCCTTTGCTGATCAGCAATGACCCTGCCCTTGCTGCTCAGCATGTCAGAAATTACCTTCCTTTTCTCATTCAGACTTCCCTTACAGACAGGGGCTGATCCTGGAGATCCATTGCTTGCTTATCCCTTACCATCCATCCCTTCTTCACATAACCCTGCCTGGTAGACCGCTCTGGACAATGTAAATCCTGTGACATGGAGGTTCCACAGGACTGTGACATCCCCTTTAGTTCACTGAGGATGACTCTGTGTTAGGTTATGAGTGATGAAAAGACTGAAGTTGTTAGATGTGGAGTTGGGAAGGAAGCAGGTGCCTAAGGGGAGCTTTGAAAGGAAGGGAGAGTTGTAACCCTGAATGGGAATTCTATATTTGCGTTCCTAGTACGGCAAAGTGATTGCCTTCAAGAAACATTTGCAATTATTGTTGGAGGGACAACACAGCAGGGCATAAGCAATCCAGGAGGTTCCTGGAATGCATTGATGATAACTTCCTCATCCAAGTGATATATGAACCAACAAGCAGAAGTGCTCTGCTGGGCCCCATTCTCAGGAAAACCGAATGGCTTCTTGGGAATGTGAAGGTCAAAAGCAGGTTTGGCTGCAGTGACAGTAAAATGATGGAGTTAAGGATCCTTAGGGCTGTGAGGAGGGCGCACACATCACTCTACAAACAATTTTCACAAACTATCATGAGTGCTTGTTTCAGTTTAAAAAATTTTATTCAAAGCATTGTGGTATGATTGTGTTGCCTTGAAAGGGGCAGCCTGGACTTCACTTACTTTCTTTACAGATCTATCAGTAGTTTTCTGGGAAGTCCCAGCAGATCCGATTTCACATTCACCTGTGACTGGGAGAGAAAAAATGAGATCTGATATTCTACGGCAGAATGAGCCCAAGAAATCAATGGAAAACTATATGGATTGTGACAGGAGAGCGCAAAGATCTGGAGAGATATGAAGCCAACTAAAGGGAAAAAAAGGATGACAGAGACACACACAAAGCAAAATTTTCATGTTTGACTAGCAGGCAACTAGCTTTCTAAAGTCCGTGAAGGAAATTCTGGAGCCTGCACACAGCAAATAATCCCATTTCTAAAAGACCTGATCATTGAAGAACAGAAGGTAAAGTGGCTTACCTGCGCTTGATAAGCCTTCCTCTCGCTTTCCTGTGTTGCTCAGATCCGTTGGCCTTGTGACTGAGGAGTTGCTTTGTGGGCACTCCTGAGGTCTTTTAGCATTGGCTTCTGCTAGCATCTCATTAGCTCTGGGAAAATGACAGAAGCATGCAAGAACTATTGTTGCTTGCATTGTCACAAAGTTGTTCTCCAAGTTTTATGATATACTAGTAGACTAGTGGACTTGTAGTCTTACGAAAGTAGGTGTCTGAGTTAGCCAAATTTTCTGCTTCTCAGGCTTCCAAGCAATCAGTTAGGTATTTCTAGGAGTTCTCCCAGAAGGTAGTAAAAACTCAGGGCTATTTCCCCCCTCCTAGTGAAAACTGAAACTGAAGTTTCACCATCACAATGGAAGCTGAATGGATTATTTCTGCCTCACAGGCTCATGTTCTGTTCTCTAGGCCTTCTCAAGTGTCTGTGTCTACAGTTTGAGCATAACAGCATCAGAAATGAAACTCGTCTTTTCTATTAGATGTACAGGAAGAGGAGAAGATTACAGTTAATTCTCAAATGAAAACTAACTAATTTTTGAGTTACTCCATGCCTGTACTCAATACTCTCCATACTCAATGCCTGATTCTTTCTGTAACTTCAAAGTCACTAAAAGGAAATGAAAATGGTCCTCAACAACAGGAGGGATCAAAGCATACCCTTGTGAGACATATTCTATCTTGGACGTGCATCCAACATGTGGACCAGCTCCAAGACAGGGATGTTGGATGGAACAGTGGAATAGAAAAGAGGAATATTGTACTATTTGAGGTCAACCCCTTCCCCCCAAAACAAAAACAAAAACAAAAAACAAACAAACAAAAAGAAATGTTGGCACTTACGTATTTAATTGCTTTGTGAGATATTTTCTAATTTCCTGACCCACCAAATAGTGTTTGCTTGACCTTTCTGTTCCTGCTTGCGCATTTGCTGGTTGCAGCATGTTTTCCTGCTGCATGCTTTGTGCTCTCTTCATTTGTGATTCCAGAGCTGCAATTCTCTGCTCCTGCTGCTTTCTAAAAGGAATTTCTTGGGTGTTGATCTGCTTTAATTTGGCTTGAGAGGCTGTCTGCATCTGAAGCAGATAATGCAACTTCAAGAAACAGAAAAAGAAAGGCAATGCCACCCTGACGCGCACACGCCATGCAGGCAGTTCCCATACCCAATGGAAACAAGACAACCCCACTCAGTGAAGGAACCATGCCTCCTCCCTACCAGCAACACACAAGTCAGAAATTGCTTAATTGTTTTTCCTTTATTTTTACCTCAGAAAAAAAATTGCTCTTTCTGCTATTTTTATATGAAAGCTAGTATTGAACAGCCTCCAACTCTATATCAGAGGGGATGAGGAAAAGATTGCATATTTCTCATGCACACAGATCACACAACACACCCAGAGGCACTTTCACACACCTCTTTTCAGCTCTCCAGCTTCCCTACAAGGAAGCCAAAGCTATTGCATGAGCAACGAGTCCTAGCTGTCTAAAACAAAATACCTCACAGCAATGACCACAGCAACAAATGAATGCAATGTGGATACAGATAAATTTACCTGAAAAAGGAGACTGAGTTCTTGCTTCTGTCTCATTTCTTCTTGGACTACTTCTTCACACTGTCTTACAGACTGTGCTAGTGTGCTATAATCCACCCAGTTAGTCTCTAAGCGATGCTTGAGAACAGCCACCAGCTCTCGCAGCTCCTGATTTGCTCTTTCAAGCTGCAGCGACTGTTGGAGTTCCATCTCCAGCTGCACAGAAAGTTCACGCACCTGTATGCAGTAGAAAAACAATCTCCCTTCATTAGAGGGCCCTAAAATCTCCACATTCTGAGAAACTCAGTCAGATGTATTAATAGCGGTCATAGCTGTAATCCACCGAGATTGTATTTCAGCCAAGGAAAAGACACTTGGTTTATCTAAAGTAAGCACAACTTTCAAATCCTTGCTGACAAGACTGTTCCAGTCTCCATCCTTCCCGTCTTTCCAGAAAGCCCCATTGCAAAAGCAGTCAACTCCTTCTACAGCATTGTGCAACTTCCATGCTCACCACAAACCTCCCAAGAGATGCTTAGAGGGAAAGGTAGATAACAGGTTTTGTCCTAACAACAGTGCAAGAGGTTTGCATGTTATCCATCTCTCAAGTGGAAGTTGTTTCTAGGGGAGAAAGACAGCAGGAGCTGATATTTTCCTCCTGAATTACAGTGGCACCAGCAGGCAGTTGACAAAAGGAGCGGTCCTGTTCTCTGACAGCGCTTTCATTGCACCCCTGTTCTGCCCCTATCCTTCTCATCCGCACACACCTGTGCTAATGTCCTCCCAGTATGGGGGGGAGACCCAAGAGGTTCTAGACCTTGTGTCCCCATTACCTAGAGGGATGGTGAGCCATGTCTTACCAGACTACAGGAAACAAAAGGTTTGTTGGAGTGCATGCTTTGCACTATCACTGAACAGCCAGAACTTTGGGAAGAGCATCGGAACAACAGTGAGTCTTGGAGCACAAGCTGCTTTGTTCTTACCTCCCCAGATGCTGCTCCCAACCCACAGCTTTGTCCCTGAGCCTCAAAATGAGCTTCCTGAAAAGCCACTTGTGTTTTGCAAGGCGACAGGGGAGGAGGCATGGAAGAGAAAAGAGATCACTGCAACACTACTTTAGGGCCTGAGAAAGCACTTCCACCGTGCTGTTGAAGCACAATATCGCCTTCCACTTGTGACTGAAACCAGTTGGCTTTGTTGATGTTTCAGATAAAAGCATGCTCTGGTCTGGAAAACGATCATTAACAATGATGTAACTTTTAACATCTTCAGACAAATCTGTCCCATATTTGTTCTCAGACATATTTGTTCTCATTATTTCTTCTCTTATAGTATTTGGAGGAAAAGTACAGCTTTACCTATAGTAACATGTTCACAGATGTTGTATACCTCAGCATTAGCCTTGTCCAAGCCCTCTTGCAATTTTGAGTTTTCTTCCTTCAGGTAATGGCATGTATTGGTAGAAACTTTCAGTGATGTTTCTGACAACCACTGCTTTCTGCAAGCATCGGCAAGTTCTTCTTGCAGCTGTCTGACTGTTCTCTAGTGAAACGATGTTAGAGGAGTGTGAAGAAAAAGGTAAGAAGCTGAAGGCTGTATTTTTACTTTCATTTATTAGCTTCTATACCTAGATAAGTTTTCTGAGTGAATTGCAAAGGAAAGGAAAGCTGTAGAGGAGAATTGCCTGATCCTCTTCCAAGTTTAGAGCAGGCATATGCTGCTTGACAAAACCCTCCGGAATTCCAGCAGAAACAGAACAAAACAGAGACAACCCAAGTGATAGCCTCCCATGCAGGTAGCTTATACCTGGTGAATTCTCAAAGTGTCAAATGACTTTGTGAGCTGCTCTATTTTAAGTCATTCTTTGTCAGTGTTCACCTAACCCTTTTTTGCTACTTTGTCAGTCTGGCATTGAAAGACATCACTCACTGTTCTTTCTTGGATGGTCTTGTTCTGCATGTCTTCCAGCTGCTGACAGAGTGAAAGGTTTTCACTTTGGAGCTGGGCCAGTTGTTCCTGCAGAACTTCCTTCTCTGCAGCCTCTTTTCTCACTTGAGCTTTCTGAACGTGTAATGCACGACATTCCTTTGCCTGCCTCCAGGCCTGCCATAACGCTCTTTCTGTCATTTTTATAAACAATGTCTTTTCCTGGAGCATTTCTTTCAATTGCTCAAGTTCCTTCTCCAGCCTACTAGCTTTTCCTTCAGCTTCGCTCAGCTGCTGAGACAAGCTCCTGTTGCTCTCTTGCATCTCAGAGATGTCTCGATAGAGCTTTTCTTGCAAACAAAGCCATTGCTCACATCCTCTCTGAAACATTTGCTCAGCAACACTTTCTGATGTCTGATGACTCCCGGGGCTCAGGAAGAAAACGAGTGAGTCAGATGCTGCCTTCAGTGTTCTGTGTGTGCTGTCCTGTGTCTGTTCAAAGTCAAAGAATATACATTGACAAAACTTAAGCAAGTCAACTCAAAAGAGGATATAATGGCAAGCATTTTATAAAAACAGAAGAAAACTGTCACCAGCTTGACTTCAGATTCTAAAGCAGTTTTCATCTACGCAACTCTGCATTTGGCATTATTCATGGAAAAAGTCTTATTTTGCTCCAGTGCATAATATAAACCACAAATGAAGATGCTAAATTAAAGCACTTGTTTTCACATACCTCGCTCCCAGAGCTTTCGCTACTATGCTTGACAGCTTCTTCTTCATTTGATGGTGACTTACAGACAGCAGGCTCTGAGTGTACAACAGGCTTATCTAGGTTAAAACAATGTATTTTTGGAACCAGTGTGAGTTAAAACAACTTCTCAATGCCTACAGTGCTTTCTGAATCATCATGCTTTGAGCAAAAATCTTATCAAAAACACATGCCCCCCAACTCATGAAATCCTAAAGACAGGACTATTGCAATGCAGATTCAAAATGCATCTGTTTTCCTGCTGGGGAGTTCTTTTCTTCTGGCGCATACTTCTTTTTCATGTACCAGGGAGATCACTCCAAGTGATCAGAAACAAGACAAAAAGGAACTACTGTCTAGAGAACTCTGCTGCTTTCCAGGGACAATGCCTAGCAGTTTATTTTTTACTCCTTCACTGAAGACAAGCTTGAACACAGCAACCTGCCCCGAGGGCAGGTGGCAGGGCTTTTCCCCATTGCCTCCTCCATGCTGGAAAGTCCTACCTGCTCTCTCCAGAGCTGGTGCACATTGTCTGGCTCCAGCAGCTCCTGCCCCATGGGCAGCACTGGGTGCTGACATCCCTTTTGCACTGCTTGGAGCAGCTTCTCCCTCATTTTCCCGCTCTCTGCGGTCCACAGGTTGCACGCAAGGACTATGCCTAGAAAGACAGAAGGTGTGTTCAGTTGCACACGTTGCCTATTGGCATTTGTAGTGGCCCTTTATTGGCCACCCTTTCCAGATTGACAGCAAACACACACTTCCTAGTAGATACTTCAGTATCTTTTCCCTGTATGCTACAGTTTACCAGCAAGCACTTCCTCGGAAGCAAGGCTGCTATGCAAGATGAGGCATTGGCACCCCATTTCATCCTGGGCCAGAAGCCTGGCTTGCACTCTGTTTATCGAGTAGAACCCCCTAAGCACGCTTAACTCCCAGAGGTGCTGACAGCCCACCATGTATCTAGGCACCCTTTTTCCTGCTTCCAGCCAATACTAGCAAACAGAGGACTGGAAGGGGGAAGAAATGGCATCTAGATTTAGTGTCCAGTCATTCTGGGAGACGTCTGTGGGCAGGGCAGGGTGTGCAGGGAGGCATAAGTACCCTATGAGCCCAGCTGCCATCATCAGGGCATGTGCTGATTTTGCCCATCTTTTAAGCACACACAACTGCCCTTGAGAACGGATACCAACAGGCACAAAGCTAAGCACAAGATGAGGGAAACAGCCTCGGTGTGTCCCATAGAGCGCCTGCCTGCCCACTAGTGCCCTGTTACCTGTCCGTGTCCTGCTGGTTAGTGCCATGTTCCTTTGCCTGTGGCTGCACCAGGGCCAAGTCGCCACAGGCGGCCACGGGGTGCTGCCAGACCAGGCGCTCTGCCCAGAGCTCATCCCCAGCACCACTCCGCGACCTCCTCAACCTCTGCAGCAGTTGCCGGATCTTCTTCATGTCCCAGGAAGACAGGGCACTGCACTGCCTCGCCTCGCTTCACCAAGGGACTTGGCAGGTGCTTGTGGGCGCCAGCAGCAAACAGAGGAGCCAAGCCCTGAGGAGCATCAGAGCCCGGGCCGCTGCCGCCGACTGAACCTCCAGCACCGCCACCACCAGTGCCACCACCACCAGTGCTACCACCAGCACCAGCAACACCATTACAGCCAGCGCCAGCAGCAGCACCACAAGCAGCAGCACCAGCAGGCACTGTGCTTGCAGAATCTGTGCAAATGCCCCAGGTCTGCTGAGCTCTTAATGACATCATCAAGGGCTTGGTGACATGTTGCTGATATCTTAAAGTGCCAGCAGGCAGGGCTGGGAGTGGCCATCTTCCCCTCATGGATGCCGGCAGGGCAGAGGGGCCCACATGCTTGTAACCTCTCTGCATTCACACAGGCCATGTGGCCAAAGGAAGAACCCCTCATGCACCTCCAGGAGCATGGGGTTGCCCAAGTCTGCTGCTCCAAGACTCCCGGCGCTCTGCACGCTCTGTGGACCCACCATCATCCCGTCCTCTCCCAGCACCTGTGCAGTGCCTGTCTGCGTGGCAGACGTATGGGCTTGGCAGATCAGGCATGTGCTGGCAAGGCTCCCTGAAGGCATAAATGAAGGCATCTGGACAGCAACACTGTGTCTCTCTGAGATTATTGGACACTCAGTATGTGTTTTGGGGCACTCGCAACCCTTTGGTGTGCCTCTCTGTGCATCCCTGGACCTCTGGGTGTCAGGACAAGAGACAATGGGCACAAACTGAAATACAGGACATTCCATCTAAACACCAGAAAGCACTTCTTTACTGTGTGGGTGAACGAGCAGTGGCACACGTTGCCCAGAGAGGTTGTGGAGTCTCCGTTCTTGGAGGTCTTTAGAATCTGTCTGGACATGGTCCTGGGCAGAGGTGGTTCTAGGTGGCTGTGCACCAGAAAATGCTGTTTCTCCCCCCTGCCCTGTCCTGTGCACCAGTCCTCATGTAGCCCCACCACATTCTATTTAGAGAGGTCATCCAGACAAAAACTGAACTGTCAGAAAACTGTATTTTGGTGCAAGTCCAAGGAGGAGTGCACAACAGTCTGGGTTTAGATACAGCAGGGCTGCCATGGTGCTGACATTTGTGCTGCAAGGCCAGAAAGGCCTTTGACGCTTTGGCAAAGTCCTCACTTCGGTGCAGGGTGAGACTTCTGGAGCTCTTAGTGACCCAAACTCTTAAGTAATGAACAACTATGTGTTTTCCAGTGTTTTGCCCGCAGTGGGGACAGTTAGGTAAGTGGCGAGTGGGAAGAACCATGACACTTGACTGGAAGGATTGGGGCAAAGAAACCCATGAAGACCCTCTCACTAGACTTATTAAAGCTGTGAATGTTCTACAACAACTACATTTGTGCTACATAGGTTTGGTTTCCACACCCTCCTGGCTGGTGCAAATGTCCTTGCTGCAACTGTGCAAAATGTGCTGTGTGACCTCTTGTCACAACCACTCTTTTGGAAAAACACAGAATCTAAATGGTAGCTAGGAAATAGCCACTCCTTCTGGCAAAGGGAATTCAGTTCATTGGGATTTCTCTGCCATATTCCCAGACAGTATCACATCAGCAGGACTCTCAGACTAAACTAAGATTAAAAACTGAACAACCAGCATCCAAGAATGTAATTAACAAAACTGGGGAATTATCAAGGCCCTGTCAAAGCCCTGCATGTCCCTGCCGACCCCCTGGGGCTCCCCCACCGTGCCCAGGCCCCAGGCCCCCATGTCACCCCTGGGGCCCCATCAGCCTCTGTCCCAGCAAGGCCGCAGCAGGGCTGGGCTCCAGCTCCCCACAGCCCGGGCCCACCAAGCTGGGCCCACATGTGGGACCACATCCTGGCCAGGCCTCAGCCAGGCCCTGTCCCCAGGGAGGTGCTGGTGCTGGGGTTGCCTCTCTGCCCCTCGTGTCCTGCTCCTGGTGGGGCGGTGGGACAGGGCCTGGCTGCTAGGCCCTGCCCTGATGGACCCTTGCATCCCTGACAGCAGTAACAAGAAATGGTGAAGATTCAGCTTTGATGGGCAGCCATTCACAGACCACTTCTCAGTCAGATTTTCTGAACTTCTGTGCAAAACCTGTCCCTGTGAAATCGCTCTGCACAAAGAGGTGTGTTTGTTTGATGTTTCTGGGTTTGTAGGTTTTCATACCCAAAGGAATAGGACTTCATCTAAGTCTGAGCTTCCATGGTGGAAAGAGACAAGTCTCCTTGCCCCATAATTTTGGATCAACAACACTTTTGTCTACTCCTTAATACATGTCCTTTACTATTTTCTAAGGTGGTAACATCAAAAGCCATGTAGATAACAGAAAGCAGTGTGTATTTCATTGGCTGCAAGGAATTCCACAAGGGAAAAGCCTGACCAGGAATGGGGAAACAATCACTGAAAAGATGACATCTCAGGATCTGTGTTTTTTGTTTGTTTGTTTGTTTGTTTTGCTTTGTTTGTTTGTTTTTGTAGTGTAAGGGCTTTTAGCAGAAATCTTCCCAGAAATCCTTTGAAACCAGGAACCACGATGTGATTCTGACCATTTTTCCTAAAATGGTTGATTTTTGCTTCCTTGATGAGGAGTCCAGTCCTGCAGTCCAGCAGTGTGTGATGGCATACAACACAGCAATAAGAGCTGCAACAGGTTTCTGGTGACTTCAGGCTGCTGTGGAGGCACAGCAGCAGGAGCTGTTGTGTGGACGAGGGCAGGACAACTGCTGCTTCCACAGACCTCCTCCACTGCAGGATGCAGTTTATTCCTGTGTGTCCGATGGAGGGACAGGCACGCCTGCCATCAGGACTCTTGGACCTTTTTTCTCTTCCTTCCCATGCTTTTCAATCCTGGCATTTGGGATAACTGGGTACCTTTGTGTTTTCTCTAATCACTGAGAGAAATAACAGGCCATTTCAAGAAAAAAAAAAAGGGAGGTGATGTTTGATTTGCATTACATCTACTCCATGTTCAACTTGAAAAAAAAAATCTCATCCAGGGAAGGTACAAAGTTGTGATGTCTCATGTAGATATCAAAAGTCTTAGATCTCGTTGGACATTTGAGTTGTATCACTGCTGAGTTCCAACAGATCTTAAAAGAAACATGTTAGAGGTTGCTTTATGTGAATCATTCTAAATGTGATGTGGCTAAGATTCAACCCACTTAATTAGACTTGGTGTGGTGGTGAACGATGAGTAAGCTGAGAGAGATGCGGCTGAACTTTCAGCTCAACATAAGGAAAGGGTTTGTGCCTTGTAAAACAACACTTCTCAGAAAAATTATAGAAATGTGACTTTTAGAGATGTGTTCAAATTCTCCTGATGGTTAGAAGGCTGAAACTGGATTTGGTTTTGAGCAGGTAATGTAATGGTTGCAAGCAAACACCTCTTTGAAGAGCAGTAAAAACCTTGGGTGGGGTCTAAAATTCTTTTAGGCTGTGAAGACTGTTACTTTTGATTGATCCTCTTTTTTTTTCTTTTTTTTTTGTTTAATTTTCTTTTGAGAAATTCATGGATTATATTTCTGTTTGACTAAGTTGGCAATCCAAATTGTTTTGCATGTGTTTCTACAGATACAGTCATCAATCTTTTCTGATTTGTGATATCTTCTAATTTCCCAAGTGTTGTTACCCAACCCTACTTAAAGGATTTCATTCTGCGGACCTCTTAGTCTATGTATGCTTACAGGTGTACAGGCTGAACTCCTTGGCTATAATAAAGCAGCCCCTTCTTAAGCCTCACAGCTATGTTTTCTTGCTTAGTCTTTTAGTTTCTTTAGTTATCTATAGTCCCTGGAATGATCTATTTCTGGTAAGCTGAATATGTCATATTTGTTTCCAATCACATTAAAGAGAATGAAAAAATTCCCTTTCAGAAGAATTATATCAATCTCACGTCCTACCCCACTTGTGTTTTTCCAAAGCAAGGCTAAGGTGCATCTTTCTTTTGAGTCAGTCTGAAACTATTGGTACTAATACTCTTTTCATACAGATTAGTTTTCTGTTTTGTGTGTAATTTGTCTTTTCTGAGATTGTATGTAGGCTTTGGAGGGGTAATTACACATTTCCAAATGTGAAGTGATAAAGTGCTATTTACAGAGACTGTGGGGACACATTCTCTTGCATCTGCACCTATAGTGGCTGCACAAGTTATTGCTGCCTTCAGCTCATCCTGGCCAAGGGCAGCTGCTCCCTCATATTTCCTGGGGGAGCTGCTCTCTGGCCTCTGTCAGCCCAAATAACTGGAGTAGGGCCTATTTAAACTAGCCTGGTGGAGAAGGACTTGGGGGTTCTGGTGGACAAAAAGCTTGATATGAGCCATCAGTGTGTGCTTGCAGCCCAGAAGGCCAACTGCATCCTGGGCTGCATCAACAGAGGTGCAGCCAGCAGGCTGAGGGAGGTGATTGTCCCCCTCTGCTCTGCCCTCGTGAGGCCCCACTTGGAGTACTGTGTCCAGGTCTGGGGCCTCCAGCACAAGAAGGATATGGGTCCAGATGAGGGCCACAAGGATGGTCAGAGGGCTGGAGCACCTCTCCTGTGGGGACTTGCTGAGAGAGCTGGGGTTGTTCAGCCTGGAGAAGAGAAGGCTCTGGCAAGACCTCATGGCAGCCTCTTAGTACTTAAAGGGGCCTTATCAGAAAGATGGAGAGCGACTTTTTACACGGGCGGATAGTGATAGGACAAGGGGGAATGTTTTTAAACTAAAAAAGGGTAGATTTAGATGAGATATTAGGAGGAAATTCTTTACTCAGAAGGTGGTGAGGCACAGGAAAAGGTTGCCCAGAGAATACCTCCCTGGAGATGTTCAAGGTCAGGTTGGATGGGGCCCTGGGCCACCTGATCTAGTGGGCGGCATCCCTGCCTACAGCAGGGGGGTTGGAACCAGATGATCTTTAAGATCCCTTCAAACCCCAATGATTCTGTGATTCTATGATTCTATGATCTGTCAAATGACCTTTAGTTGTCCAAAGCTTAGAGGTGAACCTGCCTGCATCTTTTCTTTACAGTGAACACACCAAAATCACCCAGATGGCTGTGAACTTCTAAAGTCTGCGTTTAAGTTTAGCTAAGCTAGGAGAATCAACTTTTAGAATACAGAAACTCAAGTTCTTCTGAGTGAGAACACAGTAATATGACAGACCTTTTAAGCAAATCTCCTTTCTCCTTACAGTTTTTTGTCTCAGTCCAGCAATATTTAGTGGCTTTTGGGTTGCAGCAGGCTCCACACAGGCTGAATATTCCTAAGAAATTTGAGCTAGTCGCTGCCCCAGAGGCTAGGCTTACTTCCTTCTTCTGACTGTACTCGCCTGCTCCTTCTTTTGCACTAGTTTGACTAGTGCTCGACTGACACCCCTAGCTTTTTGAAGCAGCACAGAAAATACTCACATTTGGTGGCAGCAAGCTGTTAGATTGTCCCAGCTGTCTTGCACAACCTCAACCCTGGTGCCTCTGGGAGTATAAGAAACAATTCTTCTGTTGCTTCAGAAGCTTGGCTCAGTCCTTTGCTGCTGCTTTCAGGCATCTCCTAGAATTTTTACCCACCGCAGGCTCCCTGCCTGCTGGGTCATGCACGATCCAGACAGCTTTCCCAGCTCAGGGCTCTCCTTCACCTAAAGCAGAGCAGGCACAGAAAGGAAAACTGGCAGCCTATTGTTCCACCACTGAAAGTGAAAAGGGCTGACACAACACACTGTGCATGTGCTGATAGACAGCATCCCTCTGCCTCATACCTGGACAGGAGCAACTGTGCTGACCAGTTGTAGATATGCTAGAAATTCTAGCCTCTTAGGCTGGGGATGGGGAGGGAAACTGTGCGTGTTTCTGTACAGGAAGCTTTAGCCCTAGATCCGGTGACAATCATTTAAGGTTTATTGCAATCTTTCTGGTTGTTTTAGCAAGAAACTCATTCATTATTTGACAAATAATGAAAGTGTACCTTTGCTATCAAGAAACAGATTGCTAACAAACATGCATTCATTAGTTTTCAAATAGTACTAACAATTCTAGTAAATGTAAAAAATGCATGTTTTCTGAGTATTTAACCGCTTTTCCCCTGTCCACTTAGTTGCATACTCATGCTTTTTTTCAAATAAGATCTGGTACATCAAAGATGCAGTCATCTTTTCCTTTTACGTCTACTTTTACTCCTACTACACCTTTTACTTCCAGTCACAGATTTATGTATGGGAGAGATGCTTTCTCCCAGTATCTCTGGCAAGATAATCTGATAAATAATGTGTACAGGTAAAAATTATTGTAGTTTAAGTAAGCCTAGCTTGTTGACAATGAAAATGAAATTAGGATTTGACCTTGCATTTGGCAAATATTGCATTTTCTGACACTGACTCCTTTAGCTGAAAAGTTTAATGTCCTACAGAAAGGTAATCCAAATAGGGGCAGGACCTTAGGGTTGAAATCCCTATATCTCTGCAGCATTGTCCTTACCTGCCAGAAGTATCTGCTTCCCAGAAACCTCCCCTGCCCCATTCCCTTCATTTAACAGAGAAAAGAAGAAAAAAAAAGTTTATGCTGAAATCTAAGAGCAACAGAAAAAAATGTGTTATTTATGTCTTTACACGAGAAAAGTAGTTACGCAAATGCTTTAGCACTGAATTCTCTCAGGTTTAGAAATAAATCTGATGTATTATTTTTAAAGTTCCAAAGAGACAGATGCATTGTGGTCAGCTGTGAATCTCTCTTAGCAAATGACCGAAAAGGTGTTTACAACAGGAGCTGTTTTTGTGCAAGCCTCTGTATTTGGCTTCTTCTCTCCAGCTAAATGTTGTACATGTTGGCTGCTGCAGCTGAAGCATGATAAAGGCAGCTGCAGGGGGAGGTCAGTGTATCCTCTTCAGTGGCTCCTGTGCCCTTCACTACCTCCTGCCAACCTTCTGATGGCTGGTATGAAGCAGATCAGTATTGCCTGAGCAATGTTTGTCCATCAGAGAACTGCTCTGCCTGGACTCCAAAGGAAAAGGGAAGGCTGGACTGAAACATCAGGATAGGCTGGACATAGTCCTCAGACTTCTTGTTGGGCAGTGTCATCTAGGCCTTATTTATTGCTGACATAATTTTTTGTAACGTGTGCAAAGCATAACATCATAGCAATCAGACGGGTGTAATTGCCTGAAGACTCGCTTATACTGGCAGGAAAAAAAAAAAAACTTTAAAAACATGCTAGTTATGTATGATGCAGTAAAAGTGCATTAAAGCTGTGGTATCAAAAGGAAAAAATTGACCAGCTAAAACTGGTTTATGAGTTGGACAGTTTCATTCATTTTACTTGCTCGCAGTATGGGGAGCATACCTATTCTCAATTTTGAGGCTTGGTTGTTACTATTTGTAAAAAATTCCAAAGGCAAGACATGTTGAGTACTAATCCTTTGTAAAATGGAGCAGCAAAATTGTTGACTCATATTTTTTGGAGGGGATAAAGAAATAATGTGACAGTGAGAAAGACTGTTATGAAAAAGCTCATACTACTTTCAAAAACAGAGATATCAAAGGTTCTGACAGAAAGTGTACTTATGGATATTAATGGCATTAGTTACCATATACATGCATGCCAAAGCACTTGGGTAATTAAAATCTTCCAAAATTTAAATCTAATAAAGCACCTCTGAGTATCGCCCTGCTATATAGAAAATCTTTCTTCCATCTTATTCTGCCATAGTTAGTAAAGAAAACTAAATACAGCTAAGGAGCTGGAAACAATTCAGAATTCAATCTGTTATTCACCTCAGGTAATACTTGGACATTATGCTTCAGTGCTCTTCTGTTTCTTTGTCATTGATTCACAGTCCAGGTCCCTGTTAAATATAAACCTAAGGTCATGAAAGGAAGGTAGTGGTGAAGAAGAAACCGTTTCTGCTTAACATATTGCATCTTTGCAATACGCTGAATACTTTTTTCTCCTTGACAGTGGCTTGGGAATTGTTTTGACTCTGCAGTTGAATGAAACAAGTATTTCACTGATGAATGTCTAACGTCAATAAAGTATGAGGAATCAAATGAGGTGAGGTTAATGCTATTTAAAGTAAAACATATTTCACCTTTCAGTCAGTGTGTCACTGAAATTATGTGTAACAGGTCATAATGACCCATTAAGATCAGTTCAATGACACTTCAAAATAGAAATGGTAAGGGAATTGCTGATCCTGCAAGTGAAATTAAAAGACTGTTATTTTAGCTGTATATTTATGCAGTATGGTCGCTGGCTTTCATTGAAACCTGAAATACCAAAACCCAGTTTTGGAAAAGAACTGGAAATTTTTGCATAAATTTTCTATTCAGTCAAAAAGTCCTTTTCTTCTTGGAAAATATTTTGTCAGGAGCTCTTGTCGTACACATTGAAATATATTTTGAAGGACTAAAAATTAGTTTGAACATGACATAATTCTAGTGAAATCCTTTTGCACAGGAGGAATTTTGCCAACTGAGAACAAAAATGTGCTAAAGAAGCTAGGCTTCGCAAACACAAGCACTTTGTATGAACAAGGCATACGTCCAGTGCGTTCCATAATGATCCCCAGCAGCCAAAGTCCACACATCTGTACAAAGGTGTAAATCTCCAGTCTTCCAGGAAAATCAGGATGGCTCTTAGAGGTTCACTTTTGTTCCTAAGTTGTCTGGACAATGTTGGCCATGAACGAATAGATTCAAATTTGAAAGAAAATAACAACAACAAAAAAAAAGGCCCAATATGCTGTCATGGAATTTAAACTTCCTTGGACAGAACTGAAGAGTTAACTGTAAACTATATATTCTATCAATGGAATTGAAAACTGCATTGCAGTAACATGGAATGTTATATGTTTGGCAAAAATGTTTAACTACTGCTTACATTTGAAAACTGAGTCCTTCACACACTGACAGATTATTTCCACATATCACAAAGCACAAAGAACTTAGTTGAGGAGCTTAGCTAGTGTATATGTGATACCAATAACGTATATAATAGTTTAGGTGGGGAAGAGGTCTTTTCGTTGACAATCTTAATTTTCTTGAACTGAAATATATTGATTTTAAATCACTTTTTTTTTAATACGTCAGGCAGAAGGAAGAAGGAGAAGAGAGATCTCTATTCGGTCTTTAGTGCAAGCTATGTATGGTGATTGCTATGTCATTCAAATTAGTAAATTAAATCAAACAGGTTAATCTCACTTTTGCCAGACCTTCACTGTGGTACTTTTCCCCAGACTCATCATGAAGAGCTTTAGGGAGTAGATGTGTGGCAGTTCCAGCAGAGAACTTCAGATATTCCCAACCTTGCAGACATGTTGCTTACTGTCAGTCAACCTACAACTGCAGAGAAAGCAAGTATCCCTAAACTCTGGGTGCCTCTCACTCCTCATTACTTATGTAGTATGCTAGAATGAAGCCAAGGTTCTCTGAGTTTTCTAGAAGCCATGAGAGGCACGCATTCACTTGGGCTTCTCAGCTCTTCTGAGGCTCTTTTTGGCACCTCAAGAATACAGTTTCCTGTGCCTCAGGCTACCCGAGGTTCTTGACATCTAAGTATCCAAGATGACCAGTTTCTCAGGCTGTCTGTCACTAAAATGGTGGGTAGTTGGTAACCAACTCTGAAAACAAATCCCCCTCCAGGTTATAAAGCCTCTGGTCTGATTTTATCCATCACCCCCCCCTTCAGATGGGAGGCAAAGAGGCAAGTCAGATAGGAACTGGGAGTTCAGGAGCTCAGCCACTAGTCATCTGGGAAAATGATGATTAGAAACACCAAATCCCTGCTGTGATGAAATACAGGAATGTAATTTCAGCTCGGTTAAGACTTTTGTGAGACCAACTTCCGATTGGTCTTACTTGAGATGAAAAATGTCTGCAGAGCATCTTCTTCAAAATGGCTTAAACAGATAGGCATGTAGGGACTGCTACCCTGCTATTAGACAGCCTGTTTCCTTAGCTCAATATCTCTCCATCCACTGGGGCTGGTTACCCAGGACATGCTCCTTCTGCTCATGACACCGCATCTTCCCAGCACACTCACTCTTACAAATATGGACTCAGAAGCTGTGTCAGTGAACCTGTCAGAATTGCCTGGAAGCCAGTACAAGTGCTGTGTGGCCCATGTGTATCATTTTGTATGGGAAAAATAGCCTTGCATGAGAAGGAATCTTTGCACACTGCTTTCCTACCTATTCCACCTCTTAGATTTCCTCAGTGGAGCTAGGACACAAAGACTTTTCACACCAAACCTACT
The DNA here is from genome assembly GCA_013399115.1 of Anseranas semipalmata. NCBI lineage: Eukaryota > Metazoa > Chordata > Aves > Anseriformes > Anseranatidae > Anseranas > Anseranas semipalmata. Next base: position 669,750 of record VXAA01004977.1, on the reverse strand, counting down.
CAGGGAAAACTTTGAAGCCTATAGAAACACTGTTGTACCTCTGCCAATGGTATAGACAAAATATAATTCTATGCAATTTCTGTATCAGAATCAGATGCTGGGAATGAGATGGATAGCTGAATTCCCTGGGTCTCCTTGACTGATGGAGAGATTCAATCTCTCCATCTGCAAAAAAAACACCAGTTTCAAAACTATGAAAGAGAAATCCGCAGAAACCCCAAAAAATTTGGGATTTTTTTTTTTTCAGGAAAGGTGAGCTGACATTTCTTTGTAGGTAGCTGTAGAAAAAAAACCAACATTCTAGCTCTTGGTATTGATAATATCTATCAGAATTGTGTTTAGATATCTCATGTTATATAGCAAAAAATGTGTGTGTGCATTTACAGAATGAGATAAGGTAGTATTCAGGTTACCTCAGTTCAGCTACCTAAAAGTTAGATATTTAAGTTAAATAGTTAGTGGTCTAGGTGTCTTCCAAGTCCATGAAGAGATTGCTTCCCGTATGAAGTTCATTAGTCCTTTGTTAGAACTCTGTCTTGGTATATTACCTTCTGGGGGTACCCATTCTTCCCTGAGACTCTGAGGAAGTCTCATTCAAAACTAAAATCAGTTACTTACCACTTATTTAAGTGATGGGAAAATGGACCATATTTTAAAAAATGTGAATCATAGCATGTCAGCTGATCAGTACTGATCAATTACTGCACACTCCTCATGATATTAATTCCAGGTTTTTCTCAGCAAGGCTAAGCAAATGGTTTACCTGCTTTGTTTAAGTTCAGCAGAATGAGCTGAAATCTTATGATTTTGTCTACCAATAAATATGATACAAAGCTTATACAAAAACAAACAAACAAACAAAACAACAACAACAACAACAACAACAACAAAAAAACACTTGGATTTTTATGTCCTGTTGAGAAATTCCATTAACTCCGTGAAGGTTATATTTCCTTTCAGAAGAAGCTGCATATGACTTACAGGACATGAAGGATTTAATATCTTAAATTGAGTTTAAGCAAGAAATAAAGTACACATATGTGACATTTTTCATCCTGTAAACCACCGCTCAGGTGCTGCCTAACACCGGAGGTGAAATGACTCCATTAGGTCTTAAAGGTCTCTAGACACTCAAACTCTGCTTCCAGACATGTCCAAGAACTCTTCTGTCTTAGCAGACTCTGAGCCCTGGGGCTTCTTGAAACTATGTACAGCTTGTTTGAACTTCACTGTTAGATCTCATCTTTCCCTCATACTCAGCACTTTTGGAATATGAGGGCTCTTTATGAGACTCCATCTGAGCCTCTCCAGATGGAAACAGCTGAAAATGCAGATCATTTTTACAAATCTTTTGTAAAGCTAGAGCATATAGTGTTGATTCTCCAGAACAGCATTCAGTACAACAAAATACTTGCTAATATTGGTGTGCCTACACAAGCCCAAAAGTACAATCTTGGCTTTACTAAAATTTTATTTTTAGCCTATCACTTGTAAAATGCTTTCCTCACCTCAGAATTACTTGCAGGCTAAATGGCTCAGAACATCTCTTCTGGTAATTGAAGCTCAGCTCAGAATTCTTGGCATTGCTCTGAGGAGAAATGTGCCAACCTGGGGAGCAGGGTGTTCTGGTTGCCTAACGGGAAACGTTGGCAGGAGGCTAAGGCACTGTTGGGAAGGCATTTGCAAGCTAATGGCATACAAAATAATGTGTATATATGTTGGTTAATATAGCACAGCATAATTCTCTGTGTTCTTTGCAGAAAGATTCAGGGAAACAAAAAGAAATACCCATTTCTAACAGCTTATCTTTCCTGAACCTCAGTTTACTGACTTCCCATAGAAACATAATTTAAAGGCCACTTAACTCTGACATTATGAATGCCTGCCTAGGTTTTATATATAGATGTTTGTGAGCACTTTTTTTTCAGCTGCTCCTTGTCTGGCATGCTGAGGGGTGCTGGGCACTTCCACATGGGAGTCCCAGTTTCATCCCAGTTAAAGATTGTCTGAGTAACCTGCACTGGAGGCAGAATCCTAAGCCTTCTCTATAGTTATTGAAAAGCAATAAATCCCTCTGAGTGGCAAAGGTTGAGTCTGATTTTAGATGGATTGAATCACCTTTTAGTAAATAATGGGGCTCCGGCAACTGTGTTCCTACCTGAGATGCTGGAGAGGTGATGAAGATAGGGATGGAGTATGTCAAAATGCTCTGTACCAGCACTGTGCTCTGCCTGTCCTCATCCCATTGGGAATGATCAGTTCTGAAGTGAGTAGGTTTAAACTGCAGGGCTGAAAGAGAAAGCAGTCAGGCCTCGCATGTATAGGAGGTCAGATCTCTAGGGATTTTGCTGTCATGAGACCAGAGGTTCAAGCTGTATCTAGTTGTAAAGGCTACATCCCCTATACATCTTTGTTTTCCACATTCCTGTGTGGCTTTTGCTGCAACTTATCTCTGAAGACAAATCACTCAGAGCAAAGCTTACCATTCACGTGCTTATTCTCAACTTTTTGGGCAGTATGGTCCTGTCCTACAGCAGCACAGTGTCACTGTTTCACCAGCAGCCACAAAGATATTTTCAGTTTACCACAGAAATGTTCTTGCCAAGTTTTCTGCCATCTTGGGAGGAAGAAGGGAACAGGTGGAACATCCTTCAGGTTTCAGCAGATGGTCAATGATGGCTCCTGGCTACATACGAGATCAGCCTGTGTGATATACGTGCACACATGCATGGAGCAAATAAGCTGTCAGAGACAAGTAAACTCAGCTGAAGAATCTGCTGGAACATATTACCTCAAGAAAGTTTGTTTTGAAACAGTTATTTATTTATTTATTTATTTTCACCATTGCAAAGCCACCTCTGGTAAATCATCTTTGAAAACATCTAGTGTATTTCCAACTGCATGTGTTTTGTCAGACATCGCAGTTCTGTTCTTCATTCTGCTTTAGGGGCACTTAGTCTGTACAACCACTGAAAGCCTGCTTGTCGTGCATGCCCACACTCGTAGATAACACGGGGCATGAGGACTTACAGACAGTGTATTTTGAGAGGAAAGGCTTGTTCCCTGCATCAGATACAGAAAATCTCTGCCGCTATAGCATTGCTATGCAGCAGGCAAGATAACTGGTCCCAGGACATGTATCTCCCTGGGCATCACTGAATGGTGTTTGGCAAGGGATCACTTGTGCTGGAGCTAGCTTGGTAACATAGTTTTAGGCAGCTGAAGATGTCACCTGGGTGAATATTTGTGTGGGATTTTGGTAGTGTGACTCCTGGCTGGAATCAAAGGCCTGGGAAGTCTCTCCTAACACCACATGACTGTTTTAACCTGTTGTGCAATCCTACTTATGCACAGATAGGAAGAAACCACACTACATAGTCTCTACTCAAAAGGACTGTGATAGTATTATTTTAATATCAGTTTTTATAATACCTCATGTTATCTCTTTTCAGTTTTTTCAGGTAGGTTTCATTTTGTTGGTGCTGTAACTGTGTAAGCTTATCATCTGAGAGCTTTCATGGTACTAATAAATCCATTTATTAGCAGAAAAGGATTGAATATTTAGATAATGCCATTTTCATTTTATCACAGTTTTAAAAGCTGATGGTACTGAGAGAACATAGAAAATATTTGTAGAATTCTACAGGGATGAAATTAAAAGTTCCCTAAACTAAACAGGAGAGTTACACGAGTTATTGTAAATACATGGGGAAACTCTCCAGAGTCTTTGGTTGTTTTCTAAAAAGTCTGTCACAAAAAAAAAAAAAAAAAA
>VXAA01004977.1:621174-665952 GCA_013399115.1 Anseranas semipalmata | reverse complement strand
AAAAAAAAAAAAAAATCTGTAACAAGAAGAGAATTTCCTACTAAATACTTTCAAAAAAATCCTTTAACACTTTCTTATGTTAGACAAAGCACAGAAAAGTAAAAGATTTCTTAGCTGTGCTGAGCATATACAGCTCCCACCAACATGACAGTGACAGGGGCAAAAGCACACTGAGGAAATCAGCCCATTAAAATGGCTAGCCTGTGATCTCAGTCAGGTGCTAGCCAGTGAGTCGAGCAGATATGACTCCCATTTCTACTCTACCAAAAGACAATACTCATTTGTGTCTCAAGGATCTACATTGCTTTCATAAAGGCAGAGGCAGAGGCCTTTACTGTAGCCTCCAGATCCTTTGATAAGCTGTTGCACTTTGATTTCAATAAGACTTTGCCTTCACTATGCTCCAGCAGTAGCAAAATAAACATGTGCAGCTGTCAATGCTTTTAAGAGACATTCCTGTGTTCTTAAATCGTTTGCTGCAATGTTTCGAAAGGGACACCAGAGGGCAAAAATTATTAACTGCTTTTCAGATCCAGGCTAGCAGGAGTGGGGATGCAGAGCCCTGCCTGCCCAGGGGTGAGCTGTGTTTTGGGTGAGGCTGGTGGGTCAGTAGGGTTGGTGCGGATGGAGAGGCATCGCCTGATCTGGTTCTGCGGCTCCCTTGGTACCGTTGCGCTGGAGAGGGGTCCTCCTCCTCCTGACCAAACGCAAACCAGATGGTACCTCCCAAAGTGAACAAAAGTTTGGTTCTTTATTTAGTTCAAGGGTAATCCATACAAAATGTTAAAAATGGAAAACATAAAAAGTGGCGTGATAAATGTAGTTCCATGGCAAAGACTCACATGACTATGAAACGACTTGTTAAATACATCTTGATAAACAATCAGGCAGCTTTAAAAAAAAAAAAAAAGAGTCCATTTTCCCTTTGAAGTTTTGTCAAGTGCAGCAGATTGTACTGTTTTTACTAACATCACTATGTATTTAATATACCTTTATTCACATATTTTCTTTCTTTTTTTTTTTTTCCTCCAAGACAGCTGTGAACAGACAGCATAGCTACTCAGTCTTTTGGGTGCTCTGCAAAAAGAAATGTTGGAGAGGCTTTTGGATATATTCTCCCATTGTCTTCTGCACTGCAGTGCAACATGTGGGTAGGATTTCCTCTGGCAAAAGAAATGTGAGGATTCTCTTCTGTGCTATTATTATCACTAAGAATGACTGATTCTGTTGTAGCAATGGAAAACATAAAATATCAGCCATGTTGGATCTCATTTTTCAGTTTCATACTGCAAGGTATATGTGGCGAAAAATCATGGCCACATCTGATTGTCTTAAGTAGCATTAAATGACAGAAAATGCAGTGCTTTATAAATCCAAAGTACCTAAAACAGATGTTTGCTAGGGGGCAAGACCAGCTTCCTCCAAGTCAGACTTGTACCCTCAGTGGCTGGCAGCTGTCATCCTATAGCTGGAGCCTGCGTTTTGTACAGCCCGTTCAGCCAAGAGCTGAGAAAGAACGTCATGGACGTTGTTTTTCATCTCCAGATGTTGTGTGACAGTTCCTCACCACAGTTCAAACGAAGTCCTTTGAGGCCAAAGCATGACAATCTAAAGGAACATTGCCAAATATATGAAAATGTTCAATGCATTCTACACAAATTTGAACATCTGTGGTGCTCAAGGAAGATTTCATGGAACTCTGTAAATATTGTTACATGTGATTAACTTCACAGCATGGGTGCATTGTTATTCTCAGTTTATGGGTAGGAAGATTGGCACAGAAAAGATAAGCAATTAGCCTTTGGGAAACAAAAATATTCCTATGCCCCAGAGGGAAGCAGAAACCAAGCCACTAGAACAGTAAAGCTGTCCATCTCTTATTTTCCATAGTACCATCTTGTGGAACTACTGTTTCTAATTTGGATGAGATTGCAAACACCAGTTCATGCTTATAAAGTATTGTTGTGCTTTAGAGCAATAAAATGAGTAGGGGAACACCTCTCTTATCAGATCTCCTTCTCACAGATATTAAATAGCAATTCTCAATTCCAAACACATAAATTTGTGTAATTCATGACTCAGTCTTCAAAAAGGATGAGATTGTCTTAAAGGCTGTGTGCTTTCTTTTAAAAGTGTATCCCTCTCTTTTGCCTTCCGGTTTTTGATGCGGTATGACATGCTTAAAATATTTTTTTTTAATTTATCTCCACAACCACTGGAATTAGATGTATCACTATTGTTGAGAATGAAAGCCGAAATCTCTTTCAGAAAAAAGCTGAGGTTTTCTGATAAAGGTGATTTCTACAAGGCTAGTCATGGACAGAGATGGCCACCTGGCTCAGTATCATTTTTGCTTCCTTTTGTCAGCAGAATAAAGTTTTAAAATATCAATCTCTACATGAGCAACATGGAAAGAGAAAGCTAATAGGATCTTTTTGCTACTCTCAGATCATGCCAGTGTTAACACTTCCATCTAGAATGCTTGCTATGGGTCTCTGGGTTATGGTCCCCTGACTGTCCAGGCTGGAGACATCTCCCATGTGCACTGCAGTCCCTCCCAGACCAGGCAAACACCACAGTGATCAGGGGGGCAATGGTGGTTGGAAGAAATTTCCCTTTGACAAGGCTTGGGGTGTACACCCCCATCCAGGAGGTCCAAGGCTTCCCAGTGCCAGCATTTTGATATTGTTTAGTTGACTTCAGTGAAGCAATTGGTGCTGCTCCGTTTTTAGAAGTCATGCTTCTTCACACCTGTGTAACCCATTATTTGGCATTGTATAGTAATAAGAAAATATTCAAAAACTGACAAATCACAACCACAGGTATTCTTGCTTTAAGGATATGAACACTAGGTGTCAGTGCAGTCCAAGGTAAAGGCATCATCGCAAGGGCCCCAGGAGTTGCCACGGAAAAAGTTTTTTTTTTTTTTTCCATTGGAGAACAAGTAGTTTTTGATGATGGCAGAGAAATTAAAGAAAAAGACAACCATGCTATAAATATAGATGTAAGGATAAATATAAATGTAAAAATTGTATGTGGACAGCATATTTTATTAGAAGGGAAATGGATGATGCACACTGCAAATGGCAGTCTATTCCAGGATGAACTTTTCAGCACACAGCGACAGAGCCCCCATCTTGATTCAGCTGAAGATCCCCATCTCAGAAAGGTTTGCTGGACTGAAACTGTTCCATGCTATTTCCCTACTTATCAGCAATTTTAGATACCTGATATACACATTTCACACAATTCAAGACAAGTGGGGTATGGTGGATTAGGGAGCACTAATATATAAGTACAGACCATACTAAAACACAAAACAGACTATTGAGCAATCATCCATACCTCTCTAACACCTCAAATTTCTTTGTTCACTCATCTTTCTTAAACTTTTTTAACCTTCTTTCCTTATTTCTTTCCCCCGTAACCTAAATATCCTTATCTCCTCTACTTTTTCAATCTAAATGTGTTCTGAAATAATTGTAGACATTGAGAGCTGGAAAAATGAGAGTGACAAGTGAAAAATACAAATTTATACTCAGAGCCAATGAATCCTTGTATCCCTTCATGTCTGGATTTCATCATTTGCTGATTTGTAATGTAGAAGAGCAGTGTGAATGAGAAACAAAGTTCTGGCAATTTTCGTTTTTCTTTTTCTCTCCCCACCCCGTCTTTTAACAAATGATGGCTTCTGTCAAAATAACCCTCCATAAAACATTACATAGCTCCCTTGTGAGATCCTCCTATGACAATTAAGTTCAAATGTAATGTAGTGGCTTTTTTTTTTTTTTTTAATTTATTTATTTATTAAATGTGTCCAGACAGCCTCTGGCTACCATTAGAAATTTGCAAATAAAACAGACGTCTTGTTGATCTGTGTCAACTCAGTGCAGAGTCCCCTCCAGGATAAACTAGACATGTTCGCCACCACGTCCTCAGGCAAGGGCCTGAGAAAACAGATGAGCCACACATCCTGCCCAGAAAATCAACAGGCTGGGATACTGGCAAGCCAATTAAGGAAATGAAATTTACAGGTAGACAGAACTCCTAACGATGAGCTCCTGACACATGCTGAAATGTCGCTGCTAAGAAAGACAGATACAAGAATATCCCTGCTCACCTTCTGCAAAGAAAGAGAGGTGGCTCTGGAGGTAGTCTGGTATCTGCCATGCCTTCTGCCAGCAGTGGGCTCAAAGCTGAGCTCTGCAATCACCCACTGCCAGGAGTCATTTTCACTGAAATGGGTGGATTATATACATCCACAAATGTTACTTGCACAGGTGAAGCTGAAAGAACTGGGCTGTTGATTTTGCACTTGCAAGGAAAAGATACAGATTCAAGGCCCTGAGAGAGCTGCTCTTGACCCTGCTTTTAGCAGGGGGCTTGACTAGAAATATCCAGAGGTCCCTTCTCACCACAGCTATGCTATCATCCAGGAAGTCTTTTCCATTTCTAATTCCTAGGTTCATAGGTTATATTACAGAGAAAAGACAGAGAAGTTGTGATTCTGGTTTACACTTTTGCAGAAAAGAAAAAACAGTGAGTTCAAAGATGTTGTAGTAGGATCAAAGCACTCTAAGAAAAGAATGTGACCTCATGGTAGCCTTCTGAATTTGCTCTAGTTCAGTTTAGAAACATCATCTATTTTCACCCAGTTACTTCAAGCACAAAGTTATCCTGTTAAGAATGGGTGTTAGCAGGTTAAAGAGCTGCAGACTGATAAATGCAGATCTCCTCGATCAAGCCTGATGAGAGGCAGTTACATGCCACATCAGCTGCCAACAGGACAATCTATCAACTCTGTAGGTGTCCAGACCATAAATGAGGTAAGCTGGCAGATAACAGACAATTATTCATAAGCCACGAATAACAAGATGTATGACAAGCAGCTAATATCAGAAGATGTCTTTTCCTTGTTGATGCTGTGGAAAAAAAAAATCAATTTAAAGGTGAGCTGAAGTGAACTGTAAAGTTTTTTTTTTTTTTTTTTTTAGGATTTAACAGATGTGTACATAATTGCTAAGAGAGAAGAGCATATGGTTACCATGAATTTAGCTTAAAACAATATCTTGAAAAAGCAGTTGTGCTGTCGTTTGCCAACGCCTACATTAGAGGTCCAGTTCCCCAAGTAAGCTGAATGTCTCACAACCAACTTGAAACAGAGAATTTTGCTGAATTCTCCTTCTGACATCATTACTATAGAGTATGGATACACTGCTTTCTTCTGACTGACTCACTGATAGCAAAGTTTGCTGTTTCTACGTCAATCCTCATGCTCTTGGTATGTTTGTTACCATCTCATCATCTTCCTTTCTTCTGGTTTCTGTCCTGTACTTCCTTTATTCTCAGCTTATTCTCCTTCATCTGGTCACATTCATGTCTTTTCCATAAACTTCGTGGACTTCTTTGATTTTTCTTCTTTCCTAAAACAAAATTCCCTTCACCAGGGCCAACTCCATAAATGTCTGAGTCTTGCTGAATCACTCATTAGCATCACTCCCACAGACTTCTCTTGAACAATCCTATTTCCAATACCACATCAGCGCATGACTGCTGATGACGGAGCTCAAAGAGAAATACAGCTGCCACTCTTGCTCAATATGACACCAACACATGGGATGTCATTCCACAACCACAGGACTTGCTGTTATTCTGTTTTGGTTTTCCCCAGCCAATGATACTGGACTAGCAACTTCACAAAGAACAGTTGTTTAATAGCAGCTCTGCAAGCCAGGGAGTCTGAGCTAGCAGCTTTCAAAAGGCATAAGCTGTGGTTTGGTTACAACCTGGCCAGCTTGCAAGTCAATGTCAAAGGACCTCTGCTATGTCACAGGCCCAGACAAACAGAGGACAAAAGACAGTAATTTCACAAGAGGAACTGAGCTTTTATAATAAGCTTAGGAACCAAAGGGTGAATAGCAAAGGCTAAAGAGAGCATATGGAAAGACAAAGCCTACTTCTCTTTCAGGATAAGAGGGAAAATATTTGTCTTCCTTCCTTGAGCTTGGAGTTCAACAGAACTTTCTCCTTTTTTATTAGATAGGGGAATCATATGACGAATCAAAATATGGAGCTTGGTTTTGGCCATAAAGTAGTAATCCAGATGTCATTCCTAAAAGTATAGTCTCTTTCTAGCCCACATCCAGCAGTCATTTGAACATTGTCATACACTGTACATGGTAGGGTATTTAACCTTATGCCTTTTCAACAACATGTAGCACAGCAGCTAAGAAGAGAAGACCTAGCTAAAGTGGTGTGATATGAACATAGTCCTCTGCTAGCTTCTTCTCTAAAAGAAGAAATGAGCACAGCCTGTCATGCTAACTTTCCCAAGAAAAAAGAGACTGTCATCAGTATTAATTGAGCTAAAATTCAAGGAGATTAAAATTGCAAATTCAACACATTCTTCTCTGGCCTTCCATAATGCAGAGGTACTTGAGAGCCCAATGAGCTCCAAAACCATCAGATGCTTGCAGGCACATGTACACCTCCTTTCAGACACATCCTTGCCTCTTCGTTCTCTACCCATCAGGTCACCAGACCAATATCTTTGTCTTGGTTATTTGGGTCCATTTTCAGCAACACATGGCAGGTTTCTTCTGAGGAGCATGGTCAAGGGAGGAAGTCCAAATAAGACTCATCTAACAAAAAATGACAGGAAGTGTTTAGCTCTCTCATCTTCATCAAATCCTGGTCCTCTCTGAGAGCCAACAAGGCTTTATTTATTCTACTTGCTGTACGTTAGGTTTTCCCTGCTTTTGGTCATTCAGATTCTGTCTGCTGTCTTGTCTTGCCAAGGTGCTTTGTGAGGAGAGCTGCAGGGAGAGGTTAAAAGAGGCCAACCCCATGCCTCTGACATGGTTGAATGTGATATTCCATGTTTATAATAGAGTGAAACTACAGTGACAAGAAGGTTTGCACATGTGCCCAAGGCATGCATATGTATGCATGACGGAAGGGCTCTGAAAAAATTCCTGTTGTTTCCTCTGTCACTCCATGTTTTTAGATCCTTCCTAACAATTCAAGATGTAAAGTATTTATTGTTGTGAACATCATCCACAATTCTCAGATAATCCACCAAAAAAAAAAAGAAAAAAGAAAAGAAATCAAAGTTTTCACACTGGTATTTTCCCTTGAACATACTTCAAAATTTTTATCCCATAAATTGTTTATCTGAAAAATTTGAGCCTGTTTGTGACAGGCTTGTGGCATCACATGTTATCATTTCTGCTGTCTGGATTTGATAAACAGGAAAGAATTTCTTGCAAGAATTGTCACACATGCACTTTTTGTAATAGGCTTATGGGAGAACATTCAGCCAACTTTACTAATTCCTTTTCTCTGGGCATTCATGCCACTGAAATATGATCACTTCAGTGTTTAAGGAAAGACTGAAATGTCAAAGGGAAATAGACAATGGCATAAGCATATATATTTCCTTGCAATTATAGAAGATTCTTGGATTATTTTTTCATTTCTGATCTTCTGGATCTTAAATAGATTTATGAATTTGTATATGACCATAAGGAACAAAATCTAATTTTAATTGTTCATAGAAATGTAATTTATCCTCAAATATTTCATTTGAGATTCATATTTCAACTCAGGTTGTCAGTACTAGAATCTGTAGTAAAGAAATAGGAATGCCATGAGTTCTTTAAAGACTGGCTGTTATTTTTTTTTTGTTGTTGAGTTCACTAGATGTACAAAGAATATTACAAGCATCTCTGTATTTTAATCACAAATTTGCACTTTATCATTGCCTCATTCCAACTTTCTTATTTCTTTTTCATTCTAGAGGCCAAACGAAAATTTTCTTGTCACTCAAGTAGCTTAAAAGGAAATCATATTTCTCATCAGAACCTTTTAAAAGCCATCAAAAGAAAGAATTATAATGACAACAAAAAACTACCTGGTTTGGTTAGAGAGTGGATTACCACCTCTGAGCTGAGCAAATATTGAATTTTGAACCAAAATAAATAATAAAGAAAAATATATTTTAAAGGTTCACTGAAATTTGATAGCAATTTTCTATGCAAGTCAATATATTAGACTCTTGTAGTGTTGTCGGTTCACAAGATTTAAGCTTTAATATTTCTAAAGTGGGTGTTCTGCTGTGAAGCTTGAAATTGGCCTGATTCTTAGGGTGAAATATGACCGTCATGTTCAGAAGTAGCCACTGCATGCACAAGTGCAAATTATACAATTTCTTCAAGGACACAGATCACCCAGTCGAGAATGGAAATCGTACCAGATGACTCAGTTTCAAACCAAAGGAACCTAATAGTGAGCGTTTACAAGTTCCTAAACAGAGAACATTCAGTATGTTAGCTTTGCAAGCAGAAGTGTTAAAATCACTGGACACAGCAGTTGCCACAAACATGAAAGACTGTTGTATTAAAGAGTTAAAAAAACTCTCAGGAATGATTGCTTCAGAAAACTCTGCCTGATGTATCTCTTCCCTCCAAGTCAGAGTGAAGCTAAGAGGGAAGTTAGCACAGGGTTATTGCGATCCTTTAGTATAAAGACACCCATCCATCCTTCCTAGAGAAGGTCCATTACTAGAGCAAGACATCAGCTAATGCACCTATACACTGGATGTTGTGTTATTAATGGTCCTGCTAATAGCTGGTGACAGTGAGAGAGTGGATTTCCACAGTTCACAGCCCTTTGTAAGGCTTCTTCTGGAACATTTCTCTCCACTATCATCACCCCGACTCCCCCTCTGACCTCTTTATCAGTCAGTGAGTGGTACCAGAGGCTTAAGACACATAATCACACCAGTGTGCCATGTGTGCTCTGCAGAGCGGCACAGTGCAGAGGGGAAATTAGAAAAAAAAAGCATTGCTTTAAAAAAAACAAGTTCCTGTTAATACTTCATGTGTTAATGACAACATGGTTTAGTGTTCTCCTCCTTTTGCGTTTACTAATTTCACATGAATTTTCCTATTTCAACTTCAAGTTAATCTTCATATTTATGGCTACGCAACCTGATCTAAAATTCACCATGGTCAGTGAAAGTGCTGCCATTGACTTCAGTGGACTTTGGATCAAGACCGTATCTACCTTAGAGCTCTGCCTCCCTTGGCTCCTAGCCATGGAACCAGAGGCTGTACCTGGCTTACGTACATAGTTGAGGAATTTAAAAGTACAATTAAAAGAAAACACTATTGTGTTTGCTTCCACTTCTGCCTCCCTTTGAAGAGAAAGAAATAGCTGCTCATTTCCGTACATCCACAAGTAAAGGTAAGATCAACAGCTACAGGTTAGTTTAATTCAAGCATGCTTTGTGCTCAGCTAACCATAGAAAATGGAAGTTTTTTGCTCCTGTCTTCTCACAGACCAAGTGGTTGAGTGAATCCCCATTGTTTGGTAGAGATAATGTTATACAGATGTTGTTGAAGCACAGTACTGGCTCTTGGACTACATTCAGTGTCTTCAGGAGCACCTGGAGTCTTCCAGGGCCTTCAAACCTTGCACTTGGCCTTCATGTAAATATATCTAAACACTGTGACACTGCTGTTGGCTGTAACATGGAGGGTGCCTGTAATGTACTGCTCCATGTGAGACAGCAGAGGCATTGAATATCACTGTGCTGTCTCTTGAAATTGCCAAAGCTTCTCTTTTGAGACACATTTACCTTTTGCAGTATTTGTGGTTACTGTACTTCCATGGAAATCCTACATGTAAGTTGTAAGGTGGGTAAAACCATCATTCTCCCAACAAGGAACAATGCAAAAACAATAGTAAGTACTTGACAGTCAGTTTCGAGTAACTCAGACTGAGTTTGCATTTGAGCTGTTCAAAGAGGTTGAAAATACTCATTCTTTCTTTTTTTTCTTTCTTTCCTTTTTTTTTTTCTTTTAAGAAACAGCGACGATTTTGTTTTGCATATCAGTTTCCATAATTTAAAACTCATTGATGGTATTTTCAAGTCTTCTTTACAGTAGAAGTAACTTCAATCTTTCTGATACTCTTTTTAGTGTTTTTCACCCTGCTATGAGAGCACCTGAACATATCATTTAGGGTATGTTCATTTTTTTAAATAAGAACTTAAAGATCTTTTAGTTGGTTTGTTTCCTTAAAACAAAATACGTATATAATCCTTACTCAAACTCAGAAAAGGTGTTCAGTTGGCATAATGCAAAGAACTACCCTGTTTTGTGCAGTATTTCTGAGGGCTTGTCAAATTGAAAGAACTTACCCTTTATTTTCCTTTTGTTTTGTTTTGGTTATTGGTACTGGTAGTACCTTTCAAAAATCCCTGACTATAGGTTAGTGACTATGACTACGACTGCTAGCTTAACCATTTTACACCCATGATTTTAGGCAGTTTTATGCCTTTTATAAGCAGCTGTAGGGAGTGCTTTTGGGAATGTTCCTCTGTTTTTCTTTTTTTTTTTTTTTTTTTTTTTTTTTTTTGTCTATTCTTGCTGTGTAGTTCCATATGTCCTATAACTCTTACAGGACACTGGACAGATATAACCTTATTAATGCCCAAGCACATCTCTCAGGCTGTTATTCTCCCTGCTGTCTAGAATAGGACCATACCATTATTTGTCTTTTTACTCTGAGACATTAAAGGATCAAGAGATCCACCACCATACATGCCCTCTGCCCTAGGCTCAGACATGCTGCTTCATCTCTCATAGATCTTGGTCAGTGTTTTCAATTCTTGCAAACTTGGGGTAGTAGGGGGCTAACATTTTTTTAGTTTTCTTTCCCAGAAGTCCCAGCTCTTAGAATCAGGTCAATATATGATGCACTCAGATTAAAGGCACACAGGACCTAGAAGTCATTTTGGAAACACTATTGCTAATACTGCCTGGCTACCCAATTACATGTCTCATCACTGAAGATGCTTCTGAGATTGCAGCACTTTGAGGATCCCTTGGATCTGGCTCTTAGCATGTCTTTCTGGTCATCTACTTTAATGAAAATTGGAGGATCTTAATTTTCTTGGAGATTGTTATTCCTCTATCAAATTGACTAATGGATTCAAAAGAGAGAGGCACGAGAAGTGGTGAGGCAACCCAGGCATATGCAGATCATGATACGTCTCATTTCTCTAGGAAATCGGAAAGGAAATCAGCTATCATTTTATATTTTAAAAGGGTTTGGATTTCTGCAGACTTTTTATGGGTAGCATACAGCCCCCTGGGCTGGACTGGCAGGGAGAAGCCCAAGGTGAACAAGGGTTTTCAAGCCCATGGCAGTGTCCTTCTCAGCAGCAGATACAGGCAGCTGCTCTGCTCTGGCCCCTCCTTTGCCCGGGACTAGACCTTGCCAGGTGCCACACATGTTGGCCCCACTCCAGCAAAGCACTTAAGCACATGCTTAACTTTCAACACATCAATTACTCATGGAGAAGTCAAGCCTGGAGAAGCTGCTGCAGAGATAGCAGCGAAAAGGAAGTGGGGAGGTGGTGACCTTATTGCCTCTCTTTCCCAGCGGACCTGTCTGCAGACATCATTCAGGGCCTGGGGTAAAATGATCGCAGAGGCTAATAGGTCAATGACCTGCTACTCTACCGCTGGCCTAGCCCCAACCTTTGCAAAAGAGAGGGGAAGAGAGGGGGGAAGATCTGTACAGTTTGTCAGATGTTATCACAGTTGATACGACAAAGCTTCGCCTTCAGGAATTTTTCTTTCCTAGTTTGCTATGAAAAAAGATGGCAACCCAGAGATCTGTGGTGGCAGAGAGGAAACTCACAATCTTTTGTTCTTGCTCTGCCACTCACATCTGTGACAGGTTTCCTTTCTCCCTTAAGCTATGCCAATTTCTAGCTCTGCGTGTGTCAAAATAAGTTTCCAAAGCAAATCACAAATGCATGGGGTAATTAGAGCTGTCATTTTGATGTCGAGGGAAAGCACTCCCCTTCCCAAGAAGAGGTACACCTCCTGCTCAACAGCATATTGAAGTGATGATGAAGAATTTGGCATTTGTCTCTCTGTAATTTTCTTCAGTTGGGGGATGGGATAAAGGAAAAATAGGAGAATTGCCTTATACTGCTGCCATACCAGTCCTTTTTCAAAAACTCTTAGAAAATGCTGCTGAAAGGTAGACAACTATGCATAACCACGAAAACACACAAAAGTGACCTTAGAGTCACCTCTTCATAAATGTGGACATCTACAGAATTTAAAGAAAATTTAAAATGTATATTAAAAAATAACAATTATTCAGAAAAAAAATGAAACACGGGAAATGGAAAGATAAGATCCATTCATTCAGATCTTCAACAACAGAAGAACTTTTTCTAGATGTTTGGAAGAGTATCTTTAAAAAGTACTGTGACAGCCAGGCATGTAGCCCAGATCCTCACTCATCCACAGAGACCCTCAGGGACACCTCTGAAGCTCCCTTCACAAGCCTGCACAATAATGACATTCTCACCAGGAGTCTACTCTATTCTCTTCTCATAGTTTGTTTTTAATGTGAGCATTTTGTAATTATAACAACATATATGGTGGTAATTATTTCACAATCTCCTTATTCTCTTTGTGGGAGTTTAAGTGCATACAAAAATGAATTATTTTCCAAGTAAACTGCCCTGGTTTAGTTTCTGAACTCCCATGCCATACAAAACTCTGTGATCTTTGTAAAATTACAGCTTGCTCCCCAGTCTTCACTAGGGTACCTGCAGCACCTCAGTCACAGGAAATTTCAATCAGAACTGAGTCAAAGCTATGTTTTAGAAGTGGAAAGACTGAAAACAGTTGGAAAGCTATCTAAAATGCATACTACAGGATAGGAAGAAAAATGGGCTTTCTAATTGAGATACAGGACACCTTCACTCAGATTTGCTCTCTAACTACTATCTGATCCACTTTTGGTCAGTCATTTGCTCTCAGTGTCTCTGGGTCCCCAGCAGAGAGAATCACTACTTTTCCTTTCTCCCATCTTTCATACATTTTTTTTTTTTGCAATGTGGCATTTTCTTAGTGTGCAGGGAGGTATTACTGTGAACCACTTAAAACAGAGAGGGGGCTTGTTCGAGGTGCAGTTTGGTGATGTGGTTTGCTGACATTAGTTTAAGGACTCCTGCCTGTCTCTGTCTGTGTACTGCAATTCACTGCCCTGTCAGCTGTGCCACTGTGAATTTTTCTGGAAGATGCTGAAACCAGAGCAGGAAACTTACCTAGCTAAAAATAAGTCTTGCCTGACCAACACCATTTCTCATTCAGGTCAATGTACTGATAAGTACAGTGTGGTCCCATCAATAGATCCCAGTACAAGCAAGTGGGCTGTGAGATGTAGCACAGGGGTGTGAACAAAAACTTTGAGATTTCTCAAGCTAGTTTAACCTGCATTTCATTTAATTGCAGCCAGAGTAAAACATATTAGGCTGGAGCATCAGGTATGGTTATATGAGTCTCTGCTGAAACTCCATTATGAAACTTTGCCCTTCTTCAGGACTTCTATTCAAGTACCACAGCAGCTCTTTGCAAACATTAAGTGCTGTGTTCCTACAACACACCTGGCAGGCAGATACAGTATCCTCTTATCAGATGGGCAAAATGCACTGCACAGTGATCACCACTGGCTCAGTCATGCAGCACGAGCCAGCGCAAGAGGCAGCAAGAACTAGAACGTCCTAATTGCTGGACTGATGCTTTAACTACCAGGCTTCCACTGGAAACCAGTAGCCACTGACAGACACTGCCAATAGAAAGATGCTCCAAGCAGCAATAAGAATGGGGTGAGGAGTAACAACGATATGACTTGCAGATGGCTTTCATTAAATGGAGTTTTTATTGGACTAAGGCACAATTTGGAGTCTACAGTAGAACTGCCTGAAATACTTTCATCTAATCTTGAAGATGCTTTTTGACCAAATTAAACATTTTGCTGGAAATTTTTCAACTCCACTGAAATTTCCTGGGGGATTGTTGGTTTGAAACAACAGCAACAACAAAAAAGTAATTTCAAAACACTCATGTTTTGGTTTTGTCACTGAATATGAAATATACTTTATATAAAATATATGCTTATACTTCTGAGAATAATTGCTATTTTTACCAACTCTTGCCAGGAGAAGCTTTGTCATGGATTATCATGAGTGACTGACTGGGCTACTAATATTGTAAAAAGTGAAATGGTTTTATGTGTTAAACATGAAAACACTTATTCCAGTGATGAAACTAGTGATGAAAGATTCCCTGAAAGAAAGCTTCCTTCTTACTATATTCATTGTTTATCTTCAACCTTTAAAAAATATCCCTGTTTTCATACTAAAAATAATTATCTTGTGACATTATTTTGTCTTAAGGTTTTGGGATCAGGGGCTTAGCAGTCAAAGGATAATTGCATTTAGCCAAATGTTACCATATTCACACACAGTCATATCCTAACAAAATCCCATCAGGGTGCAAATTACCTTGATTTGCAGTGCACAATCCAAATAGAATTATACAGATGCTTACAGCTCTATTTCCTGCTATATGCTAGGCTGTTAACATATGCTTTATGTAGCTTTTTTTTTTTTTTCTTGGGCAAATCCATATAGGTAACCTCATGGACAGACACTGAAGCTATGAGTGAACAAGATTAAGTAAAAGTTTGCATTCTTTGAGTAATCAAAGCAAGTAGAAGATTTGCCATACTAGGTTTTTGAGCCTATCTGTGATTGCTTCAAAAAACAAACCAACTTTCCTTCTAATTTTCAACTGTTCAAAATTAGCTGTGGACCTCAGGCTCCACTACAAACAGAGTCCCAAACCCCACCTAGGTTGACTCCTCAAATGCCAGATAAATCCTTTCTGATTATGGTTCATAAAAAGAAAAAAAAATGTTTATAAGCATGGAAAATAATATCCATAGTTTCATAAATGAGAACAAGTGGTGAGGGAGGTTAAGGGAAGAGATGCAGCTTGTAATTCTAAACCAAAGGAACAAAAAACAAAGCCAGCAACCCCCTGAAAGATTCAGAAGTCCCATCAGACTGAAACCAAATGTTTTCAAAATCTGCAAAAACCTTCTGGTGTGAAATAATGTTGAGTCTCAATGAGAACATGGTTAGCAATAAACTATAAATCACTGCACAGAGAGGTTTCTAACTGGCAAGTGGCAAACACATGAAGGCTGTTTCTCCATACTTGCGGCTTATTTGAATACAGTTTTTAGGTTGTTCATAAGGAAACAAGATTTATCTAATATCACTGTATTTCAGAGCCCTTTCTACCTCTTCTGAGCCCTGCTGGCTAACTCCAGCCCAAGCTGACGGAGAGCTAGAGGCTTGAAGTGATTGTGGTTCTAAAAGCCCTGTGAGTGTCACCAGCCAGGTACTGGAGAGAGGTTCAAACGAGGCACAGGAGAGCTGTGGTGGGAGTTCAACTGCATCAGCAGACACCAGAGACAGTAAAGAGGTGAGACCCATAGTGAACGTACCAACAGCAGGGACAGTTGTGGTTGGAGCTCATGGACATAGGGTATTTCAGCTGCAGAACTGAAGCCAGAGGCAAACAAATTCTGCTGCTCATTGAACAGCTTCAGTGTCTTACCAGTGGCAATATTTGGGGAAAGATCCTCTGCTCAGACTCAGTTCTCCTCTTATATTTGTTTCATAACTTTGCTCTCCTTTAGCTTCATATTGAGAGAAAACTTAAGAAGAACAGGTGCTGAGCAAAAGCCCCTGAGTACACAGGGATTGAGGCAGACAGCCTATTTTCTAACACCTGGTGTATCTCTTTCTCCTTCACCCTCCAGAAATTCTTTACTCCACAGTGTTTTCCCACCAGGTAAAATATTAAATATATTCCCACTGACTGCAGCAGTCACTGCTCCAACAGTATCATGTCAGCCTCTAGTGAGGCTGCTCCGCAAGATTCAGTGGCTCCTCCTGGTGACCAGAAGGCTCCTGGCAAAACGTTGTTCATAATCTTCCTCTCTCTTAATCTTCTGTGCTAACATTTCAGTCACAGGTAAGAAAAGACTTGTCTTCGAGCATTGGATCCATACCTGATAGTGGAGGGAACGAAGAAAGGTGAACGCATGAAAGGCAGTAATTATCTGAATTATTTGAGCATATGAGCAAAGGACTCTTCCATAAGGGCCCATGAAAGAACAACTTCTTCCGTAATACCTGGTGAATCAGTTATCAGACACAACTTGTACATCTGTGTCACTGACACTCCAGCTTAAAGCTATTTTAGTTGCCACCTGCTGTATGGCACAGCCAGGACAGCATTCAGCACTGGCTAGCCATCTGAGTGTTTAACAGCTTCTCAGCAGGTTTTGCGAATTTTATACTAATTCAGGAGCCCCCTGAAATCTCAGTACCACATGCGGTGGGTGTGACTTTGTGGTTGGGTGTGACTTTGTGGTGCTGGTAGTTATGGGCAGGCATGGCAAAGCCCAGGAGCCTGAACCTTAGTTCAACCCATAGTGACCTTAGCAGGCTATTCAGAAAGGGTCTTTATTTTTTTGGAATGGGAATTTGCTGCACAGAGAAAAAAAGGCTGACTGTGTGTACTGAAGGCAGAATTAAATGAGAGCAAGGAGACAGGCAAGAGAATGGATACTCCCCGGGAGCATTCAACTGGAGTTCTGTATTGGGGGACAGAAAAGAAATGAGCCAGCTGAGCTTGATGTTGGAGAATGAATGTGATTTGTCTTTTATTAATAAAAGAGGTCTCCCCACAAAGGAAATTCCCATCTTGGTCTGGTGATGTAGCACTAAGTGGTAATTGATACATGAAATGCCAAAGCTGGTAGGTATCTAGTTACACTGGAGCAGACACTCTTTGGGGCTTGTAATTACAGGGAGTTGGCAGACATACAGATTTCATCTTTGAGAGAGAAAAGGACTTTCTGCTCTCCTGCCAGCTGGGATGACTAAGCTCAGTGCCAAGCTGGACATACCTTCCAGAGCATTTGTAAAGCAGTGTTCAGTTCTACCTCAAATTCTTTCACTCTCTGAGTTTCTGAAAATGAACTAATAAAATATTTGTAATGGCACCTGCAGCAGTGAGGCATCTTGCAGAGAAAAGCCAGGTCCTGCCTCCCCACCAGAGGAAGGCACAGTAGAGAAAAAGCAATAGCTCAGAGCTGTGTAGGAGGGAAACAAGAACAGTTTCATAATGGCTGGGGCACAAATGATGGTTCAAGGACAGATGATATTTCTAGGCACTGCCCTGGCTGCATGCAGAAACCTGCTCTCTGGAGCTGTAGTAATGGCGTGGATTAGGCACTGATGTAGCAAACCATGGGACAAACATGGTTTCTTAGGCACTCCACTGGAGGCAAGCTGCCCAGGGGACATCTGCAGAGTCCAGACGTGTTGTAATGACACCTGGAAAGGTAGACCGGCCCTCTGTCACTCTTTTCAGACTATCTTTGCATATTTTCCCTCAGATTTGCAGTACTGAGATAAATCGCATCAAGTCTGGCCTTGGGATCTATGTTGGCTGCCAAGGTGGCAGATGATCAGCTATCTGATATTCACTTAGACATCTCCACATGAAATATGTAAAACCGGTGAGCAAAAGAACAGTGCTAATATTTTTTGGCCAAATTCTGCTCTCAGTTACACCAGAGGAATGCAACTGAAGTGAATATGATTTACAGGAATTAAGGACAGCATTTTTTTTTTTTTTTTTTTTTTGAGATGACATTTAGTTTCTAGTTGCAGTTAATTGGGCTGGCCAGCAACAAATCTCAAAGAAAAGCAACACTGTTGTTTGTTTTTCTTCTCTAACTCCAGTGCCAGCCCCAGTTTAACAAAGCACCCTATAATATTTGCTTAGGCACAGAATTTGTTAGCCTAGCTTATTTTTACTGTTTATCCCATGTTTCTGTAAAAATGTGCAAAAAAAAATTGTTAATGCCAAATGTTCTCAAATACTCTTTTTTTTTTTTTCACAGGCATAGCGTATGCTAGGAAGAGTTTGCAAGTATGGCTGCGCTGGAATTTTTGTATCAATAAACCCCTGAGGGGTGGTACAACTCCCAGCAGCACACTGCTTCCAAGGATGAAATAACACATCCTGGCAACCCAGGCGTTTTTTGCCAACAGAGCTGCAAGGCATTTTTTATATTTTTTTTTTATTTTATTTTTTTATTTTTATTTTTGCTGAGAGAATACCAGAAAAAGCTGCTTCTGAGAAACCAAGCAGAGACTCCACATTAGCCAGCTGCTTTGGACACTCACCTGGCATAAACATTTCCCCAGCCCTGGCACTACTGGCTGCCAAAAGCTTACTCTGTCCCTCAACGCTAATCTGTCAGAGCTGCTCCAGGACAGTTCGATAAATTGGTGGTTAGGATGGAAGGTGGAAGAGCTGGATGTCAGTCAGGCAAAGCAGGAGCTGGAAGCAGGGTCTCCCGTGCCTCAGGACAGCTCAAACACCAGCCTTTCAGCTAGCCTAGGAGGCAGAACTTTACCTGATTTTTAGCAGAAGCGCATGTTTGGATGTTTGGGCCCAAGAAGTCTTTACCAAGGAAGATGTTGTTGCAGATGATATGCCTCTGCAAAGAGCACAGCTTTATAAAACTGGCTGTTTTCTGACAGAAGCACATGCAAAGTCATATTTCACTGAAGAATTTCTGATCAGCTCTTGTCGTGAGCTCAGGAAAGGCCAAATGACCTAAGGGTTACAAGGTGGCAGTGACAGATAGTGTTTTGCATTTTTTCTTAGAAAAATAGTTATGAAATTACTGGATTTTTTTCCTGCTTTTTTTTTTTTTTTTTTTCTGTATGTCTTCCAATGCAAAAGACTTTATTCTCCCAGTGGAAACCAATCATTTACTAAATATTTAGCGTAATTCATATCTCTGTCTCTCAAGTGGGGCAGTGTTTACAGTTCAAAAGGAAGAATCTTTGTTCTCATTCTGCAGTCACTCCATAGGAATAAATACAAACCAGAGAACCCACACAAATCTTTGCTAAGGCACAAAATTTTAAACACCTTCTGGATTAATGTTTATGGAGCCTGTCAGAGATTTAAAACCACGAGAAAGAAAGGTTTTCTTCAGCTCTGAGAAACGAACTTTTTGCCTCATGTCAGCCCCATGCTGAAAAGCCCTGGGCAGTTTGTTTGTCTAAGCAGACAGGTCCTTATTCAATTGTTCACAATATCTTTCTACTTAGCGCTTGCTGTAAATTTGTCTCTTTGCCACCCTCTTTACACTTTACCTCTGCATGCCTTAGAGACACAGGCAGCCAGCAGCTTACCACTAACTCAGCCTAAGGGGAAATGCTAGCAACAAAGACCAGTCTGCCAAAACCCATAAAACCTTCTGCTTTTTGCTTTGCTTTAAAACAAAAAAATAATATTGTGCTTTCTCTAAAGTGGTAAGGCAACACATGCCCAAATGTGTTCTTGGCATTACGTTACAGGATTTTTTAAGGGTTTTGAAGAAACCTTGGCACTTATCAACATGTTCTCCAAAATGCATGCTTGTTAATTAGTTTAGTAGTCAGTAAAGGTAACAAAACTGGTGGTAGGAGGTGCAGCCAGTAGCTTTGGTAAGCCCATAAAAATCACAGCCTCTGAAATACCAAGTAAATCCAAAAGGAAAGAACCGCTTAAAAGTGGAAATGGAGCTATGCCCACTGCCATGATAACCTGTTGTTTCACTGCTGCCACTCTATCTATGAAAATGTACCTGTTCTTACCAGCTGGGAAAAAACAGCCAATGAAAATCATAAAATAGAAGAGAAACGAGCATTTTTGACAAACTGGTATTTTTCTTGAAGGCTTGCTTGTCAGTTTTTCCCTCTTTCTGATGGTAAGAATAGAAGATCCTTAATGGACTAAAGGCCACTGCTACCCACTGAAAAGAACTTGGCTAGGTCAAGCGTGGCCACCCGTGCACAGACGGCAGTGTGCTGATAACGCCACTTCCCCGCCACAAGCGCAGGCCCCTCTGCAGGCAACCATGACCCGTCTGAGGCCTAGCGCTGCAGACCAGCTGCCCACAGGCCTTACGGGCCTGCTCTCCCCTGATTGTAGGGTCCTCCCCACCCTCCTGATCACATTTCTGTCATTTCAGCCATGCAGCTGAGGCTGTTGTTTGTAGCCACGAGCTACGTTTTCCCATCTAGCACAGAAGTTTTTCTGCCCTGTGTGCCCGTTACAAGGAGGGGTTAGGAGGGAAAGGGAGGTGGGGTGAGGAACAACTGGCCTCTGTTTGTTTGCTTCCTACTTTCTGCTTTCTTAAACGGCATTAATCTTTGCGCAAGGTGCCACAGTAGCAGCCCTGGAGACTGAAGCCCGTGTTTATGCACAGACAGGAGGGTGCAGGAAGGGCTGAGGGAGGCTTCCCAGCGCTCTCGGGCGGCTTCGCCTCCATCCTGTCCTGGGCTGATCTCTGTCAGTGGTGACAGTGTGGCTCTGGCACCAGGCCCACTTAGGCTTTGGCACGTGGGCTGAGGCTGCTCACTGTGGTGAAGGCTTCACAAACACCTTGTGCCCACAGGAGACTGGCTTGGGACCACAAAGCTTGCTTTACACTGGGCTGAGGGAGAGGCATACGAACATAATGGTTTTTGGGTTACTACGGGTTTACACATCTGAAATAGCAAGCTGGTACACAATACAAATGTCAATACTGCAGACTGGAAATAAGAAATATTCATGCACTTTACCTAGCTTTTTATTCCATGTTTGGGACCACATGAAATTTCCACTGCTAAAATACCACACTTTTCCTGTGAAAGCATTTCCATCTAACCCCACAGCAGAACTCTCGCTATCCTTCTGAGAAGCAGTGCATATGGGATGGTGAAGTAGCATGTCTCTGACAGCTGTCCAGGATCTTCCCAACAAGAAGACTTCGTAAATCTTCTAATTCAAACTGTTCATTCCTTCATTTTCTGTCTGCAAGTGGAAAGAACTTCCTCTGCAAAACACTGAGCTGTACAGCAAACAGGTACAGATAGAAGAGTAAGTCTGGTCAAGGAAGGGGAATAATATGAGACAAGAACATTTTACTTGTGTGCCCAATGATTTCAAAGCTATTTTATGACTTACACATTCTGCTGTTATTTTGTGTTCTGTTTTTCTACTGCATCCTGTGTTGCTTCAGCTACTCCACTAGCACTCAGGAAAGCAACTTACAGCTAGTATATCACTTCACGTAATAGCCATTTTTTCTGCATGATTTTCACTGTTGGTGTAAATCTAGTTACAAGCACTGGGGATAAATATATCCCTCCCCAGACACAGCTCCTCCCGCTGACAGTCTCCAAACTATGGTTTGCTTCCAAGGCTCCGAGAATTGTGCAGAATCCCGTGGCTGTTTCTTTCCAGATGATCAGACAGCAGACTGAGTTTGTCAGCAACATTTCCAAAAGGCTAATTTTTTTTTTCTTTCTTCCCTCTGTCAGTGCTCACATCCTTTTTGCCATCCCAGGTGTTCATCTAACACAGGAGCAGGCTGGTTTTTCAGGGTTTGCTCTTGATGCCAGCCTCACCGTCCCAAGGTCTACATTTGGGTTAAAGGGGAGAACTTCTGGCCACAGAGCCGTGAGGCATGATTTAATGTAAGGTGAATGAGTCAGCAGTAATGCCTCTCTCTGTGTTATAACAACCAGCCTCCTTCAGAAAAGCCTTAAGAGCATGCTCAGCTGGGAGAAACATGGCAGAACTGTGGCTCTGAGATGGGGAATGTACTAGCTCTGCTCTGCTCTCACCCTACAAGATGCAGAGCATGATTTTTTTGTGTGTGTGTTGTCGTTGCCCTGAAGGATTAAGTCCTTTTCCTCATACTGACAGCTCATTAAAGTGTGATAAATCTCCACACCGTAAAGCTCTAATCATGAAAAATGCAAGATGCTAACAGGAAGATCTCACCCAAGGACGACACTTTTCAAAGCAATCTGTGTCTCCCAAGCAAAACCAGTCACACATGGGCCTGTTCCTCCTAACCAGTCACAGTTTTGACTATACTCCTACATTCTGTCCCCTTTCTAAAAGGCTGGTTTCATGGCTTTATTTTTAATGATCGAATAATGCGTGGGCCTTGGTGTTTTGGGATTAGGGTTTGGCTCACCTATGTAGCTCTCAAAAACAGGATCTCAGCTCCTGGTTCCCATAAACACTTAAAAATTCCACTCTACGTTTCTTGTGGCACAGAGCACAGCTCAGTCATCAGCTGTTTGCTTATAGCTGTGTTAAAACAAACTGCATGTTAAAGAAGTTTACAAAGACCATTTTCTACTTTAAAAAATAATTAAATTAATAAGTCATTTTTATTTTTTTGATTAAGATGACTCACAACCTCCTACTTATCTCTGGGACTGCATCTTCCCTACTACTCACAGCAAACACAAAGTAAGGCAGCATAAAGTTTTACTATTCCTTTAAACTAAACATACATGTCTCTCTCTCTTTTTTTTTTTTTTTTGAACAATCATATGTCAAGTATGAAACCCTGTGAATACAGTGTAATGATACCATAAACATCATAGAGCTAGAGTCTGGGGTCACCGTTTGTGGGCTTTTCATTCATATCCATATTAAAATCACGGGAGACTTTCCATTGATGTCAGCTGGTTTTAATTTAGTATCTTTGTTTATAAGAAGCTAAGTGATAATGCTTTACATTTTTTTTTTTTTAAAGTTAGTTGCTCCTTTTTTGTTATTATTTGTGCTTCTGCAGTCCCTATCAGTCTCTGTCACTGACCAGGACTTCATGATGCTCAGGAATGTAGAAACCTAGGAGAGAAAGGTATGTCCTAGCCACACAGCATAGAAATAACTGTTCTGTTCTTGTTTGCATGTCTATAAGTGCTTGTATATTTAAGTATTACAAGAACTACTTGCTTTAATTTCAATATTATTCCCCATTATTTTTTCAAACTTTAAAAATGAATCAAGCATTTGGTATACCTCAAACTGGCTGCAAAATGTATTTGCTGCTTGAGAAACAGCACGCTTGAAAAGCAGGTAAGAGCGCAGGGTTTGCCTGGTAATTCTTTCAAAGCTGGTGCCAGGAACCCATAGGAGAAAAAGAATCTCTTTCTAAGAATTGCATTATCTTCTGCCAAACAACAACCAATCCTGCAATGGGAAGCAGACTCCTGAACCCTTACATACCCCAGCCAAGTAACACAGCTCTGCTTGGATCTAGTGGCCCATCCCTGCGGGCACAGCGCTGCACTGAAACTTAAGAGGATTTACTTTCTGTAGTCTTGATACTTAGGAGCCAGACAATTCTTCCCTTATCAAAGTTAGAATTTCCAATATCCTTATTGGAACAATCCTGTTGAATTTAATACAGAATGGTCAAGTGTATACAGGATTTTAAAGCAGCCTGAACAATTCTATAGACAAGATATAATTTGCTTTTGCATTTTCTGACATAATTAAAGGTACAAAAGGAAAGCTCTCATGCCCCAGTAAATTGTACTGAGTATTTCCTGTATATTTGAATCCACTGCTGTTAAACTGTACAAGATTGCTCTGTGAGGCTCATTCATTTAAGCAACTTGAGTTGCTTTCTACAACTTCCTGAGCACACAGTTCTGGAAAGACTGGGGAAAGAGGAGAAAATGGGGGCCTCATTATGAAAGAACCCACATAGGACCTCAGAAAACTTGGGTACAATTCATAATGTTGCACAGATCAAGTCGGGATGTGGTGCTGGCATGGATGAGGAGGTGGCTGGGTCAAAATTCACCCTGACACGACTCAGAATGTGTCAGGCTGTGGGAGTGGGCTGCACTCAGGATAAAACCACCACTGACAAACTAGGGGAAGAAATGGAAAACAAAGTTTTCCTTCAGTGGCATCCATGGAAAGGGGACCCATGAAACTTTCTGGAAATCTGCCCCTTTTTAAACGTGAGAACAACACCTGTGAAGAACCCTGATGTGGCTCTCTCATAGTCCTTCCCCCAGCTATAACGAGGAATAACATTTGTTTCCTTTTTTATACCCCTTATCTAATCTGACTGGAAGTTCTTGGAAGCAGGTAGTTTTCTTACCACCACGGTGGTGGCTGGTAGCTCTGCCTGTTAAAATCACTCTGCCTTTTACATTATAAAACTCTATTTGCAGTTGCTTAATCCTTGCCAGTATTTTTATCACTTGGTCTCACATTTTCCTGTAAAAATATTTTCTTTGGGCTGAATTATCTTCTGGGATGGGGGGCAAAGAAAGGGAAGAAGAAATTTTAGGCTGAATAGTCAAATCTCTTTTGAGAAAGAAGCTGGGGAAATGACAGTAGACAAAATAATAATGCATATTTTGGCAAGGGGTCTTTATTTTGAAACCATAATGCCACCGTTTTCTGGACTTCAGACTTCCCGTTTTGGCCTTCTGGCTATTGCCAACTCTGGAAATCCACTCAAATTTGATGAAGTTATAAACCCTGAAAAACCTGCAGCTTGTTTTTATTAGATAAACTTCTCATCTGTTCTGAGCTTGGATTTTTCCTGTAATGTCAAATCCAAGCTGCTGTGCCGTTTAGTTGAGGGACTGTCTGCTGTGTATGGTCTTTGCCCGGCTGAACGGCAGCAGTGTGCAGGAGGACACTGAGCTGAAGGCGAAGGGGCTGTGGGCTCAGCAAGCTTCAAAGAGCATGGCAGATGGGAAAGCAGCCAAAGGGCTGCGGGGCTGCTTGGTGATGAAGGAGTCCTGGACTGGGACAGGGAGACAGACTGGGATGGACCGGTGGAGAAGGTAGAGGACTGGGAAGATGATGACTGCATTGACAAGGCAATGAGGCTTGAGGACAGGAGAGTGGGACTAGGTCCACATGGAGAATAGCTCTGAGGTATAAAAGAGGTAACACTTGGACAGGGTCTAGCTGGTGGGGACACGAGCATGGACGGCTGGAGGCACTGTCACAAGAATAAAGAATAAATGGAGACATCAACATTGCAAAGATTCATCACCTCCCAGCTAGGAGGAAATGCCTGCGCAGTCCTTGCTGGAAAAAATGCCTTGCTCTGCCTACTGCAGCAAATGGCAATCTGCTATCTCCACGTGAGATGCTGCTAGTTGGAGCCTGATGGGGGTCTGCATGGTGGAGTGAAGGGTCCTAAATATGGTCTGACCTGGACAATGCCATATGATAGCTTTCTTATCTTTCCTTTCTCCCATTTAAAAAGTCCAGGAGATATTATGAGCACACACAGACATGCATGCACATACTTTGTGTTCATAATCAAGTTGTTTTAAGCCAAACTTTTGGAAAGGGGATTCTCCAGATTTTTGCTGCTCTAGGTGCCCAGCTGAGACCTGGAAAAACTGTGGCTGGGTTGTTGGCTGCATGCTATGAACATCACAGGATCTGGAAAAGTCAGCAGCGGCTGTCTCAAGCAGGGCACCCAAATCTGCCTTACATTAATTTCTACTTCTCTCTGCCTCGGTTCACAGTGTGTGAAGCTCCCGCTCCAGGGAGCCGAGGCAGGGGGTGGCTGCCAGGGTGCGACAAGGCGGCGAGGTCGGGTCCGGCCGCCTGGGGGAATCGTCACTCGTGTGCAGGGGGCGCGCCGCCTTGCAGCCTCCCTAACGCCCTTCCAAGCCCGGGTCCTCTCCCCCAGATGAGCACACCCTAAGAACAGAAAGGTCCTGGTCGCTTCAGACTCCCTGAACCGCGGGGATCTCTGCGGGCTGGCAGAGAGCAGTGGGTCTCAGGGGAGGAGCGGGGGACTGCTCCACTGACAAAAACGCAGTTAAAAGGGTTTCTTTCCGGCAGTCGGGGGAGAGGGGATCCTCCGGCGGTTCACAGCGGGGAAATAATAAAGCTCCTCTATTTGCTTCCCAAAACACAAGAGAGAAAAGCGCGAAGCTGTCAGAAGGGAGCCTTCACCTGGCACTTACCGCCCGCGGAGCGGCAGCCCCGCTGCAACCTGCAGCTCCCCGCCGCGCCCGGCTCCGTGCGAGCCCTGCCCGCTCCCCCGCCGCGGGAGGGGGCTGGCAGCCCCCAGCCCCCCCCGGCTGAGCCGCTGCCGCCAGGCTTCTGCCCCCGGTAGCAAACTGGGGTGCAACGGGCCGGGGGCCGGGGGCCCAGGGCTGCCTGCGTTTGTTCGCGGTGGTGCAGGAGGAGGCGGGGGGCAGCGAGCCCCGCGGGGAGGTGGTGGTGGTGGGGGGCGAGCCGGCGTCCCCCCGGGGAGCGTCGGGGAGGGTTAATCGGCGAGGATCTGTGGGTCTGGGAGGAGAAAGAGGAGGCCGGGCCGGGCCGGGGGGAGGATAAGAGGAAAAGGGAACGAGCGGCTCGGCGAGGTCGCACACCGCCAGGCTCCGCAGCCGCGGCACTGCCTTCCCGCGACCCCCGCCGGCGGCGGACAGCGGTGGGGCGGTGTGGGAGGGTCCTCCGTCCCCTCCCCGTCTTTTCCTCCCTCTTCCCCCGCCACGGGGGAGACGGGGAAAGAAGGCACCCCCGGGGGCTGGGCGGCGGCCGGGCCGAGGCGGAGGGAGGAGAGGCTGGGGAGCATCTCCGAGCCCCAGCAGACACGGAGAAGGGGAGGAACCGCCGGCGCGCCGCTGTACACCCGAGCCCAAACTTCAAGGGGTGGGGGCTAAAAAAAAAAAAAAAAGAAAAAAAAAAAGAAGAGGACCTAAGCCGGGACCTCCCAGCGGGAGCGACTGAAAAGCAGCCGGAGCGGGCGTCGGCGGGGGAGCGACATCCCCGGGCAGAGCCCCCCTCCTCCGCTTCCCGGAGCCGCCGCCGCCGCCGCCGCCTCAGGATGTGGGTGCCGCTGCTGCTGCTGCTGCCGGAGCTNCTGCCTGCGGCGGGCACCGCGGTGTTGCGGGGCGGAGCGCGGCCCCTGGAGCCGGGTGGGAGCTGGCTGCGGGTCTCCGCCGAGCTTGGGGCCAGCGCTCCGATGCCCGCGTGCCTGCTTTTTATTTTCCCGAAGGGGAGTAATGCTGCGGTGAGGTCTGCTGGTGGACCGCCTCTGGTCGACCGATTTCATTTTATTTTTGCTTATAAAGCGGCATGGAGCAGCCCTCTCTGGCTATTCCAGACTCCATGGTGCTAAACGTGGAACTCTGCGTAGAGATGGGTGAGCCAATTCATTAGGCTTGCTAAATAAGCCATAACCACTTCTCTAGCCAAGACCTGAGGTCTGCAGCTAATAGCTCAGTTCAGTCTTCTTGTAGAGCACACAGTGTTTGCAAAGCTATAATTAATGCAATCTGTAGAAATAAAAACATTTTCCTTAAATGTGTTTTTAAACAAGTGCTTGAGTAAACATAACGGGCAACGAGTACCCCTTTCAAGCTGTTTTTAAGTGTTCTGGTGAGGGCTGTGCCCCTTAGAGTTTATTATGCTAAAGTTACAGGCCGTTGCAAAGTGAAATAGACCCTATTTTTGTCTCAGTCTTTCAGAAAATTTCTGTAAAATAGTGAGCGCTGGTTTCTTTCTCTTTTTCTTTTCTTGGGGAGGGGTGGAGGGTGTAGGGACAGCTCGAGGAGAAATGGTGGTGGGGGACGGCTGAGCTGTTCATACCTGAAATTCTTCAGAAGAAGTTTTGCCTTCTCATCTGTTTTTTTGGAAATGATTTGTAGATTAGAAGCTGCTAATTGAAGACCTTAAAAGACTCAGTTTGCTTCATGAATTTTATAGTGTGTGACATTTGCAAGTGCAGGACAAATAAAGTCAAGTGATTTTTTATCTTTTACTTTTTAAGAACCTTGTCTGAAGCACCCACAGGCTGTCAGGTGATATACTATTCCAGTTAACAGGTTAACATTGTAATTTAATTCCAAGTTCACTTTCACAAATATGTAAAAGGACTTTACAAGAGATTACATGTTATATTCTTTCTTCAGTACATAAAAAATTCTAAATATTAGCATGGAAGTAACTAGAGATGCTTACAAAAAATAATTTGTCCAAATGTAAAATAAGAGTGATTGTGATTGTTAAATCATCTTAAGATGATATGTGAATCAAATGATGCCAAAGCCTTTTAATAGATGTATATAAATCACTGCCGAACATACCTGTTGTTCAGGAGTGTTTGCCTGCCTCACTAAAGCTGAGAGAATAAAAATCTGGCCAAGGGCACTTAGGAAAACTCTTTAAAAATAAAATGGCGTAAATTTGAGTGGATGCATTTGACTTCAGCTAATGCTGAGAGATGTTTGAATCCTCTCTGTTCCCTCTCTCACCCATCCAGAGTGTGTTTTGTTCCTTTCTGCACCTTACAGTAGTATGCATCTTTATGAGCCACGATTAGAAAAGTCAATCCTGATGGAATCCCCACCCTCTTCTGCTGAAAAGGTGACGACATCGGGGACTTTAAGCTTTCAGTCTCATTAAACCCCAATGTTTTGGTAGGGGTAGCTAGACGTGTCACCGCCAGGCTGTGGTGAGCCCATCCTAGTTTTTCTGCTGCCTGTGCTCTTCTTACGGAGATGGCTGGCACATATGAGTACTAGCGTACATTAGAAATCCTTCCATAAAATGGGTAATGAGCCGTCAGACACCCATGGTAAGAAAACAATGCACACACACCATACACATGTATTTTTTACTTCTTCCCACAAGACTAAACTTTGAGTTCTGGTTGCATGAGGTAGGTTTATTTCTGCTATGTGTGTACTTCCCTATTTAAACAAAACCAAACCAACAGCACTGTAACAGCAACAAATACCATAACACTAAATCATTCTTTACTCCTGTAGTCATTTTGCTTATAGCTCACAGACTGTATAACCCCTTCCCACATATACCTTTCTCAAATATTCGTGGATAATATCTGCACAATTATAACAAAAAACAAACTCAGGCTGTGTAGAAACACCAAGGAGATGTATGGCCTTTTTTTCACCTGCTGTGCCCTTGTGTGATGACAGAGAACTGCCATTTTTTCTACACATCAGATGAAGATTTTCCCTTTATTTGTGGTTGGAAGAATAACAGAGAAAGACTGATGTTTTAAAAAATAACCAGATGCCATGGGGACAGAACATGTCTCACTGTGGAGCTGAGTTTCATGAAAACTGCAGGATGAGTGCACACATCCCTGATGGTATCACACTGTCAGGGGATCTGCACCTTGCCAGGTGGTAGCAATAATGGCAGGGACATAGTCTCATCAACTGCAGTGGTAAATCCGCTGTAAGGTGAACCTTGGCAACCTCATGATAGTAAAGTTAATGTTCCCTCTAGCAAGAGTAACTCTATGAGGTTCTTGGCATCACTGCCATTTTTCAGAGGATGACTACATGAATCAGAGTCTTTATTCTTGCCTGGATTTTGAACAGCTCTGAGTTCTATAAGACAAACTGGATGATGGCTGGGTAGGTAGGGTGGCACCA
Organism: Anseranas semipalmata; assembly: GCA_013399115.1. Lineage (NCBI taxonomy): Eukaryota > Metazoa > Chordata > Aves > Anseriformes > Anseranatidae > Anseranas > Anseranas semipalmata. The sequence goes on along the minus strand of VXAA01004977.1, from coordinate 636,731 downwards.
GCATCTGTCTTTATGTTTTTAATCTGGCTGAACAAATATCTGGGCTGTTTTAATTTGACATCCTTGCTAGCTCCAGAAGTGGAGCAAGTATTACTTTCAGACAAGACTTTCAGCAGTTTAGAGAGCTATATCCTTGTCTGATTAGGAATAATATTTTTGCGTTAGATTTCCCTCAGGCAGAAAAACCCACAACCACCTCTGAATATGTGATTTTCCGATGTTGGAAGCTTTGCAGTAGTCCAATAGCAAGAAATTACAGATTTTTCACACAAATAACAATTCCATCAGATTTCCTATTGCCTAATGGTCAAATGTGACTGTAGGTCTACAGGGACTGATGAGCATATATATGGCTTCCTACAACCTTGATAATAGCCATCAGGTCAATATCTGGCAGATGGATGCATCCAAGAAGTCAGCAGGTAGCTGAGATGCATCAGGCAGTCTAGCGTCTGGTCCTCAGGTTCTCATGGCTACATCTAAAATGAGTCAGTGAGTGTTGTAACGTGTTCCTCTCTGTTCAAAATGTGGACCCAGCCAGAACATGCTTGGGTCCTCATCTGTGTGCCAGGGCAGAGGAGAAACATGAGGGATGAGCTGTTGCACACCTGAATCTTTATTGGGAAGCCAGGATGTGGACCAGGGTTCAAGAGTTTTGAAGTTTTTGTGGGTTCACTGGCTTAGACATATCCCAAAGCTACTTTGAATTTGTAGCAATCTTGGCCTCTTGTGGTCAAAAAATACTCTTTGCTAAAGTTGCTCCTGGACGCTTGTCTCCTGAGTAGAAGCATATTGCAATAATAGGCAAAGTGAGGGGAAACATGATATTTGAATTCTGAATTGCTAACTGAGCCACAGGGATGGATGGGGGAGGAGAGCATTATTTAGTATTACATTTATTGTTATTTCAAATAAACAAACATTGGCAACAGAACAATGGCTTTCATTTTGGGAAGGTAGGCTGAGAGCTGTCTCATAAGAAACTGTGAGATCTGGAGGGACTGTAGCCAATTTGGCTGCTCCTGGTTTTTCCTCCCCTTGTGTCAAATGCTAATGTAAAACATTCTTACTTTCCACAAAATATCTTAAGTAACCTTGTTCTTTTACCTTGTTTATAGAAAGTCAGGTAATAGTTTGCAATTCTTGTAGCACATTATTGGAACGCTTTTGCGATGCTGTGTTTCAGTTCTGCTCTGCGATATGCATCCATTCTTTCTGGAGGTATGAAACTGGTGAGAGCTGAGCATATTCTTTCTGGCATATTATATTAGGGGAATAGTCATATCTTGAGGTTATAGGTACTTTTGTTTTGAAACACAGTGTTTTGAAGAAGGCTCAGTCTGTCCCTAGAATAAGTAAGTTTAAGATCACTGCACTTATCGCCACACTTACTTTGGCATTGTTATGCCGTATTTTTGGAACCATCAGCCTAGCTTTTATCTCAGTTGCAGTGTTGTGTGTGTGCTTGTGCTTGAACAAACAATAGGACACAAGTGTTTCTTATTTTAAAATCTTGATGACTTGTAACATACCACAAACTATTTAATTTTATGCTTTCAAAGCCTTGCTGAACCATATGTCCTTCTCAATATAATATTGATCTTAGATCTTACAAAGGAAGAAAGTTTGCTTGAAATGGCTTCTTGAAATGAACACCTCTGCCTGTTAAAAGTTCCTTTCATCAGAAGCTGAATATTTCAGGGAACAATTGTTTTCTTTTTCTCCCTTGGCACATGCTTTGTGAGTATTCAATAGCATTTAATGCCCTGGATAGCTTCCACAACACTCACCAGTATAAGATGGACCACTAAGGTAGTTCAGTCAAGGGAAGCTAAACACAATCAAAGCTTTCCAAGTTAAGGACCCATTTGGATGGCGCCTCCAAACCCAAACATTTGGAAAAGTTACTCTAATTGTGATTCAAAAACCAAGACCATAAATAAAACTGTAAGTGGCTCCAGATCCTAATAGCATTGTTACTGCAAATGGGCATTCATACAACCAAGGGTACATCAGCACTGAAAAATAAAACACTTTCAGCAATGCTTCCTTGCAATAAACTCTCTCTCAAGACACTTCTCATTAAAGAAACAAAAACAAAACCTGAGGATTATTATTTCAATAATAGCAAAACTTTTGATTGGGAGTTAAAAGTGGTATTTCTGCATGCAGCCAACATACGCTGTACCTTATTATGTGAAATACATAGTGGAGATGGCAGGTTGACTGCACACCCGTAAGATTTTAAAGCTAAAAGCGAAGAGTAGAAGTGAGCGTGGGTGGGGAGGGAAGAGCAGGACAGAGGAAACAGAAAGAGGTAAATCACGCATACTTCGGCCAGTTGTGATGTTTTCATTCTTCCCCTGTTGCCCACTGAATACCTTGAAGAACAGCTGTGAGTATTCCTTGAGAGTTGGCTAACCCCAGGGTTTGGTTCATTTTGAGAAGCCTCCAAAGGTTTAGATGCTATCCAAAACCTATCTGAACCGTGTTGGTTTGGAAATCAGGCTACAAGTTTTTTCAAGATCTGGCTCGCTCAGGACTTTGCTAGTGTTTCCACTTCTTCAGCCAGACCAGATTTACCACAGGCGCAGCCATTTTCACGGTATTTTGGTACTTCCATTTCCTGTCGGGCCTGAGACCGGGAAGTGCAGAGGCGCCTGAAAATTAAAAACCGAGTAAGAAAGAGTTGAGATCAAAAACCTATTTTTGAACAGCAAATGAAGGTTTGAGTTTGGTTCAGGAGTGGCATTTTTATCTGAACAAATTCCTGTGATCTTGGGGAAGCTGCATAGTGCAGGGGGGCTACATATTGCAAAGGACTCAGAGATTTCCAAATGTTTTTTTTTTTTGTTTTCTTTAGGATCAAACACCAAATGTTTCTAATTTTTCTGTGAAGGAAATACTTCAGGTTGATTCAATGTTATGTTTGGAGGTAGATTTTTAGAAAGTTCAGATACCAGATTCACAATGCAGGCCATTTCACAATGCAAAGCTAGAATGCTTTCTTCAGAAAGAATGTCAAAATTGTTTTTGACTGTACAAATACTGCCTTCCCCTCCTCTTCCTCTCTACTATGTTCTACAACCAAATTCTGATGATGCCAGTCATTTTGATCTCAATGGTTCTGTGTATTCTCCCAGGACATGCTTCTGTTGACATTTCTCTGTCAAATTCTGGGTATTACTCTATACTCACTGCCTTCGTTTTTATCTACTGTGGTAGATAAGATACTTTCCAGTGAAAGCCCAGCTAGGAGCCTGAAAAGAGGAAATTCATCAGGAAAAAAATTACCGTTTACAGTATGCTGATGGTACACAGAATAATTGTTACCAAAGGAAAAGGAATGATAACTTAAGGTGTAGCAAAAAATTGTCATAAGCAATATTTGGTAATTGTCTTCAGGACAATAAAGTTGACTGAGCAAAGAAGAGCTGGTATAGCATAAATAACTGTGCAGTTTTTCCTGCACTTTTTCAATTTCTGTCTAGTTGCCTTATCTACCCAGGGAATTGGCCTAAATTACAGCCATTGGTGTAATGCAGAGATGTGCATAGGATGCAAGAATAAAAACTTTGGTTACGGGGAGGTGAAAGCTACCCAAAAGTGTATTGACTGGGATTTCAATTGGTGTGGTAACACTTGGTACCAGACAGTTTCTTAATATAACTGTACCAAATTATGAATGGTCTCCAAAAAAGTAACATTAACACAGTATCATGCCTTAACACAGACCCAGGGAAATAAGTTTATGTGGAGTCAGTCTTGCAGACTGAAGTTTTAGCTGGTCTTGGCAAAAGAAATTGCCTTGATGAGTTAGTAACTGCCCTTCAGTGATTTTTTTTTTCCCTTTCTAATTTATTAGCTTTCAGAAATGACCAGTAATCATTTCATCAGCTGCTGAAAATCCAGGCTAATAGAGAATACATCCTAGACTTCTTGTCAGGACAGAGAGAGAAAACATTTCCTGCAGGCGATCCATTCCAGCTCTCTCCCTGGCTTTCTGTGTGCCGCTAGAAAACTTGCTCAAGAATGTTTACCTCATGCCTATCCAAAACCTAGCTTTTTTAAAACCTAGCTTTTTTCCTTCATTTACTTCAGGCTGCTTATTCTGTCATCTTCTGAGGCACCAAGTAACACTTTGGTGTTACCTTAAATTTGTTCTGAGGATGTAATAGTATACTTTCCTGTCTTTTAGGTGTTCATTTTCAAACTGTATACAAATTAGCTGTCATACATATGCTATAAATCTTCGACTGTATCCTAGAGCACCTAAAGAGTACTTACATGAAAACAAAGAAAAAATCCATTGCTCTGGAATGCTCTTCCTTTATTTATCTCATGGCTGCATGTTGTATTTTCTAGATTTTTAGGATACAATTGCTGCTATAAAGTGTTCACAGTCTTTTGCTGGGTCTTGATTTCTCATACGTTTATCACTATTCTGACCTTTGTTCAGTATTAAAGCAAGTTACTGTCAGTGAATAAGCAGCATAAATGGGCAGGAGAGGTCAGTACATTTTTCAGAATGAAAGTAATGGCAGATATAAAATCATTTTAATGATAATCAGGATGGACTCACTGTGATCCATGCAGCAAGCTGTGGAGCAGAGAAAACCTGCAGATTGTGGGTATGTGTGGATGTCAGGGAAGGAAGGCAATGACTCAGTTTCATTATCTTTCTCCTGCTCTTATCCTGAGCAAAGTGGAGGAGTGGTGGAGTTTAATCTGAGCAAAAGAGTCTGCCATTGAGTCTCACTGGTGCTTTGAAGGAGTGGGAGAAGGGAGGGTAACATTCTGGTGGATGCACAAGCTATTTAACCACATTTTAACCATAATATGACTATGTGAACAGAAACGCTATTAAACCAGACCAGGTGTCCTAAAGTAGCAGAGAGCAGAACGTGTGCGATCTGCCTGGGATCTAGATCATGTGATATAAAGAATTGATTCCCAAACCTCTTTCTTTACCAAGTGCTGCTATTTACAATGGCAGCAGATATTGCCATTGGCAGTGGCATCTTTCTGTTGCTGGTAGAGTTAGGGTCAGGGACCCCTTTCTTGGAGAATACAGGGGGGAGATAGGGAGGTGGTAGCATACCAGGAAGGAAGTGCTATTAAAATGAGAGAATCTCCTTTCAGTGAGGCTGTTAGGTGCACGAAATGCTGGCTGCAGTGCGCTTGCCTTGCTCCTGACTTTGTGCAGGCATCCAAGCACACTGGATTCCTATCTGGAACTGGGATGTGGACCTAGCACTCCTTAAGGAGAGTTACCATCAGAGACAGGCGTTGTAAGGACATGAGGAATATGGCTTCCACAGTGGCTCTGGCTCAGTTGTCCCAGTTAGTGTATTTGTTCTCATGGCCATCTGCTTACGTGAAGAATTAATGCATTTAATTGCAGTGTTTTTATTGGTTCTTATTCCCTTTGGTATCCAGAGTAATGACACTTGGTCCAGCCAAAATGAAGGCTCTGCAAAGTTGTATTTGTCAAATACTGCTGTCACTGTGTGCCACTTTTTTATAGCAATAGTGCTATATAGCGCTGTTCAAGGCCAGAGAGTAGCTATCATGTGGACTGATGTTCTTGTTAGAGTGAAAAATCACTGTGACATATGGTGCTTTTTGAAGTCATGATCTCTATCAAATAACTGAAATAAATAAGTGAAACCTGGTACCAAGTATACTACCTTGTAGCAGAGGATAGCACAAATTCTAAAGATGTCCTTTTTCCTACAAGAGGGTACAGGTATGAAAAAGACCACCAGCAAAGAAACTACAGAAGACTCTGATTGAACTTATGTCTATTTGTTTAGTAAATTGTCTCTGGTCTGTTGGATGGATGACTTTTTGGAAGCAGCCAGCAAAGACAAGAAACTTAAGATAAAAACCAGACAGTGGGTCTATACACATCTTTCTCCATCTTTTTTCTGTCCATTCCATCGCAAATACAGCCCAGTGGCATCGCTTTCGCAGCATCGTCAGGGGCAGGGAGGTCTCCTGTCTTCTCCTATGGCACTTTCGGGATCCACCACCTGAGGGAGTGCAAGAGCAGCACGGTCAGCTCCGTCACCTATGGGAAGGGATGAAAGTAGTAGAAACCCTTATTTCTCCATCCAGGTGCCTAAGTTAGGAAGGGGGGTTAAAATCTGGGGATCTTCATTTTTTTCAGCACTTGTCACTCGGCTGCCCATCAGGCAGGCCTTCAAATGAGAAAAATCTCAACAAAAAATATTAAAAGGTACAATGCAGGTCTGTGAAAAGAAAGTGTCTTTTAGTGTCTTGCCTTGCCTTGATATTAGTTACTCGTTAGTATTGGTGGGAGCTCAAAGTAGGCTGGTGTGAGCAAGAGGGGAAACATACCCTAACATAGATGCTGCTCTTGACTGTGGGACTTTAGGAGTGTTTCAGCCTGTAGAAAGCATATGCCCTATTCATTTCATTACATGTATCCATATGATTTCTTCTTAAAGCATTTAGTTACAGGAATTCTGGTGAGCAAGATAAAATAAAATGGACAACTTATTTTCCACACTGTATTTAATAGGATTATGTTTCAGAGTGCATGCTCCCGGGAAAGCAGTTTTCAAGCATGTCAAATTTTTGATGGATTTCAGCCTGAGTGGATTTAGTTGCAAATCTGAACTTTGTACAGGAGGTTTTATCTTTCCATCATGTTTCCTCCTTGAAAGGTTTCATAAATTACGCTTCTGAGAGAAAAGGAAAGAATTTTTGAAAGGAGTGTTCATTTGGTAAATTGCTCTTCTGTTTAAGTTTCCCCTTTCCAGGTGCTGAATGACTTCCAAAGCAAAAGTTCTGTCACTGCTTGCTGATGGACTTTCATTAGTTTGCAATAAAATTACAAGGCAATATTCATGTACTGATAATTGATTTCTTTCTGAAGGGAAGAGGGCAAAAAGCAGAGAACTCAAATGTCTGTTTGTGTGCACTTAGTGCAGTCATTTTCTACAGTGTAAAATAGGTATACAGTGCTGCAATTCTGAAATGTTAGTGGTTTACATTCACTAGACACAAAACCAGGAGAGATACAAGGCAATGAGAGAGGCAGATCAGAGTATTTCCTACTAGATGGCAAAGCCAAATCTGACACCAAGATGAAATATTCACAATACATGTAGCATTGGGGTAAATTCAAAGCAAAGAGCTAGCAGAGATCCTGCTGGTAGGAGCAAGCCCAGAAGAGCACAAAGCTGGCATCCTTTGTGATCCATTGTTTTGACTGGGCTGTCTCTGTCCTGTGCAGATTTTGATCCAACCTCCTCCTTCCCCATAGCCTTGACCTTCCTTCCTTAGTACATCTTCCCCAGTGTGAGCATGCCTTGCCTACTTATAGACTTTAAGCTCTATAGGTTTGTAAATGTTTTAGGCAGAAGAGCCTCATTCTTGGCTGGCCCTCTTGGTCTACCATTGTTATCAAGTTCAACAATAAATAAGAGTAAATCTCGAATGACATCTGCTTACAGACAAGGTTGAACGCAAATAATGGAGGGTATACAAATAGAGGAGTTAATCAGGCAGAGGTGGCCGCAGTCTGTTTCTTTATATTCTTTGGGTAGTATGCAAACTGACTACTTTCCTAATTTTTTATTTTAAACTGCATCTAACTTTGGAAAGAATTGAAGCAATAATTTGCCACTGAGGGAACAGATGGCCAAAGGGTCTATTCGCTAGTCTTGTCACGCTGCCGGCCAAACGGGATCTGCATAGTGCAAAGGGCCAAGTGTCATCTGCATGGTATTTCCTGACTTGTGAGAGCCTAGTGTTTCAACCTTATCACAGCCCTAAAGCTGGGGTTCTGAAGCTGTGGTATGTTTCCTTTCATGGTGCAAAACTGTTTCTCAACTAAAGGAAAGAAAGGCCCAAACCAATGCAGCCTGGTCTTTCCCACAAAGAATAAAGGGAGTGCTTGGGTGCCGCTTCCTATTTATACATGTAGCTCAGCATGGAGCTGGGAGCTTCACTAGCCATTACCTCTCCCTACCTTTTCATGAGAGAGAAAAGAAGATGGAGCTGGTGCAAGATACTTCTATCCTGCAGAGGCAAAACAAAGAGCTGAGAGCTGCTCTTGCTGCCACCCCAGCTGGTGACTGTGTTCTCATTTTCTATAGCGGTAGCATCAAGAGCCCTCTGGGAAACCTGGCCCAAAGGCTCTCTTGAAAACCTCAAAGAGGTGTCAAGCGTTATCAAGAAGATCACTGATCTTCTTCCTGTAGGGTACCTGGGGCTTCAAAATGTTAGCCATCCACTGCAATAAATTCTCTAGATAGCCATCTCCTATCTTAAGACTATCCATGTCAGTTATATATGTATGTGTGTATGGAGGGGTGGTCTATATGTATTCCCATGAAAAGCTTTTCTTCCTTTTGTTTTCAGGGGGTGATCGGAAAACCCCAATAAGGGCCTAAAGTTCCTTTGGGGTAAATAACCAAAATTTCAGATTTTTTTTCTGAAGTTTATTCAATTTGATTTGAGCAGTTTGATCTGAAACTTTTTTTGTTTGTTTTGGTCTAAGAAAGGGGAAGGTGCGTAGGAATCTAGAGTTAGCTTTCATTTGACAAGATTTCTAAACTTCTTAGATTTTGATCTTTCTGGAGATGCTGCAGGTCACCTGTGTTTGGTAGTTGATAAATTTGTGGGATCATTTGAAAACTGAAAGGAACACCGTCTCCCTTCAAATATCGTATCAGGTCCACTTCTGGAATTACCTTAGGCAATCATTGGTTTTATTCTAGTAGCTCTCTTGACTATGATCCTAAACTATGAGAGAACAGAGAAAGCTTTTACTGCTTGAATCGTTAATTATTACAGGAGCAATAAAGTTGCAGTTTACCTCCTTGACACCAAAGTATATCATTTCTTTAAAACGTCTATCCTGAATCTTCTCCTCGCACCTGGGGCTGAGGAAACTCTAAGGTGAGATGCATTTTACAACTGTGTCAGGAAATCACACAAATTTAATACAAGTAAGGAGCAACCAGAAGTGTTCATTGAAATTAGGTAGTTACAAATAAGACTAATCACATGTAAAAACTCATTAGTTCCAGCTGACAGCAATTAAAGCAGTGTCAGAGATGGAATGAAATTCCCTCAAGGGAGTTTTGTATAAATGAGACAGTTAAGCATTAGAAAGAGTGTGTATGATGGATGGAAAAGCTTGAGAGAAATGACAAGTCTATCAAAGCTGAAGGGGGTCACAGTTCATATTCTACAGCTATTTTGTGGTATGCAGGATGTCTCTCAGGAAGAGCCCTGCAGCTATCCACTGTCAGCAACAGCAAAGCAGGTGTGCATGTGTGTCTGAGAGAGGCAGAAATAGATGCTTTCTATTTTCCATGCCTGATCTTTCTTGTATGAATATACATCAACACCTTTTAAAACTTTTTCTTTTCTTTTCTTTTCTTTTCTTTTCTTTTCTTTTCTTTTCTTTTCTTTTCTTTTCGTTTCGTTTCGTTTCGTTTCGTTTCGTTTTGCTAAGACACTGCACTTTCGGGGAGTACCATTTAGATGTTAACAAAGTATAATTGCAACTGATTACTTAATTTCCTATCAGTTCTTTGTGACTGTAAAACAGCCTGAGGGCTGCATGTGTCATATACACACGTTCTGAGTCCTGCCCTTTTACCACGCATCATTTAAAAAAATGTTGGGATGTCTGCCAGGTGTCTGCAAAAGAGTTGAAACAGTGGAAAAGTGTGGGTATGAGGGGAAATGAGACAGTTTGCCCTGGGATGCCATTTAGAGAGATCAGAAATGATTCTGCCTCATCATGCTACTGTCCTTTCCAGTTAAGAGGGGGGTCACAATTGCAGCTTCTGTTCTGTCCCTCTGGAATCTCAGTTTGCTCTTGTACACCCTTGCATTACCTGAAAAGCAACAGTGTCTAAGACAGGCACTCGACAGAAGTTAGGAGCTCTCCGATCGTGTCATGGATAGAGGAGCTGCAGGTGCAGCTGTACGTGAGTGCCAGAGGGTTTGTATGATGGCAACTCAAATATTCCAAAATGTGTATAGTGGACATGGCCAAACTTCTCCAGTAGATCCTCCTGAGTCCAGTGGGAGCTTGGGCAAAGTTGGACTTGTGCTTGTCCTCTTGACTCTGCATACAAGGGAAGCTTTATTTGCTCTCCTGAAAGGAATGAGGGAGAATAAACTCGACTATGATTCTCCCATACAAGGGCAGAAATGTCCAGAGGAGATTGGAGATGGTTGCAATACCTAAAACTGATACTGTCAATGAGCATGTTTGGATGTGAAGCCTCAGAGGCGTGATAAAATCTCTGTCAGTACATGTCTGGGTGGTGGGGCTGTTCATGCCCACATCGCTTGAGTAAAACAGGAACAAGTTGTCAGCTTTCTGTACATATAGGTAGAAGGTGATCAGCAGAAGGATACCACTGGACATACATTGCACAGAGGAGTGGAACAAAATCACCTCTCCCTGATCTCTGTTGCTGTTATCCAGCTACTTGTATTTAGTCTCTTGAGTCAGTTTTGTTGTAATGTCCATGTTTCTTACATATTGTTGGCAAATGCATGACTGTAGAACTTAAAGTTCCACTGAAGCAGTAGGAAAACACAAATTTGTGAAAGGAAACTTGTTAAAATATTCTCTACCTTTCACTCCACAAGGCAAATATAACTCAATCTCCTGATAAGCTGGGGCTAAATCCCACATCCGACAAAAGCATTATTACAAAACTGTTGGTCCAATGTTTTTGGTGAAAATCGTGGTTCGATCTTGGCAGTGTGGGAAAAATCTTTTTGGAGACACAGCCATTCTTAAATTTTAGTATGACATGCTGTATCCATGCTCCAAAAACTATTCTGGGGTCCAAAGATTGGAAATACCTGAAGGTGGTGCTGGCAGCAGTTCAGGTGAAATAGAACAGGTGAGCAGAACCTGGAAGAAACAGTAATCAGGAGCAGCAGAATGGGAAGCTGTACCCATTCCAAAAGTGTAAAAGCTTAAGTCCAGCTTTTTTTTTTTTTTTTTTAATGTATGCTTGTTCCTAAATAAAATGGGATATAAATAAAATGGAGTCATTTTTATAAAGTTCTTTCCTTACAAGCAAACTATAAGATTATCTCTAATGGTTTCATATTACATCCGTAACATGTATTACATGATAGGACAAGGAGTAATGGTTTTAAACTAAAAGAGGGCAGATTTTGATTAGATATTAGGAGGAAATTCTTTACTATGAGGGCGGTGAGGCACCGGAACAGGTTGCCCAGAGAAGCTGGGGATGCCCTGGAAGTGCTCAAGGCGAGGTTGGATGGAGCTTTGGGCAATCTGGTCTTAGTGGGAGGTGTCTCTGCCCGTGGCAGGGGGGTTGGAACTAGGTGATCTTTAAGGTCCCTTCCAACCCAAACCATTCTATGATTCTATGATTATCTGCACAAGAAACTCCATTAAACTAGAGCTAAGGCCACGTATGTGTATTGTTCATCAACATAATCATTAATAAAAGTTCAGGGAACTTGGAGCGCTAAGGTACCTACTATTCATTCTCACTACATTATATAGGCAAGCAGATTCTGGGTGCATTGGTTTCACAATTGTTTCACTTTGTTTTCAAAGCTCACACCTCTCCATCAGCTCCGCGTTCTGCTGTCCCATGGCCTGGAATCCTGCCTGAGCTTGATTAAAGTACGTAGGTGAGGCTCCCCGCAAGCAAGGGTACTTACCTGGTGCTGTCTTAGCTGAGAATCTGCGTTGTTGTCCAGAAGCATTTGTGCATTGTGTTAAAACTTCTTCTGCAGATTGTATATAAGAGCATGCAACATGGGAGTTTGTATTTTCAACAGCCAGCCTCTGTCTTAGTAACTGTATGATGCATGAAACTAGTTAAGACTGTTATTTCAGCTAATGTGGCCAGTGGTCCCTCATGTCCATTAATTTGAAGCTGTGAATGGTGCTATAAAATGAAGGGTTGGTCTTTCAGTGTATGAGTCACTTGCGTTGTTGTTGCAGCACATTGATCATGGTTTTAAGTTTTCTCTAGCCCAGTGATCTCTGCTGCTCACTGTTTTGCTTTCTCAAACAGCTGTTGACTGTATGCTGTCTCTCAGATAGACTTTTTTCTTCATCACACTTTTCATGTCAAAGGTGAACACCATTGCACTATTGCTATTTCATTTTCCAAATTGCATTAGGATCTGTGCCATGGGAATCCATGTAACTGTTATGGCATTGTTCAAATACACTGTAACTTGAATTGAACAGTTGGCAGATTTAGCCTGATGGGCTGTGAATCCAGATGTTATCCTTCTCCTGCTCATCACCCAATAAAATACATATCCAGTACTTTGTTACCCTAGGGATAATTTATCAGCAGCACTCAGCTTCATTATGGACCATTCCCTTACCCTGAGGAGGATTGTGGATCTTTCCAGTAGAGAAGTGCAGTTCCACAGTATGTAGTAGGTCATTTGGGAATTTCTCTGGGGACCCTTTCTCATAGAAAGTGTATATTAGGGCTTGGGAGCTATTTCTAAAGCTCTGGTAATGGCCATATTGGTGACAGTGTGCTTACAATGTGCCTCAGAACTGGAGGAGACAGGTTTGGTTCTAAAAAAATGGGCAAATATTTCTGCTTTATTCCTCAATGACTGGTAAGTCACTGGTGCATTTCTGAGTGGTGGCTGAGTCTAAGAACAAGCTCACACGTGAGGTACGGTAACCAATTGTTTCTGTTCATTTACCATTATCTCTATAAAACATCATTCTTAAGGAGCCAGTGGAAACTAAGTTCATGAAAAGAATGGTTCCTTCACCTACTGCAAGAGCATTTGTCAAAGGCCGAAAAGATATTGGCTCTAAGATGGGCTGAGAAAACCGGGAGAGAAGAGTCACATATAGTCAAAGATAGGTGCATATATATTCAAAGGATCAAAAAATCAAAGCACAAGAGAAGAATGTTTTAATAAATATCATATACAAGATAGCCATCTAGCTCCAGACAGTCTGGAGAAAATGCTCCCCTCTTGCACAAGTCATGTATATATGCATGTACTGTNTTTAAATTTGGTTTCCTTCATTTATGGATAGATGGCTTTTTACTATCTGGGATTTAAAAATAATTGTTATCAATAATAAAACAAATGAAACCTCTGCTAGCCAATCTGATAAACTGAATGGCTAAATGTTTTCTTTCATGATAAGAATTGTGTAAGCAAACGTACAAGTGATTAAAAACTATATTGACATAAAAAGGGAAGGAACAGAGAAATTTGGGCAATTTTTTATAAGTTTTTTTAAAAGGCAATTTGCCTATGAAACATTGCATTTTTTAGGAGAACAGTTCTTAAACAGCTCTTCTGTTTGAAAGTTTCCTATAAACTTTGTGGATTTTATTGAAATAATGGGTTTATAGCATTCTTAAAGAGATGGAGAAGCAGTCATATTGTACTCTAGAAATGTATAGTAATGCAAAGAAGTTTTGTTTCCTAAAAGAGCTGGCAGAAGATGAAAGTGCAGGAAAACTAGCAATTTTCAAGTAGAAGGGGTTTTTAATCAGAAAGAACTTCAGGCAGCTGTAGTATTTTGAGCATAGTGTAACATGGATAGGTTACAGGTTATTCTAGTTATGTACATAGTTTTGAGGTGTTTCAGTAACCATAGCTAAACAGGAGCGAATAGAGTTTTAAAAGTTTCATGACCTGGTTCTGTGAACCTTTTCTAACCTGAAAGGTATTTTGCAAAATTTGAAAACTGTCCAGCTTCTCTGATGTAGCATCTAATTTCAGTACTGAAGATGATATAGCAGTATTCAATGTTGCCTATTTTTGCAATTACCCTTTCTCCTTTTGAGAGTCCCTCTATCATTTTTAATATGAGAATAAGAACTTCTGATAAAGGGTTTGGTGTATGTCAAGAAATGGCTCATCTACAAACCAGTATGTCAAGTCCTGTGTTCATCAGTCTCTAGCCTCCAATACAGAGTGACAAAAAGGTCCAAGGATTTTCAGATTTTGCAGAATATTTTTCAGTCTTGAAATAGCTAGAAAATTAGACTCTGTTCATGAAATATTTAAAGTCATAATAAATACAGTTTAATTACGGTAGCTAATTTACTACAAATCTAAAGGCCCATGCAGAAAGATATCTCAATTACATCTGAAGTGTGGGCAAAACTGCCATTTGAATTTTGAATTGTTTAGCGTGACAAGAGACTGAGGCCAGACAGATCAAGTTGTTAGTTGTAACTTCTGCCAACTTTGTTTCTGACCAGGCATATTAAAATGGTCATGGAATGCTGCAGATTTACTTCTGTAGAAATAGGGAAGTAAAATTAATATCCTTATATAATGATCAATGTGATTTTGGGGATGTCTCCAAAAATCCATTCTTCAAACATGTCTTTGAAAAATCCCAAGCTATTTCATATATGTATTTTTTAAGGCTATCTTTAGTGTTATAGAGGAAATTACTTTTCAGGTTGCTTGTTTCATTGGTTAAGCAACAGTTCCTTTAGAATTTATATCACTTGCACCATCTTAGTGTCACAGTGACCTTACCAATATCAAAATCTTCAGTGTCAACATAGTCCAATCTCACAACTGTCTTCTCTAATTACCTTAATTACACAATGTCAAAACATCCCTATAATCCAGTCTAAATATGTTTCAGTCCAACAAATTAACACATGTAAGGCTTTTTTCTCATATTATTCAATTAAAAATGAATTCCCCTTCCTTAGTCCAAAGCAAATCATTACACATCTCTCTCAGGGGACCAATTCCTTTCTACTTGCACCAGTACAGCTGCCAAAAACCTCTTAATATGGTAAAAAAAAATGTGATTTTAAAGGCAAGCAGTCTACATTAAAGTGTCAGGCACTGCAAGGACCAGCAAGCAGGAGCAGTGGGGGCTCCCCATGGACAGCCAGGGCCAGTCCCACTGCCCTGGCCAGGACAGCTACAGCCCCAGGCACCAGGTACCTCCCTGGGGATGGGCTGATGTCAAGCTGGGAAGTCAACGGAGCCCAAGCAGCCAAACCTTTGTGAGGGGCGTGCTCTCAGGACCCTTTCACAGAGATCCAATAAAGCACTTAGGTGCTACTATCCAGGAGGCACCATAAAAAATAGCTGTGTAATCTGTGAATTAGTTCTTCCAATGAAAAATCCCAGCAACCAGATTTTTGATCTGGAAAAAGATGACAGAAACCAGCTTAGGGCAAGCAGGAGCCAAGCTGTTTGTAGTTTTACAGGACAGAAACTGTTGGTCAGTGGCAGCATAAGGACCCCAATAAACCACCTCAGCATTCTAGTTCACGTTGTGTAGCATTGCACGCCTCAGATTTGATAGATTTAAATTGCTATGAAATACACAGACAATTGAGAAAATAAACTTCTGATCTGATCACATGCATTATGCTGAAGTTGGTTTGTTATTCATGACTGAAGACTTTCCATTTGGATAAGGAGAATCACAAACAAGAAGATAGCAGAATACCAAAGCTAAGGATCTCAGCATCCCCTAGGTCATGAAAACAGAGACCAGGCTGGTGGGAGAACCTGGGGAAATAAATCAC
>VXAA01004977.1:511199-611593 GCA_013399115.1 Anseranas semipalmata | reverse complement strand
CCCCCCAATTTGAGTAAGGAAACGGTTGTGTTTGATGGATAATCTTCATAGAAATAGTTCTACTGTTAAGTAGAATATATTTTTGGAGCCATAACATTTTTTTTTCATGCTGAAAACTGTTGCATTCTGTTGTAGCTGTTCCTACTGCTCACCTCTGGAGTAAGTCCTGATTATCACATATTTGCTCATGTAGCAAATTAATGTTCACATCTGAGTCACGGACAATGGAAGTTATTATTTCAATGGAGCATCAGGTTGGCACTTTCCTGTTACCATGTTTATTTTCCATGTTTCTTTTTTGTTCTAGACTAGTACTCATTACTGTTCATGTTCCACAACTAATTTACCAGTTGCCACAAAGCCTGTAAAATCCAAAGTAGGTGCTGATCTGTTCAGTATGATATATTAGTTTAAATCACAGCAAATTATGAATTGCTACAATTTATATAGACAAGTCTGAATCTAAAATTTTGGATCGAAAACACCCCAAGCTTGAGGAGGATTTGGATTCAGATCTAAACTCTGTGGTTTGGGCTTTTCTTTAATCACATGGTGTTGCTAACATCTATTTCATGTGTCTAAACTGTCCCAGCTGTGCGGAGTATTTCCACAAACATGTTGGACTTGCTTTTATACAGATGTAATTCAGGAGGAACTTAGCTACAGTCAGTGCAGCCAGTGCCCGTAGATGTGAGGAAATGTCTAGGCTTTCCATACAATGCCTCCGTATGATAACAGTGTAAAAGGGGCATGTATTCTTTACATCAGCTTTGGGAGAAACCTGTCTGCAAGCCTTTGTGTGTACATGAGCATCTTGCAGATAAGCTAGCAAATAAGACATTATGGAGTAGGAATGGCAACTCTCTACAATGGTCATCTGCAACCTTGTTTTCAAATTATGTCTTAGTGCTGTTGTATCCTCCTTGCTGTCTTCCCTTCACCTCACCAGTCTCTTCCATGCTCTGCTACCACCAGTGCCTTGTCTTCACACTTGCTATTTCTGCTGCATCCTATTGATGGCACTGGGTTTGTCATTGTGCAGTTTACCTCAACTTTAAGGCTGCCACTCATCAGCAATTAAGAACCAACATTATAGAAGTATTTCAGGTAAAGAGAGAGGTGGATCAAGTGTTGATTTCCACTCCAGCTTTCCCTGCTGAATTACATAAAGGTTTCTACAGAACTTGAGCTGTGAAGAAACCCAAGCTTTCTTTAGGATGGACAGAGCCTGCAAAATTCTTGGTGTTTTTTTTTTTTTTTTTTTTGTCATCCCCTTCCCTCCCTGTCCCCTCCACTTCATTATTCTTGTATGCCTATCTTGTTCTGGATCGAAGTGTAGCTGTTCTTGTGGTATATCTTGTCCTGGCCAGAAGTAGAAACTCCTGGAAGCATTGCTGTAAAATTCTTCTTTTATCAAATGTTCCTGTGTAATTTTCAAGGCTTTTGAACCTAATCTTTATGTGTTTTCAGATTCCCACTGGATGAAAATGCATTACTATTCCTTTACGTGTGTCTTTATTTGAATGCAATTGCTGCTTTCATCTCTTGTTAAAGAAGGGTGCTTGGCTTATCTGTCCTAGTAAAAGTGGTCTGACTTGGACAATATTACACCAGCAAGGAGAAACTGCCTCACAGATTTTTGTTTTCCAAAGACGGTACGTGGTCTCTGCACAGCTGCAATTCCCCTGGAGGAGGATGGTCAGACTTCTCATTAGGGGTTCTTCATTCTTGCCTCTTCCAGCCAAGAACAATATAAAACGGGGTGAATCAAGGGTAAGATCTGTGCAGTTACCAGACACTGTTCAATAACACGTAGCATGAAAATATCCATTAAGGGAGCAAGAGAGAAAACAGTGAGGCCCATGAAGCTTCGTGTTGCATGATCTATCAGATAAAAGAAAATGGTACTTCAGATAGCTCTGGGCCAGTAATAAAATAGTG
Organism: Anseranas semipalmata; assembly: GCA_013399115.1. Classification (NCBI taxonomy): domain Eukaryota; kingdom Metazoa; phylum Chordata; class Aves; order Anseriformes; family Anseranatidae; genus Anseranas; species Anseranas semipalmata. The sequence goes on along the minus strand of VXAA01004977.1, from coordinate 609,652 downwards.
CAAAAAGATAATTAGACCTACAAGCCCTTCTTCAGCAAAGTATTAGGTCTTGGCTAAAGAACACACACATCTTGATGCTTCCTTTTAAGTTGCCATTAAGTTTGTAACTTTGAGGCAGGCAAGGATGAGCAATTATAGACTGTCTCCCCTTGAGAATGGCAGTATTTTAAAGCTTTGTAAAGTGTGAATCCTGTGAGAAATGTCAGGGATCTTGTTGTTGTATCCATAAAATACATGACTGGGTAAAGCCTTTTGAGAATGTAGGCTAACTTTGTAGCAGTTAATCAGCTGTGCTTTCAATCTCGCAAGAGCAGCTTAAAAAGATATCATAGAAAAAGCAAACCTGCTTTGGTTCCAGTTTCTTTGATATCCGTTATACATCATACACAGTTCATCAGGAATGGATCATGTTCAAATGGATATCAGTTTGTGCTGTCAGAACACAACTTTAAATAAAGAGTTCAGCTAACATATTAAACAAAATGAGAGTTGACCTGGGGAAGATTCAAAGGTAAAAGGAGACCTATAGGGTGATTGGGGGTAATTTATATGGCCCTAAAGCTTTAAAGATAGGCACTTTTACAGTGGTTAGATAATGGTGTATATTCCCTCACAGTGGCAACTGAGGCAATCTATGTTAGGGCTTAAAGGTTTAAAGCAGAAGACTGCTCATTGCTGAGAACCATGTTTCCCCAAGACTTATCGCTCACTTTCTCTACTTTACTTCTGGAATTTTATGAATGCTTAAGAGTAGGTAACTACTGGAATCCATCCCCTTTCTATTGGATACACAAGGTCACCTGCTCCTTTATCTGTAGTTCGGCTTAGAAACTCATATTTGTCTGCAGGGACTGTTAGATAAAGTCTTAGAATTCACTGTTTATATTTATTCATGGCACTTTTCTCTATTTTAAATAGTCCTCTGTCACTTCCAGGGTTTAAGCTTAATGTTTTCTGGGTGTGACTTCGCTCCAGCCGAAGAGCAAGATCTTCATTTGATTCTTGCACAGGGTTATATGAAAGAGCTTGGAGTATCTCTTGACAAGATTTTTAGGCTTAGAAATGGGAGGAAGAAGAGAATGCTTGGAAATGGGCAGCAACAGTTTATGAAGCATTGTATCCAATACAACTACCATATGGAAAAATACAGTATTTTTCCATAGTTTCTTTGGGTGTTCTGTACGTGTGAAAACATGATGTGTTTTGTTTCCATCTGCACAAGGCTATTATGATTTTGAGCTAGGGAGATAGGAATTGTACAATAAATGGAGCTTGCTATGACTCTTTGTATTTGTCTTTTCTTGAAGACTAGGATTGGAACACTGTTGCAAGAAGCAAAACTTTGACTGGACTTACTTAAACAGTAAGAGTGAGCTGTTCTTTATCATATTAATTTCAGTTGACTCATGTCATTTCACCTCCCAGAACCAATGATGGTTGGTTAAGATTATATTCAAGTCAGTCATAAATTACCAATGAATCAGTAACAGAATATTTTGGACTGGTATACAAAAACATCTCTTGCTCCATATTTAGTTAGCTTGGATCCTCTTGTGGTTCAACAGTATTTTACAGAAACAAAACATTCTCAACTTCAAGCAGAGTCCAGTTTCCTTGATAAAATTTTTAGTGCAAAGAGGGCAAATAATTTAGCCGGTTTACAGCTGCATTCCTCTTAGAGCAGCTAACAAAGGCATATATCTTGAATATTCCAAGTTCAAAACTTTCCACTGTCATTTATTTAGTTTATCTGATAGATGTGCTGATATTAAAGGCATGGTATGCAGCAGATAAATCATGATATCAACTCCTTGCTGTTATAATCCTCTCTGTTTCCAGCTGGGAGAAGAAAAGATTAAAACATCTGGATGTGAAAGTCATTCGAAGGGACATACCCTCCTTGGCTGGAGTGCTTGCTATTTTTCTCAGGTGAAATTGTAGTTCAGTTGTAGTATTGCTGTTGAGAAACTATGGTACAGCTCTTAGACAAATTAATGGTAAGATGCAAGGACTGGAACATTGTTGAGAAACTGTTCAAAATATACCTCTGCCTTAACAGTAACGATTTTGCTATAGAAATGTTAATGCATCACATCTATTTTGTGTTTTGATGGATATGTTAACAATGCTGTCATAGTTTCTGTGTCTGATAGCTACACCCAAGAGGTATCTGAAAACTGAGCTAGAGTTCCTAGAGCTATAACACCCATAACTAAATAAAACACTGTGCTAAGCTATCGTAGAGAATCCAAGTAATCTGTGCTCAGCAATTAATAAGCCCCAGAGAACTAAAGTGAAAGTCAAGTCTGTGGTCTCATTCAGAGGCGGATCTTGTGGTTTTGGCACTTACATAATGTTTTGCTTTTATATTGCATTTTTCATTCATGGTTTATGAAATACTTTACAAAGACAGACAAGTATGATAGTCTGATTTTTTTGGGGGTGAGGACTGAAGAAGCACCAAGAGATAAAATGGCTTGCCTTGATTTAGTCAGTTCATTGCAGGTAGCAATGGCAGAGTCCTGACTCCAAATATTGCCTGATTTTTGGTAGACCTTTTAAGGAAGGAACTTAGCAAAAAAATACCTCTTAGAAATGAAATGTATTATTCCTCTCCTATATTATTCTAGGCTCAGAAGTGGAGGAGAATTGTGTGAAACCTCAAATTCAGGACATACCCTGAAAGAGCTCAAACACCAGTCAGTACCACACTGTTTTTCAAAACATAGAGACTCAATGGCATGCAAGCCAAACAGCTCAGCCTGTGCCTTTCTCTTGGAACATCATCCAAATCCCATTAAAAATGACCTTCAACAAAGATTTTTTAAAAATGGAAACAGAGAGGATCATAATTTCATTTACAGAGCATCCTCAAGTGTTTTTAACAACTAAATATACATTCAGTTTTGAAGGATTCATACAGTTTCTCTTACTGTGTCCTTATTTTGTTAATGAGACAGGCCTTTTTCAGCCATGACTAAATCTTTTTGTAGGAAAGGAAGTTGGGAAAGATGACATGTGGTTAAAAAACAGGAATGAGTTTCTAGAGTCTTGGGTTTAATTCACAGCGTTGCCACAGACTTCCTCTGTGACTTTGGAAAAGTCACCGCATCTCTGTGACTTAATTCACCATCTGTAAACTGATGCTAGTGGAATTTCTCTTCTTAGAGGAAAGTTGTAAAGAGAGATTAATTAATCAAGATGTTCTTATAATGAAAAGAACATATATTTAGGTATTGACCGGAGTTGCAGAGAACTTAGATTTTTGACTTTCTAAAATGTGTGAATCCAAAAGAAGTATTTAACATTGAGAATTCATTTTCTGTGGATCCTCTTGATAATGGGAAAATGCCGCACAGTAACTGGAGTCATTTGTATCAGCAGTCTGTGGTACTTTGGCACCTCCTTCTGTCAGACAGCTTCACAGCTGAACATACTTCCTTACTTGGGAGCCAGAGTCCAAGCCATTGACAGCAAACCTATGGCAAATGTGTCAGAGTCAAATAATGATGCTGCTCTGAATAAATTGTGGTTGGAGCTCTGGAGTAGAATGCATTAATGATGGACCTCAGGGGACTTTAACAAATGGGGAGGGCCTGGCCTCCTAGATGTGGCTTGGGATATCAGCCTAGTAGATGACATCCAAAAGTTCAAATAGTAGACTGCAAATACGGAAGAATAACTTAATCGATGTATTATAGGCAATCTGTGCTAGATCTGATGGGGGACAAGTTCTTTAGCTTCCCAGGCCTGCACCTTAACTAGATCTCTCCAATAGTAAATATGGGCACACTGAATTCACAGAAAACCTTTGCTCTTCTGTTTTCTAGCAGTTGAAAAACGATTTGCCAAGGACCCTGAAGAATTCCCTTGTTCAACTAGTTCAAGCCGTATTCATAGCTGAATATGTTTAAATTGACATTTGTCATAGTCATCCAGATTGCTTTTTAATGTGGTCAAGCACTACCCATCCTGTGGTGGACAGTTTATAATTCTGCTTAATAGAGTGCAGGAAGTAAGATTATTTTTTTTTTTTTAAATGACTTCTTTTCCCCCTCCCACGCCAACAAAATTTCATTGAAATTAGCCATTTCATTTCTGTATTTCCAGGCTACTGCACACAACAGAGAAACAGCTGTGTATGTGCTTGAGCACACCAGCAAGACAAAATATGATTTGCAAGAGCCAGGTCCCAGACTCCAAGAAAGACAACATGTAGACAGGAGAGGAAGAGAATATGGAATTGGTGGGTTGGAATGCCTGTTAGAAGGCTCTGTTAAATATTATTCCAAATGCTGTAATCTGTACATAACTGTATCAGGCAGCTGTTTTCTGCAGTGGACTAGTAAAATATTTCACAGGTGCCACCCCTGTTCTTTTTTATTTTGTTGGACAGTTCCATTGCATAGAAGCAATATCTGTATCATGGAGTAACTGTATGCTTCCAACAAAAATAATCTGAGAGGATAAGCTGCTGTGTTTTTTTCCAGTATGACTAGAAGTTACAAATATAAAATATTGCATCAGAGACTTTAGATTCCAGAAATTTTCATCCTTATATTGTAGAAATATGATGTTTAGATAGATTCTTGGTAAGAGCTGGAACTTGTTGGGACCTAGTTCTTCCTCTTTGGAGGGTGAGAGAAAATCTAATTAAAATGAAATAGCTGTTCTTCAGAGCTCTGTCTCTCTCATCTGTCATATTTTTGAAAAAGTTGGAAGTTTTCTTACCATTAATACAAAGACTGTCTAAGCTTCCTTGAGTGTGTAATGAGTAAGAATTGGTTTTGATGGAATCCTATTCCAGAAAATCTTAAAAAAAAAAAAAAAAAAAAAAGTGATATAGGTGATTTTTTTTTTTATCGAAGAAATCCAATCAACAGATACGAGCTTGTTCTGTCTGTTCTCAGCTTCACTGTGTTTAGAAACAGCATTGATGTTTTACTTCTGAATAGTTATCTCTTCTATTGTTGGTTCTCTACCTGGAGTACCATATGTGTGAATGCCATTTCTGCTTCTATGGGATTTTCTAGGTACAGTGCCTAACATGGTGGGGTCTTTGCTCACTGAACTTAACCAGAAACAGTGCAAATGCTCTTCAGTCAGATTTCTCATCCCTAGCAATTCCTTTTGCTGTTGGGAAATCTTACATGTATGCGTCCACAATAGAAAGAGACTAATGGTTTGAACAGCTAGTATGCCTTGATTCCTTAACTTTCTCTGGTATTGCTTGGTAATCTTTTAGAAAAGATTTAAAAGCTACTGGCCAACTGGTGTGTGAAGACAAAGAACAGCAAGGGAAATGCGTTCTGCTACAAAGAAAGCAGAGGTCACTTATAATGTGACACAGAACTTGGAAAAAATCTTTTTTTATTCTGGTAAATTGCCTGGTTTGTATCATGGTTTGCCCCCCACCCCCCAGATACACGCAACGTTTTTTTCATATATAGGGGTTTTTCTTTTTTAAAAGTCCTCATAATAATTAGAAATAAATGTCGTCTTAATGATTTTTTTCCTTGCAAAACAATGTTTTAAATTAAAGGAAAAAATGTTTTTGCCCAATACACAAACAAACGTGCAAGAGTTCTATAAAACCCCAAAGTTGGGAGGAAGTAGAACTGCCAGTGGTTTGAGAAAACCACAGCCAGGTTCTTCTGTCCTTACAGAAAGTGTTTTTTCTCATTAGGCTGGCTTGTTAAACCCTGGTATATTCCAAATGTGTACTATTTAACTGTTTGCTTTTAGCATGATTTCTCCTGTCAAAGATGACAGTATTTGAATCTAGCAACATGTTGTTTTAAGATCAGCAGTTTAACAAGAATAAAATCTGCCTCTCAGATTCAGCTGCTTGCCTTCTTCCCAAAATACTTTGTTCTGAAGAAACTGGTGGCAGTGATAAATGCAAGAGAGTTGGAGCTCTGCAGTTATTGTCAGCAAGTTAGCTTTATGGGTCGGGGATCAGACCTTTGATGTCTTATCAAGTTTCTGCGCTGCGTGAATCAGTTGCTTACTTGATTTAAATTATAAAAAGAAATGCTCTGTTGTGATAATGTCTCATACTGTGTCTTCGTCATTTGAGACGCCCTCTGTGTTCTTTAGTTCCCCAGGAAGAGAAGGCAACCAGCCATATGGAGAGTGGCCAGTTGCCTGCTGATCATGATAGGCATTAAATAGCATTGCACAGAAACTCAGATATAGAAAAGCCCTGTTTAGCTGAGCCTTTCTGTCCCCCACAAAGGGAGATTGTTCCCTACCAGTCTGTAGCACAACATCCAGTACAGTTTCACTTTAGGTTTTGGGGGGGTCCCCCTGTTCCTCTAATAAATCATTTCAAAAGCTAATGGATTTCTTCATTAGGCTGTTCTCTTGCTGTCAGGGAGAAAGGTATAAATCATCTGAAATGAGGAAGAGGCATGATTTTTTCTTTGTGGAAATTGTATGAGTAGGAAAGGCTACTGATCAGACATAATTTCCATGCACCTTTTTCCAACCCTACCAAGCACTGATCATCAAGATAACAGATTCTTATGAATTTGTCTTTTCAACACCCCTCAGTGTAATTACTGTTGGACTGGTATGGAGCTTCCTGGGCATGTGGTGAGAAGACAGCAGAGGTAAGCTGGGAAGGGGGACTCCCTTTCATGATTGCAGGGAGCGGTAGCATCAGAATTGCAATACCTCACCCTGGAGAAGACAGTTTTGAGACCACCTAGAAGCTGATTTTCAGGGTTTTGCATGTCTTCTGTGCTGTACCAGTGAATGAGGAGGTTTTTAGCTGTCAGGACAGAGGTTTGGCCTAATGCTTCTTATTTTTAGTCATTGCTCATAGTTTTATTGTTTTAAGCTACCTCAGACACTTTAAGGGTATGTGGGGGTATTTGTTAATCCTAAAATAAAATCCTCAAATATAGAAATGTTGATCTGGCTTAGATTCTGTTTGCATTTTAAAATAGCATTTCAACATTTTAGAAGCCAAAATATTTTTCGTATGAGCAGCCTTTGAACGAGATTAAAAAGTAAAATGGGTCTGTTTTCCCAAATTGTAGCTGTGGTTATTAAAGACACCAACAAGGCAGATTAGTTATGTGTGAGGAAACTGGCTAACTGGATGGTTATGCTAGCCCACTTGTATTCTGAAATTTGGGTCAGTACTCATGAAAAGCTTAAGTAAACCAGAGGATAATTCAATACATAGACAATGCATCCCACTGTTTCTCTGTTTATTTTCTCCCTGTGTGACTTCTGGCAACTGACAAGACACACTATAAATGACAGCAACTCGCCAAAGAAAAGATTATGAATAACAATACCACAAGAATGAAGGGCATAAAGTTACCAGTGACTTGGGAAAAATGCAGAACACTGGACACATGACACATTGAAAAAATAGTGGGTTGCAATACATGCAGAACAGGATAGCTTCAAATCTGAGACCCTTTTAGTTTGAGTTTCAGTATAAATTTATGGTAGGTTGTTTTGTCTCTGGTACCCAAGGTCTGTTTATGTGTAGGTGTTATGTGACTCTGTTGAACCCCTGTGCTTTACTGATAATACTCCAAACCCAAAGGCAGTAATGCCACTGGAAACAAGAAACAAAACCTATATATTTACTGAAGAAATGAAAAGACTGAGATCTCTCTGGTTAGTGGTTGCACATACATGCAAAGGACACCACTTTCCTGATAAGAGTTATCTTTTTTCTTGACCACGTCTTAAACAGTGCTGCTTTCAGCACTGTACTTAAAGCTTAGTCATGCTTTCCATCCCAATCTACAGTTCAGTTTTCAGGCAACGCATACAGCAAGCTGATGTGTGGCTGGTCTACCCAAAGTTTGGATACCTTTTAACTTTTTCTGATGGTGCAATATGAAAGAAACCAACTGTTTACGTTAAACTCGAGTTCAAAATAATTATAATAAAAAAACAGGAAGATTTTTTGATCCATGAAAAGCCAAGTAAACTATTTTTGGGGAAAAAAAATGTTGCAGTCCATTTGTCCTTGCTGTGGTGCCTGTTTATTACTTCTAAATATCTGCAGTATTAGATGTGTGGGCTGTTCTAATCTGTGGTGAATACACTAGGCTCAGTTAGCAAGAGTGAGTGTTTTAGTGGAATACGGAAGACTCCCAGTCTTGGAAGTGAATGAATGTAGTCAGATAATGGGTGTTTTAGTGTCACTGTCAATATTTATCATGTCTTGAAAATTAAGGCCATTAGTTCATTTTAGATGTATGGGGTCAATGTCGATGTTGGTTCTGATGCTTAGACTTTGCAGCTTCTGGCATGATTCATTTGAAGGGAGCGCTTTGTGTTTCCAAAGACTGTATTATAGGAGCATTCAAATGAAACAGCGAAAGGTCCTTCTGAAAGCATAGTTCATCAGGACTGAGTGCTGCTTTTGAACCTAAGCCTACTCCTATTGAAGTCTGTGCATTTACCTTAGTAGTGATGGAATCAGATCCTAGAATTAAGCTATTCAGGAGAATAGCCCTTCAAGTGGTATGATTGCACTACCTTAAAGTTTCTTTTCAAGACAAAACCAAATGGAGAGAGAGAAAAAAAAAAGATTTGGACCCTTCTTTCTTGTACTGTTTCATCAGGTTTCCTGGTATACTATACTATACTATACTCAGAATGCTTTAACAGCACTGAAAGCTCTTTTGCAGTACCTTCTTCTAAGTCTCTACAGAACAAAGCAATTCAGTTAAATTTGTTCAAAACTATAATAAATAGAAGAAAAATCTACTCAGCTTGGATTTTTTAAACCCTTGCAGAGTCTACTTCCTCTGCATGTCTCAACTCTTCTCTGAACTAGTTGTGGTTCCCTACTTCCCTACCTCTCCAAAATAATTCCTTCATAGTAGATTAGAAATAATGTTAATTATAGAGTCACCAAAATTGCCTGAAATCTCTTTAAGTTGGTGAGCTGTTGGGAGGATCTTTTCTGGTAATATGGTAATGGTGAAACTTGGGATTGCAGGTAGGATAAATTGATGTCCATCCTTTCTTCAAAACAGGAAAGAGCCCGTGTCACTCTGATTTAATTTCAGCAGTCATTCCTAGTTTACAAAACTAAAATGCTTTGCCTTTTTTAGTCATTCGTGAAGCAGGAGCAGAAAGAAATGATGGATGTGCTGACATTCAGCCCTGCCATCCATCCATCAATGCAGTGCAGTAGAGCTCACTTAACAAAATACCTGTTAAAGCAATAAACATTTAAAAAATAACATGCTAAAGCCAAACATATCAATCAAAGCCCAACCTTGTTTAACAACCAGTTTTCTGTGCTGGTTGTAACAAAATGATACTGTAGTTTAGCAGGTTTTCATATTCAGCAGATGGCAGTGAGTCTCTAAGAGCTCTATTGCACTCCGGGCACCGAAGGATTAAAGCAAAACACTGTCCTAATTGACAGGTAATTTGGAGCTGACTTCGGGCACAGACCCAAGAGTGTTTTTCAGAACAACAACAAACAACAATAACAACACACACACACACGCACACACACACACACACACACACAAAAACCACACAAAAAAAGAAACCGACCTTCCCGCTCAGCAAACTTGTGTGCTCTAGCTGTTTTTTTTTCCAACCATCCTTGCTACAGTTTACATGGAAAGAGGTCTGATATGATAAGTTACACGCAAAGAGTTTCATGAAATATAATCAGGCAAGGTGGGGGGTCTGTGTTCAGAGGTTTAACAGACTCCTTTTCAATAAAACAACATCTCACCAGGCGTTAGGGAAAATTGTCCCTCCTGCATGTCCTCTGCAGGTGCGCAGGCAGCTCCTGGAGACCTTTGATAAAGTTCTTTTTGAAACCTAGAGCCCACCTCTGTTTCAGTCATCTGGAACCTGGGATTTTGAATGTTTCTTCCCCTTTGTTTTTCCTTTGGCACTATGGGATAGGTTAATCTCATAGGATTCATAGAACTTCAGCCTCTTTCAGGAGAGCTAGTTGAGCAGACTCTCGAGTTCATAAAGTGGAAGAAACATTTCTAGGCTGTGATCCATCTTATCCTAAGTCAGATGAATCTTATCCCCCCAAAATCCAATTTTTCTTTTCTCTCATGAAAATGGGAGTCCGTGCAACTAGCTCCTTATTACAAAATCATGACCATGGCTTGCTGTGTCATAGCTGCCCTGGAGAGTGCTGCAATAATGTTACTAGAATATATATATATTGAGCAGAGATAAATAAATTTAAAGCAAAAAATGTTCACTTTTAGATATCTGGGATAGCCTCATTGAAATCAGTAGTCTGTTCACTTGGCTAATAGTAGAAGATAATGGAAAGTTCCTGATTTACATTGAGAACCTTTACCATTGAGAATAGACACAGAAAAGTTTTGATGAGGTTCTTTGTTACAAGTGCAAATGTCCTTGCCTAGTGTAGTAGAGGAAATGTGCACATTCTAGCTCATCAGAATTATTATCTGATATATGTGATGCCTTTCTGTATAAATTCTTTCATGCAAGCTTAACCTCAGTGGTGATGTACTGTATGTCTGGACAAAGAAGGTCACAATTTGCAGTAGGCAGCTCTGAGCTTTGTCCTGGAACAGTCATGAATGACTATTTTGCTTCAGTGGGACAGTGCAAAATGAACTAGTCTATTACAGATAAGTTGAGTACAGCAGTTAAACTGAGTTGTCATTTTGAAGGTATTATTTAGTACTGTCCTAAATCACTCAATAATAAGGGTAAGGAGAACTTAGGATTTCCATAGATTTCAGGACTAGGGTGGAATGTTTTTTCGTGACATTGGGGTGAGTAGAGTTTGTTCTGTAAATGTACCTTCTGCTTCATTCCTTAGCAAAAGAGTGATTAAATAATCCTGAAAACTGTGTGGTGTTTTAATAAAGCAGATTAACTGAAACAATCTAGCCGGTTAAAGTGCTCTCTAAGGCAGACTGTAACATGTTGATATTTAAACATCATTGCCTTTGTCTGAAATACACATGCAAATATCACTTTACATATTATAGCCTGCATGTGTGGGTATATATATACAATGGTGTCTGTGTGTGTATATACATATATACATATATGTTTATATATATATACATACATATGTATTACTATTGTCTAACTCATTTTCCCATTGTAGATGAGCCCAGATGGAACAAAATATTCCTAGCTTGGAGGTTTCCACATCTGCCCTTCAGGCAGTTATCAGACAGAAACAGCATGGCTGCATAAATCACTGCACATCAGCACATTTTTCAACAGCACAAAGCCCTAAGCACAGAGCCACTTTATAGCACGCTGCTCCATAGTTTGTTCACAGACCTCCCATGCCAGCAGCAGGCAAGTCAGACCATTCTATTCAACATCTCACAGCAACCAGATGCAGGATAAAGAAATTGCCTTTCAAAGCTGTAGTCTGCACTAGGCTATTCCAAGCAAAACAGTGATGTCTAGCATCCATCTTTTCTCTTCTGCTTGTTTATCAGGACTCTTCAGCCCCAGGCCCCCAACACGAAGTGCTCTTCTCCCGTTTTTCAAGCCAATTTGAACTTTATTTTGGATCCGAAGCAGTAGTTTTCACTTGGTTGGGGGGAAGTCTGTATATCAGTTATAAGGGATCCACGGAAAGTAACAGAAAAAAAACATGTTGTCAGTATGTTTAAGTTCCTACTGTCAGTGGAGGATATAGCCGTCCTGTGGAAATTGAAGGGTTCTGTAAATTGAAGAAAGGTTGGAAGCCTCTGGTGGACAATCTGAATCCATAAACTTCTAGGTCTGTCTTTTTCCTAATCCACAGACTCCAACCTTATCTCACAGAAGAGGAGGTTGTTTCTCTCCACAGGTAGAAAAGAAGCAGTTTCTGGGTCTTCAGCTGTAGTAGGAAAACTTACATTGAGACAAAGTAAACATAGGTTCAGCATAGGTTGCTTTGAGCTATGCCACTCTGTGTGCAGCCTGTTTGTGCGGAGGACATCACTACAAGACTGCAAGTAAAGTTTCTTAGGGTTAGGCTGGCACAAATTAAGAAAAAAAATGGAAAAAAAAAAGTTGGGGAAACACATTCCCCTGTCTTGCTCATTAAAATCAGACAATGGCTTCTGACCAAAGATAATTCACAGCTGTGCACTGTATCTTGAAATGTAGAGCAGAGCATTTTCCATTATTATTTAAAAGGCTGCAAGCCAGATTCAATAACTAATCTTTATGCCTCAGCCTAAGTGCATCTCGTCAGCTTTTCTTCCAGTGGACAGAGATGCCTGCACTCCTGTGTCCAAACAGTAACATTGGTCTTGACACTTCTGCTTTCTTGCACTGGCATTTGGGCCTGTAGATATATATTGACTCTCCAGCCATGCACCATTTCTCTTGCAGTATACTATATGATCTGCTTAATGGAGAGAGTTGCTCTGCACCGTAGATGGTGGCATCCCAGATTTGTGCCTTGGAAATGCAGAAATTTGCATGTGACTCATTTTCATCTGAAGACCCTTTTTTTTTTTTTTTTCCCATAAAGGTGGCAAGGAGGCAGGATGTAGACCAGAGGGAATGAAACCAAATCCCTGCATAAAAGTGGATAGTGTAAGGTAAAAGGAAGGTGCATATTATGCTATGGTAATGAACAAGTTTGTGCACATGTTATCTTGATAAATGATTTAATAGCACAGTAATGAAACAATCTAATGCCTACTGTTGAAGTACTGGAAAAATTATCTCATGGACTGTAGCATGTTGCTTGTAGTTGAAGAGAAAAACATGATGTGAGACCAATGACAAGAACAAAGCTGAAAGTTAAAGCAGAGCGGAAAACACAGTTGTATAAATAATTTTCCCCAGTATAAGCAGCGTTTCTGGTATCTATAACTTCATAATCTGACAATTCTAGTGTTACCAAACTCCAATAACAGAAGGATGAAGCGACACTGGGACCACTGGCTCTACAGGGGGAGCTCATTTCAAACGGTATTAAAAGCCTTTGGTGTATGTGACAGTGAAGGGAAATACTGGAATTCCACAATGCCTGAAAAACATGAGTGTAAATAATATTTTGTTCGTGTTCATATCTGTCAAGTGGGTATATGCAGTTTATAGTGAATTTTGGTTTTATTAACTGAGGTAAACTTAATCAAGAAGTCTTCTGATACAGTCCCATTATTGTCCTTTCTTTCACACAAATACTGTGTGAGAATTTAAAGCAGTGCCTAGTGTAGAATTGTAGGCCCCTTGGAAATTGGGTGTTGTAAAATATAATGCATTGGAAAGACTGAAATAAATTGGATGCTATAAAAATATTTTATGATATTAAAATGTAAAGCAGAAGATAAGTAAATGCCAACTCCAGTTAAGGAGTCATGCCTATTAGTCTGTAGCATAAGCTCAAATTTGCTGTTGGAAACAATTTTCTGAAACTTGACTAGGCTGGTTTCTGCACTATCAGGGGCAGGAACACCTCTCTGTTGAAAGTGGTTTGCGTTTTAATACGGTTTAGCCATAATTGTCCATTTTTTGCCACTTGTTCAAAATAGTTCCACCTCAGGTCAATCAACTATGGTTGGCTTCATCTCAGTTGCTACGAGCAAACAACAAAAATACTGCTTTAAGTTTGTCTTTCTGTGAATCACATGTTTTTACAACAACAGATTTGTTTGGTAAATGAACTTAAAGATAGAAATAGATGAGCCAGTATTCAGGGTGAGCCATGTTCTGGTCCATTGACTCACATTTTGAACCGTCTTTCTGTCTTTCTAAACTCTCCTACTTTAAGCAAAAGGAATGTTTTCACAGTAAAGTACAACTCTAAGATGTGCATCAGTATGATTCCAGTTTCTGTGTCATTGACTCTGCTCGTTTCTGTTTAAACATATAGCAAATCCCATGAGGAATCTCCCAGCCCTTGCTTATTTCAGTGTTTCTGTTAGCTTTGACATATTTATCTATTCTTTTGGCTACATGTGAGTAAGCAATGCTGGTTTGGACTTGTATCATCATATACTGCTTTAGTAAAGATGACAATGGAGTATTTTCCAAATGCCAATTGCATTGTTTTTATCTTTTTTTTTTTTTTTTTTTTTTAAAGTACATTTTCTAGGCTCTCTTGTATGGTATCTTTTCTTTTCTTGCAGTTACTTGCCTTTTTGTCCTTCCTGCTCCTAAATCCCTTAGTTACACTAGCTTGGTGGAAATTGTTTAAATGTAAAGCCCAAATTCTCCAGTGAGGTTTGGCTAACCAACAAGCTATTCAAGTGGTTTTGTCTCCTGGGTATGTCTTCATCCTCTGCTTTTCCAGGTTGCTTGAATATCCATGAACCCATAATTTACCCTAATCTCCTCTAAGGCTTTGAAATAATAAAATACTTAAATAAAACTCTTTGGATAAATGCCCTTTAAAATACAGCTTTATCTGTGAACTATCATGCTCTCCAGGGAGTGGATTTTGTTCCTCAGACAATTAAGGGGATTTTCTGTCCACTGTGTTACTGTGGTTTGTCCACTGCGATCAGGCATACCCACTTAACTCCTGCATCAACTCAGAACAGGAAAGATGAGGAAAGTCTCGGAAAAAAATGGGGCAGGAGCCAGTCTGTTTCTCTGTTTGATTTTTTTACTGAGGCCTGGGTTCAGTTCCATGATCTACCACATGATATTTTGTGGGTCATGAAGCCTTCCTATGCTTTTGAAAAATAATTCCTTCCCAACAGGGATGTTGGTGAGGATAAATTAAGGGTGGCAAAGTGCCTAGCCATTACAGAGATGGAAGGGGTAGTCTTACAAACAGAGAAAGGCTATACTCTGATCCTTACTTCACAAAATAGGAAAAGGGAGATTGCTTGACGTACCATCACTAAATCCACCAGGGACATCCGAGGCAGAGCAGGGAACTGGATTCAGTTTCTCTGCCAGAGGCCTCATGCTGTCTATTTTTCCTTGAAAAGTCCTTTTCACAGTCCCGGCTAGGCCTAAACCTGGAGTCCTGCAGATGCCTCCAAGGTTGTCCCTTCTGACAGCCTGATTCACACATGCAAGAGATTGACACTTGGAGGACCTCACTAGGCCCCTTGCAGGTTGTCAGGGCACCCAGGCAGGCCCTGGAGACCACCATAGTTTGGAGATTGATCAGAGACATAGGAGACTGTCTTCACTGTTGCTTGTTTTGCACATAAAGAGAGATGACTGTCATCCCACTCTCAGCTCAGCTAATTATAAATTCCTGTCAGCAAAATGGACCTGCAAAATAGCATTGAAGCGGGGGATTGAGGGGGACGAGGCACATCACTTTCCCACTTTTGAAGCTCTGCAGCTAAATTCCAGGAAGAAAGATTTGAGATTTGTGTGTAATTTGTGAGTAATTTGCTTCTGAAGCTAATTATTATTAAAAATGAAGAATTGCTCAAAAGCATCAGGAGAAGGAAGCTTTCCTATTTATGGTACTGTGCCACTAAAATATAAAAAATTCTGGTCAAATTCCAACCATATGATTGTTATTTTAAAGTGATAATTTTGAGATTGTCTCTCCATTTTCAAGCATACTCTCCAGAAAGGCATCTGTATTTCCTCACATTAAGTGCTAGGAAATACAAACAGACCACAATTTAAGTATGAAAATTATGGAGATTTATGACTCTCTTTATACATTTTTTTTTTTTGTGTGTGTAATAAAATGCAGGGAAGCTATATGTAGTAACAATTTTCTGAATTTATTAGCTTGTACTGCTCTTTGCTGCTTAAGTACTATTCTGTCATCTTTTTTTGTTTGTTTGCTTGAAATTTTCCTCCTAGTAGCCTTGGTTTGTAATCTGAAGTTCAAAATTTTCTGTACCTGAGGTTTATGATGGTGAAACAGCACCAATGAAAATGGTGTTTCAGCTGGATGAAGACCTTTTCTCAGGTCCATTACCTTGTACCTCATAATACTTGGGAGAATGATTATCTCCTGGTAGCTATATACTTTGCATAACTTTGTGCTTCTTCAGAAACAGCAAAATGATGGAGTAATTCACCTGAGGACACAGTGGTTTCACTTCCTTCCTCGTCCTAGCTTTTCGGGAGCTTAGAAGATAAGATACTACCTTTGTTTCTCACTGGCATGCAGCAACATCAGAACTGATGAGGTTTCTGGCAGCATGTTTCAGGGTGAGCAGCCTTTCCTTCTCAGAGTACCAAGGATGACGCCAAGCTCCATTGGTCATGCCTGCGGTTCAGTGTGGCTTTGTGGCAGAACTAGAAAGGGGAGTGTCTGCTGAAATTCATAATGGGACCAACCTTAATTACTTTTGTCAGCCTATACTCACTCACTGTCTTCTAGAGAAGATGTGATTGAGTTTGTGAGAAAGGGAGAACCTGTGGTGTAATGGGCATAACTGACAGGATATGAGTAGCAGGGGCCTTGCAAGGCTCTCCTGTGTGAGAGGAGACCATTAACTGCCCTGTGCCAGTCCAAAAAAAACCCAAGAAACTGTAGCCCACAGGTTACCCACACTGGCACAGGGACACTGCTGAGGGACTGTGGCCCATGGGCGACCTTTGCCAGGACAGGGACACCCCTGAGGAACTGCAGCTGTGGGTGATCCACAGCTTCCATAGAAGCAGCAATCAGAAGTTTTTGTTGTTTGGCAGCAAAATCAATAGAATTGCTTGAGTTGAGACACAGCATGCAGCACATGGCCTGTTTCAGGTTTTGTCTTTTCTGTTGATCCATGGTGGGGCACTTTGGAATAGCAGCTGAGACACTATTGTGTCTATACAATCTACAACATTTCCCTATTCAGTCTGGTCGTGTTTTTGTAAGCAAGCATACACACAGCTACAAATATATCTATAAAATGTGTCTGAAATTTCTGTTTTGCTGAGGAGTCTTCAGATTTTGCATGTATGCGTTTCAAGAATAAATGATCTGTTGCATTTCATATGGAGCTTCATATAGTTCTCATACCTTACTCATTTTCTTTTCAGGCTTTTTTCACTGAGGGAATTGGAAATATTATGGGTATGATTTTAGATGAGTATTGATTTAAAAAATCTTATTTGGATCTTTAGAACAGACTTTTCAGCTTGGTATTGTAGACTAGTTAATCTATGGCAAATAAAATAGACAAGTTTCCATTGCTGTCTCATTTTTCTGGTGAAGAATGTTTCTGCCATCAACAGTTTTTCTCTAAAGACTCCAAGACACTGTTTTCAGCTTCACAATGGTTGAAGGAGATTCAGAGATTTCCTAATTGCAACAGTTGATTTATTCTATATTACAGAAATGTTGCAATCACTACCATTTCATAGCAGAAGCTGAACAACCCCACATATGTTGAATCAACTATTATTTGAATAGGCTAAAAAGAGCTTTCTTTTCATTTTGGGGTAATATTTGTATGTGTTCCCTGGGGGAGGGGATCATGGAGCAGTTTTCACATGGGAATAGCATTCCTACAGCATTAATATATTTTTTCTAGTTTCTGAGAGTGGACCAAGACAAAGACAGAGAATGCAGCCTGGACTGTGCAGGTTCTCCTCAGAAATCACTTTGTGCATCTGATGGAAGAACGTTTTTGTCCCGATGTGAATTTCAACGAGCAAAATGCAAAGACCCTCAGCTGGAAATTGCCTACCGGGGCAACTGCAAAGGTGAGCAAATTAAAGCTTTCCAATAATTTCACTTGATCACAGTGCAAAATAATAGACTTAAAATAGCTTTTGAAATATAATGAACATTGAGAAGTAGTAGTGCTCTACTTTGAGCTGACTGAAAGCAAGTAGGTTGAAATTTGTCCTGTTAATGATATAACAATGTGCTACATAAAAATAAATTAATCTTCATCTATCATATGGCATATGATATATATCTATCATTCATATGACTCCCTCACTAACTTACACTGTAAGAAGTTGCTATTAAGGAAATTATATAGTTAGGTCCTTGTTCTTGAAGGACCATCTCATTGGCAGGCTCAGAGTAACTCTCAAGACTGTTATCTCCTTGTATTTCTTGTCTACTGCAGTTTGGTATTTTGAGTTAAAGATAGTTGAGTTCAGTCTAGTGTTTCCTAACTTATCATTTACCAGAAAAAAAAAGATATCTGACTGGTTGCTGTTGTTTTGGTTTGCTTCAAAATGTAATACCCCCAACATAAGTGTAGAAATTGAAGGATTTTTTTCTGCAAAACTGAAAGTTGTGTAAACCCTCAAATGGTGTAAATCTGAAATTCAGTTAAATGGTTTGTAATGCTTAGAGCCCTCACAGGCCATATCTAGCTACGTCATCTACTCTTTTACTTCTGAACTCTGTTTGGAGAAATTTTGCAACATGGGACCCTAACACTTCAGTTCTAATACTTTTAAAGTATTCACAGGTTAATCTTCTCACTTTTAGAATAAGCTAGTGCTAGAAACCTCAGTTGTCATGCTAAGAGAAACATGCCATATATCCCCACTGAAGGGTAGGGTGATTCCCAACACAATGATCTTTTTAAAATGTAAGAATAGCAGCACTCATAAAGATTTACATTCCCTTTCTCTCCATCCAAAAAGAGCGGGTAGGAGGGGAGAAGAAAACCCCAGGGACCACACAGATTCAGCCTCTAGGAGGCAATTTTCCACATCATCTCTCTCCATTAGCTCCAGAAAGACTCTGAAGCATCAAGACTGTTTCAAAGAGACATTCTGTCTCATCTTCTGCCTAGATGAAACACTATGCTCATTCTTCAGCCCTTTCATAATAAGGCATTGTATTAGCTGATGGATCCATTTACTTGTGCGAACAAGGATAACATAATGAAGCTACCCGAGTCAAAGTTTTTGTTACACTTATGAACAACAGAGAATGATTGTGAGCTTTGTTTTTGTTCATTTTGTACATTCAGAGCATTATATACTTCTGCAGAAAGAGGTTTTGCAAAGTGTTTTTCTGTATTGTTTTTTTTCTCTTACCACATTGATAATGTCATCTGCAAGATTTTTTTTTCCATAGGGATGCATTTAATTGCCCTACCCAAAGTGTATCCAGCAATGCTGGCAAATATTTCTGCAGCCAA
Source organism: Anseranas semipalmata (assembly GCA_013399115.1). NCBI lineage: Eukaryota > Metazoa > Chordata > Aves > Anseriformes > Anseranatidae > Anseranas > Anseranas semipalmata. Next base: position 590,660 of record VXAA01004977.1, on the reverse strand, counting down.
CAACTACCGTTTGGAGAAGTGCTCGTTTGCTGGTTTTTTATTGATGTGTAGCATGTCAGTATAATTGCAGACTTGGAATTAGACACCTTAGGCAGCTTAAGTATTTGTAATAACCAATTTTAAAGTCGCCAATGTCTTTATTCCTTCCTGTGGCTGCAATCATCAAAAATATTTCAAATTGTAAAAAACAAGTTTTGCAGAAGAAAAAGATGATCCACTGGCCTAGCAGCAGTTTTAGTCTTAGCGTTGCTACCTTTGATAGTCCCATCAAACATTCTCCTGCAAGAGCTGAGAAAGGCCTCAGATTAAGACCCCTTTTGAGTCAGTTGCTTTTGAGTGGTGAAATTTGTTATTGCAGGTGATGCTTGACCAAAGAGCAGAGAGTTGTTTTAGTGGGGCTAACCAAAAGATGATGGTTCAATTTCAGGGCAGCTTTCAAGGTTTCAACATTTGTTTTCATTCTGTGTTGGAATGAAAGCACATTCTTTTGGAAATGTTCATCTGTCCCCCTAAAAAAAAGAGAACAAAAAATAACACATTAAAACATTGGTTTTGAATCAAGTTTTGAAATTGTTAATGTTAGTGAAAAAAACATGTATGTTTGCGTGTGGAAGTTATGAATGGAGAAAAGAGATGAAGTCATCTCTGATACCTGGCATAGGATTCAGAACTTTAAGTCTTTTCATCCATCAATGATCATAAAGGGCTATCTTAAGTTTAGATCTGTCTTCTATCTTCTTCTCAGGTAAAAAGCCCTATTCTGCCCCCAGAAATCTTGTCTGAAAGTGAAATACTTCCTGGAACAAATTAAATTAATTGAAAACATTGTGCCAGCCTTTTGCACAGTTCAGTCTATTCACTAGAAATCTAAACACCTTGACAATATATGCCCAAAACCTTTTGGAATAATTTTGAGTCCATCATTTCTTTTTTATACATTCAGAACTGGGATTTCTTTTTGCATTCACGAGGAAGCTTGAACCACAATCAGATTGATGCCTGTTTTCTCCCTACGTGTGTCTTTTTTCTTGTGAAAGCCATATTTGGATTGGCCATCTTTTCTCTTCCTCACTGGTTCTCAGCATTTGCCTGATCTATTTGATTTTGATCATTTAAATGCTGAAATTACAAAGGGATAGTTTTCTTTACAGAAGTTTTGTTTCCTTTCTCCTTTATACTTCCGAATTCAAGTTTCGTTCACAGCAAAAGTCATCAGCTCATGCAATTTTTTGTCATTACAAAGGAAACGATTTTTAGGGCCTAGATCTTAAAACTAAATGGTAAAAATCAGTGGCAGAACTTTGCTTTCTTTTCTTCCACTGCTGTCTTTCTAGTTCCAATGGCTGTACGAGGGATTGAAATAGATTGAATAAACCTGAAGATGAATAAACCTTCCCCTCAGTTCTGAAAGAGAATTCACCTTTGACAAAATAAGCATCACAACTGACTGCTTTGATGGTGTGTTTTTTCTCTTTCTTTCTTTCTTTCTTTCTTGAAGCCCTTACAAAGTTTTATAATTTTTTTTTTTTTTTTTTTTTTTTTTTTTTGCAATCCACTTCCAGGCAGTGTTGGAATCTGTTCCTAAACTTGCAAAAGTTATAAGTTATAATCTTGTTAAATTTCCAGCCTGCTTTTGCAGTTTCGAGGGGTTCAAATAATCTGTGTAAACTGTAGATGAACATCCACATTTTTGGATACTTTTCCAAACAAAATCTGAACTCTGAAGTTCTGGAGGTTTGCCACTTACTTAACAGAGAAGTTTACTGTGCAACAAGATTGTGAATCTAATAAATAAATGTGTGTTGACAGTTGAGAAATATTATTTGTGTTAGGGGGACTGTTAAAGTATCACCTGTGACTGGGATGCACTACACACACACAAATGTTTCACAGTAAATCTGGCCCTGCAAAGCCCAAGAAACAAAACATACAAGTGAGAGAGCAGTGTGCTTGCTTTTAATCAGGTCGGAAAGACACAGAGGCTATGTCTACACTACTAAATTAAACTGCCAGGACACAGTATGACTGTCTGCTTTGGTAAGCTGGTAGAGTGATCCCTGCTGCACTTTGAGCATGGGCCAGCTAGTTCTTTCCCCAAGACTTTATCTACAAGGCTCAGGAGTTAGCATGGGGCAGTGACAGTCCCCAGTAGGCAGCATGGACAGAGCCACCTTCTTATAAGGGTTTAAGGCCATTCAGCCTGAGAACTAAGCCTAGTTGTTCTTACAGGACTGCCCTGATACACGTCAGGGTTGATCTATTCCTATGGCTAGCACAACCTTGGGCATGAGTCCTTTACCACTTAGCCTTGTTCCCTCCACTACAGCTGGTGAGGATGGGACTGGGGTGCTCTGGATGGCACACAGGAAGGCTTGGTAACTTACAAAACTGAGTATTTGATACTCTTTGTCAGTACATGTGAAAAGTACAAGTCAAAGTTTCTTAGTCTTGAAAATAGGACCAAGCATGCAGAAGAACCATAAGGAAAATAACCCCTTTAATTTATATTCCTGACTGATGCAGCTGCCCATTATGAGCCCGGAGTTTTGCCCAGCACTATATGGCCGGTAGGTACAGTCTTACAGTTAATGGAGATTTTACGAGATCTGGGACATGGCAGAGGTTACTCCAAAAGGCTTTGCTTGTATGGAAACTGAAGCACACAAGATATCAGCTAAAAGCAGCTTCCCCAGCAGAAATGGGAGAGGTATGCTCTGGAGACCCCTTGTAGCCTTTGCAGAGAAATTCTTCTTGGATCTGTGAGGAGGAAGGCAGTGGGGCCCAGGAGACACGCTGTTATTGCCTCTGTCTCCTATCAGTGTCTGGTGTGTAGGAGAGGTTGTCATGGCATGAAGAATTCCTCAGAGCGGGGATGTGATGGAGGAAGGAGAAAGAGTCCAGATTACCTTGTCTCCATGAATGTCCAGACTGAGGTTTGTGTTATTATGCCTGACTCACACTGCTTTTCCTGTGGTTTATCTTTTAAATTGGAAAAAATACACCATCAAATAAACCTCATAAAAAATAGATATTTTAAATGTTTTTTGCCTTATGATAATGACAAAGCAGAATAACACGTTCGTCCTATTCAAGTGACTTATGACACTGATGGATATCAAAAGTTCAAGTTTTGACTTGTTTTCATACTGCTTAGGGAGGATTCATCTTTCTCATCACCCTTTTCATTTCATATTATTTTGAGGCTGGCTTTCTGGGGACTAACAAATGCCTGAGAGTCTGAGGTTAGACAGTAATGCCCTACTTGCAGTCTCCCAAGCTATGTGGGTTTTTAGCTGGTGCTCAGTTATATACTGTGCTGGAGGTAGAGTTTGAGTGTCCTTTTGAGGCCATGCTTTGTTTAGTTGTTGTTTTCTGATTGAAGAAAGAAGTATTACCCAGTTGAGAAAGCAGGGGCTGTGAACAGTCAGGCCTCCCTGAACCCACCTCAGCTCTGAGGAGGATAGCACACAACTCGTCTATGCCATGTCTTACCAGCTTGGAACAAAGTTACTATATGGCTTTGTGAAACTTCAGAGAACCTTGGATGAAAATTCATATTGTCTTGTGAAAATTCTCAGGTTTTAGAGCATACTGGCTTGGACAAATTTTGCATAAACAGTCTTTACAGCTCAGATCATCAGCTGCACCAAGGGCTTCCTGCAGGAAGAAAGGAATTAACACATCAGATGTTTAGGAACTGACACAGACAAAGCAAGGCCCTTGAGCCACAGAATGGGTAGTACAAACCTGACTGCTCAGGGGTATAGTCCTGGTAACTGCATGGGCTCAAACCTAAGTACACACCTAATTAGCGTGTACTTTGCTGAGTGAGGACTTCCTTCTTGATCTGGCAAATATAAGTCTGAATGTATGTCATAAGTCATGGCATATGGGACTACTTGAAACAGGGGGTTGTTTGGGTTTTGTTTTTCATAGAGCATCTTGTATATTCTGTATAAAAAAGACTTTTTTTTTTCCTGTGTTCAGAATTATTCTGTAAAATTTAGTCTCATCACTGTAGAATGGCATTGTACAAAGACTATTCAAATTTTCTGTGAAGTCATGAAAATTTTGCTTTATAGATAAAAAAAAAAAAAGAGGGAATGCTTCAAATAATTTCCAGACTCCTGTCAGTTCCCCCTCTGCTAAAATCAATAGCTTTTTTCAATCGTGTTTTTTTTACCCTATTTATTCCCAATGCTGAACAAATTTTTTCTCATGAACTTCAAAAATGTCAACTCATATTTTTCCTGCAGCAGTTTTCAAATAATTTTAGGCTTTTCAAGTGGTTTCCCATTACAGTAAATAAAGTGCATTAACTTTTAAACCTGAAATTATGATGCTGGGTGGAGTTGAGTGGGACTGAAGTTTCTTTTAATGAAACTTCGCTTTTTTTTTTTTTTTTTTTTTTGATATGACAACAAGCTTTAGTCCTAGATAGGTTAGTGGAAGATTTGGGATCAATGGAGTTTTTCAGAGTTCAGAAACTTTGGATAACTCAGTTTCCATTGCACAGCTTTTCACCTCCCATCTCAGCAGCTTCAGGTCTCAAGGGTACAAAGCCTGCTAGCTCACTGCAATTTTGTTCAAAGCAAGCAGTATCTATATCAGGAGTGTCTTGGTGGAGAGAACACTATTTTTCTCTCTCATGGACCACCAAGCAAATGGTTACTAGCTGCCAGCAGCAGGTCAATTGGAAGTTTTGCTGATGGTGTAAGGGTGCGTTGGAACAGGTAGCCCTTTATTTCATCTGGGGTAGTTTGAGCTTTCTTCAAGCATTTTAGTTCTTCACATGAATATTTGCTGAGATTTAGGCAGTTTGTCAGGAGGCATGCACAATGCCTGTGACTGAATTTTGGATGTCTGTGGCATTCTCATTGTGGCTACTGGGAATATTTTGCCTGAACAACAAAGCCTCCATCTCCCATGGAAATGTCCCTCTTAGAGTTAGCTGTGGTGAGTGCCTGTTTGTGTGACTGAAGTTTGCCCTGAAAGTGATCTGCAGGCACTGCAGGATAATGCAGTCACAAAATCTTTTTCCCTTTCCCTTTCCCTTTCCCTTTCCCTTTCCCTTTCCCTTTCCCTTTCCCTTTTTCCTTGTCTTCTTCTCCTTGTCTTCTTTTCCTTGTCTTTTTCTTATTTTTTCCCTTCTTGTTCCTTAAATAACAGTACTGAATACTTGTTCCCTTTGTTTGTTTTTAAGTGAATGTACCAAGCCCACAGCTGGGGTATTGGAGACTAATATTCTGAATCTATTCAGTAAGTAGGTCAGTAATACTGTTTGGTATTCTCATGTCGTGATCAGTGGAAAAACAAGTTTACATGTACAGTCCTGCCAGTACATCTCAGCCCTAACCTAGACTTCTTGAAACATCCCAGCTGAGGTGCTTGGACTTGCTGGCCATAACATTCCTAGATTCTTTACCAATACTTAAATAAATAATACTTCTGTAATGGCTGGAGGTTTGATATAAATTGTTGCTCACTGTAAACTTGAAACTGACAACTGGCATCACATTTCCCTATCTCACTGTCATCATGCAGCAGCAACCTGAGTTTTCTGGGAACTGCTGAACTGGACTGGGGACCTGTGTCCGAGTGGCCCATACTTAAAATGGGTATTTATGTAGCTTTACACAGAGTGATAATTTCATTCATGAGTAGGTTGACATTTAGTCTGGCTGCCACACAGGGTATGTGTTCAGCATTTGCAGAGGTCACCCCAACAGGTCTTTGCTGCTTCCTGAGCGCTAAGGGTAGCTGTCACAGACACTAGTGTCATTGTTATTCTATAGCTGTGGAGACCTTCTTTCTCCATTGGAAACCCTAGATAACTCATGTTTAGCTTAACTCATTTATGGTATCTTAAAGAGCCTAGCTGTTTAAAAATGCCATTCTTTTATGGGCTATCATAGACATAACAAAAGGTACTATCTTCATTCTCATGATTCACATAAAGAACTGGAGCACATCAAAATATGAGTGGAATTTCCCATAAAGAGGTATTTTGCTATTTACTAGTTGCTTTCCTTAGAGGAGAGAAACACCCAGCATTTCTGTTTCATTAAAACAGAGCTTTTAACAATAATGAGAAGTTTCATTCATTTGAATTATTAGTACAGTGATTTAATGAATGAATTAAGGGTATGTTTGAATGTTGAGTTGATATGAATTAAAGTACATTTCTGTCCTTGGATAAATATGCAGATATGATGTTCCCATTTTGAAGAGAAAGGAGCACAGCACTGCGCAACAGTTGCTTTGGGCTTGTAAATAAATCTCGGTCCCATAACACATGAATGTAAGCATCCTTAGGGGAAATATTCCTGTTGCCTTACAACTAAAGAACTGGGTTATGAATGCTGGACATGGATTCTGAGAGCACACCTAATCCTGTATTCCCTTGGAGGCTGCCCTCAAGCTCAGGTTTGCCTGCGAGCCAGGTGTGAGCTTGACGTGTGCTTGCAGTGCCTGAGCATGTCCCTTAGGTCAGTGCGTGGGCAAGGACATTGGCGTGGCCAGCCCACCTGCTGCCTGCAAGGCAGCCTTGTGGGCTGCATTTGGGAGCCAGATCGTGCTCTCATTTGGAGAGAGAAAGCCATAGCGAGTAGGTTTAGTTCTTTTCCCACCTGCAGAGTGAAAGTGGGACTGGACAAGGTGTCGATCTATACCGTAAACCTGAACACATACTGAAAGCTTGCACGGTCTGCAGACTGAAAGCAAAACAGCTTTTTTTTTCCTCATATTTTTGAAGAAAAAGAAGAAGAAAAATCGGGATGCAGTTTTTGTAAAATTATTTGTGAAAAAAAATATAAAAATGAGACTGTATTGAGAAGTGGTATCAGCTTTGTTGTTGTTGTTGTTGTTTTGAAAATAAACCTTTTCCTGGGGAAAAAAATGTTATAGGGCAGATTTTTATCTTAAAATACTTTTAGCTAGGAGCTGTCTCCTCCTTTTCCAGACATATTTTCTCACTGTGAACACTGCATTTAATCTGTAGGATGACTGCAAGTTTCCAGACTGCAGTGCTGGCAGTCCTGATACAAACCCTGTTCAACCCCAATCTCCTTATAGTTTGTTTCTGAGCCTTCATTTATGCTGAGTATCAAGCTATTGTAGTGAAGTGTTAATTTAAGAAAAAATACTTAGCATCTTGGTGAAGAAGATGTATGTACATATAGAAGTTATAATTTATGTGGTCACAAAGCAGGAGGAGTTGGCTTCTGATAGTGCTTTCTAGTAGGTGTTTAAAGGGGGGTGGATAGAGTCTTCAGTATGCGTGGAATATTTTTGTGGAATATCCTTCGCTTTTTTATATGTGTCTACTGGCACATGGAAAACAGGACAAAAAGCACTGAAATATTATCCAAAATTTGTTGGAGGTGGAATTTATCTCTTATAAAAATACTTCATTTTTCTTGATAATATTTCTCGAAGTGGAATGTGCCAGAGCTGGACTGCACAAAAACAAAGCATAAAAGAGCATTCTTGGGCACAAAATGAGTATCTTTTTAGAATCAAAAATGCAAAGTCATCTTTTTTTTTATTTTGTGAAGTTTTTCTTTTCATTTCTGGTCATGTAGTTTCAATTTAAGTTTCAGTTTTAATGTAAAATGAAAATCTTAAAACAAGTGAAGTAGAAGCTAGTAGTGCTAAAGCAAAAATACTGCACTGAAGACTTGAAACCGGAAATAGTTGCAAGCCTTAGAGTTTCAGTGCAAGAATTATAAATTGACCCATATTAGGCTTATCGAAACTATTTATCAAATCACTGTTCTGTTCAGAAAGCCTAGTCTGGCCTTTGGTATGTAAAATATCAGAAAGCTGTAGCTTTAGTTTTTACTGCAAATATTTGATTCAGTTCTAGTCCGACTGTATCTCTCCAAATGTGACTGTTAGCAATTCGGGAGAAATAGTATTGTGCCAAGAAGGTTTCCAGCACAGCATTCCTTATTTTATCTTGAAGCTTAGCTATCTAAATTGCTGGGTGGTTGCAAAATGTGAAGAAAAAAGACAACAACAAAAACTGCCTGCCACTGTTGGATGCCAATAGAGGAGGGTGTAGGCTAAGATTACTTTGCTGTTTTGTTTGAATCCAGAATGCTGCAATAAAATAGTGATAGAGTCAGCCAGCCCTTGTCACAAAGGAAGTCTTTTTTTATGGCTGTGTCAGGCTAAATGTCTGTGCTGACATCCTTTCCAACCCAAGAGGCTAATAATCTTTGCATCTTTGAAATTGAACCTTTGAGCACATATAGCTTGTTATGTTTGCGGTCACTAGAGGCTACTGTTGTTTGTATGCTTTGTTAGTACAGACATGATCAGTTCTTTGGAATATGCATTGACTTAAGTCAAATACTATAGAAAATTTTCATGTTATGCATAGTTTGTGCCATAGAAACCAGACTGTGCTCCAAATAAAAAAAATGGGTGCTAAAGAAACTACAAATGAAGGCCATTTGACTTTTATCCTATCACTACCAGTTAGCAAAAGGGTATAGTGGGAAAGAAACATGGAGCTAGAAAAAAAACCTGGTTCACTGTCAGGAGAATTCAGTAAAGTGTTCAGCTGGAGAGCTAGCTTTAAAAAAGCTCGAGGCACTGTGTATTTCTAAATTTAAGTATGTGTCTATAGGTATTCTGGCATAATGGAGGGGGGCAGTAAGGGAAACCGATAGAGAAACAGCAAGAGATATTTAGATTATCTGTGTCTATAGTAGGTCTGCTTGTTCAAATCTATGTGACTTTAGAAAAGTTTTCTCTGTACCATAAGGACAGCTAAGTATATGTGAAAAGCCCTCAGGGGAATATTTTCTTCAAATGATTAACTTTAACCACTTATAAGTAGTTTTAACAAAGTGGTAAGTGTTTCTGATCTGTTCAATGGCATATTCCATCTATAATAAAATAATTAAACAAACTATGAAGTGTATTTTATGCATAAGTACATAACAAGCCTGTGTCACACACAGAAATCTCTTCAAAAGCAAGTGAAGTCTGCTTCAGTGTATTGAGATTGGGAAAGGTACTTTTATTCTTACTGAAATATGTAGCAAACCAAGAACTACCGGATGAGCTAAATCAAAATCTTTGCAGGAGATTTATCTATCCTTTTGGCAAGCTGCTTACTTTTTCATGAGAGAATCTGGGTTGGATCTCCCTGTGGAGCCCCAAAGTTGTTGTAAATTCAGTTGTATTAAATGTCACTTTAGATATGGTGTTTACACCCTTGATGATTTTGTATCATTGTTTTAAAGATAAACTTCTACTTTGTGGTGATAAACTTCTCTCTATGTGATGTATTATTCAAGGGTTAGCCAGTAGAGTTGAAGTCGATGGATTTTGTTTATTTATTTATTTTGAAGCTTAGTGTTTTAGGTGACATCCTGTTGGAAATAAGACATAAAATTAGATAAGTTCCAAGTCAGCCTTGTGCTGCTTGCAAGGCTAATTCTGTTTTCAGAATTTCCTTCGTACTACAATTTTGTATCACCTTTAGTGTTATTCCAGGAAGTCCTCTGTTCCTAGCCCTCATGTGTGACAGGATCTGGTTCTGGATGCTGCAGCTGCCTGCTGGTGCCACTTCGTAGTTGAGGGTCTTCACTGTTGCATACTGAAGCTTAGCACAGAATTAAGATGGCTTTAAATTTCACCCCTGCCTTCCAGACACTGGGTTCCTCTGGGTTATTCAGAAAGGCCTGTCTAAACAGCTACAACACTGCAATCTCCTCAGTTCTGTGTGTTGCTGTCCACTCCCATGAACCCACTCTTGTCTCCAGTTATACACCTCAGGCTGTATTTGTCTTTGAATAACCTCTAGTTGCCTTTCCAGCCCTGGTGCTAAGTCATAGTGGTACAACCAACGCATTGGTCAATGTACTGTGCTAAAAAACATCGAGCCCTGTGTCAGCCCTGTTTGTCAGCTAATACTGTCCAAGTGAGCTAATTTAAAGTAATGTCATGCATCTTCATGCTCAGTTTCTAGTCCAGGAGAATTTTTTTCCAGCAAGCTTCTGCGATGTAAAAGCCCAGTTACCTGGAGACGAGAGGATAAAGTCTCACTAAGTTAGCCATTAGCATAATTCAAAATTACAGTTGGGCACACATATCTGCAAAATTAGTTTTTCCCATTGTCTGAATATAGGCAAATAATGCCTCATTTCAGCCAGCTTTTTACAGGTCTTAGAACCAAACAGTCTTTTCACCATACTGGATTCCTGCTTGAGCCTGCTGACTTCCATATTAATACTTAAGCTAGGGAAGGAAATAAAGTATAGAGGGAGTTCTACCATTAGATGATTCCAAAAGTTTAAACAAAAACATATTTAAAAAGAAAAAATGCTTTTTTCTTTCTCTCTCTCTCTCTCTCTTTTTTTTTTTTTTTAAGAGGTAAAAATCTATTATAACAACAGTGAAATGAGTTTGTCTTGTTCCAGTGATGCACAGCATTGCCCAGTGCTTGTCATCCTTCCAGCACCTTGCAGACTGAGAGTCCTCTCTGCTCTTGGGTTGTTTGTCACCAGTGTGATGCCCTTCACGTGGAAAGAGTTCAACCTGCTTTGGCCAGGTTCCATGATGACCAAAAACAAAGTTGTGGGCTGGTTAATCAGCACAAAGGTACCAAGTAACCCCCACCACCTTTCATTCTTGGTCTTCGTTTCAAAACAGATCAGAGTCCATCCTGATCTGAATTATTCCAGTTCTAGATAAAGAGGAAGTTGAATCTGTATGTGAGAGACTGCACAGGGATCCCCATAGATGTCAGTATTCCTATAAGCCTCCTTCTGACAAGCCTCTTCTGCCTAGACTCGTCCTACTGCTTTGATATGCTTATGAGTCATCTTGATTATTTATACTTGTGTGAGGGGCACAGAGGGGCCCTTCAACAAGAATTGACTGGGTGCTAGGACTTTGACATAGGAATTTGCACAGTGAGTTCCGGATTTGGCTTTGCTGAATAAGCATGAGCAATGGCCATGTGGAAGTTTAGTTTCCCTATGGATTAGGATCTCACGCCTCACTGAGTTTTGCCGTTTAGGAGCTGCAAGGTCCTATAAGCTCATGTTTCATCCTTACTTCCAGTCCTGGCAAAATTTCTTTTCTTGTCCTTTTTCAGATGTTATTTTACATAAATGTCTGGCCCTTAAGTGTCTTGAATTCTTCCTTTCCTTTGGAAAATTTGGTTGAAACCAGGCAGTAGATTCAGAAAATATTGCAACCAGGACAGAAAATCAGATGATCAGATGCTATAATCTTACAAATTTATAATCAAAAATACTATCAGAACTACTTTTGGCTTCAGTAATGTTTTATTTGGAATGAATTTAGCTTCTCTGAAATAGTAACCTAATGTTCATTAGTATTCTGAGGAAGAATATTTTATGTCTTCTTTTTATCTTGACAATCCTATTACATTTCTGCTATCAGGTTTAGCCTGCATCTCTGTGTCTCATAGTTGTTCCCCTATGGTAGTACCTCAGTGAAATAGAAAAGCAGGATTGGGAATAATATTTTGGCTAGACACAGTTTCAGATGCTTAGCTTGATAAGAGACCTTCCTCCTGGGTTTATTTTTGGGTATTTTGAAACATAGTAATGCCCAACAGCTTTAAAATGTTTCCATGGTTATATAACACAAAACAAGGCTTCAGACCTGAATTTTATATTCCACTACATTTGGTCATTGTTGATTTTAAAGCATATTAGATCATCCACAAATAGGAGGCTTTCAGAACATCAAGCTGTTTAGAAACAAGTGGTGGACAGTTTTGGAGAACTTCTCTTTTGCCTTGGCATGTTTTTAGGATAATTCATATATTGGAGATAATTTACAGCCCTGATGGTACTATTGCAGAGACTTTATGTGATGGAATTTATATCACTTTTCCTTTTAGACATTTAAACCACATGTCATTCTAGAAAAACGAGGACAGAGGTCCAACAGAGAAGTGATTTATTTTCAGTTAAAATACTAGCTACATTAAAACCACATGTTATTAAGTACTATATAACCAAACCATGCTCAGAATAAAGCTTACGACACCAAAGCTTGCTTAAAATGTTTCTTTTTTTTTTTTTTTTACCACAAACTTTGGCAGTGCATGCATTAACAGACTTTACCTGAGCTGCACAGTACATTGACTATAATTTTTCCCTTGACAAAACAAGTTGTTAAAATACCAGAGAACAGATTAATTCAGTTGCTTATTATTTTTCTCACATTTCTAGATGGCTGAACATTTCTGTCCATCTTAGGTGACAGTATATCTCTGTGAATCTCTCTCCTGAAACAACATAATATGATTAAGATCGTTTAAGACTGAAACTTAATTTTTCAACGTGAAACAACTTGTACTTTGGGCACTTTACCAACATGAACTGTCTAACTCTCATAACGCTCCTGAGAGATAAATAAAATCTCACTTTACAGAAGAATAAACTAATACACAGAAGTAATGCATGTGAGTCCAAGACCAGAAGGGAAATCAATAAGAAGATTAGAATTAAGGGGCCTCAATTTTGTGTTTAGGGCATAGATTCTGAGGACCACTTTCTGTCCTTATTGTGCTGCACTTTGCCTAGGACCTGAAGAGAATTTTTTGTGTTGAAGTTGCCAGGTGAGTTGTCCAAAACTTGGTGGAGATGACCAGTGAAGGATTCAGACTGTACAGAGGATTTTAGCAGTTGCACCAGGCTTCTGTGCTGGCTCTGTGCATACATGACTAGATGATGCTAGCACAGGGAGGGTGCTCGGGGGAAAAGGAACTTAGCTGGCTCACCTGTATGTGACAGAGTAACTCCTGGGGACTGGTAGATGACAAAACCGTGTCAAGATATACTGGTATCTAATGGGGAAGGGAAAGCGTTGTTGCCTCTTTGTTCAGATTCTGTTCAATGCACGACTTGCATACACTAGAAAACATGTCCTGGCACTTTCTAAGAGCTGTACAAATATTCACTAATTAACACAATGCCCATGTCTCATAGGTAATCGCTGGTCAGTTTTTGCACTAGAAAGGAACTGGCCAGTTACTGTCAAAAAGTCTTTAAACAAAGCAGAGATCAGAAGCAGCAAATTTCTCTGTTTGTATGCTTGAGATCATTCTAATTCAGATGTTACAGTCACATCTTGAAACCATTAATATTTCCTTAAGCTTGTCTGGTATTCTCATTTGTCTTGAAATTGCCTAGCTCAAGCAGATCCTGACGTATTGATTCTGCATCAACAACATGCTAAAATTTGTAGTGGCTTTAGACAAAAAAAAAGGCACAAAAGCTTATGTTATGTGTCTTTTCTCAGCTTTTGGCTTCCTAATTGAAATGTAATATCTGTATTAGACAATATAATATTTTAGACAATAGAAACTACTGAATTAAAGCTGTCTAATTTGCTACTTTGTCTTTGATGAAGACTAGTACCAGGTAATGTAGGAGATGTTGCCATGAACCACACAGTGGACAAAAAAGGCCTATGTGGTAGGCTTGACTAGTGCCAAGTCTAAATCATAAGCTGTTACACTAAATTTTAGCATAATATGTCCAGAATTATTATTGAGCCACCTGCCCAACAAGCCTCCATGTTGTACAGTATGTGTATATATATATATATTTGTTTGTTTGTCTGTTTGTTTTCTTTTTTAGCAGCCTGGTAGGCATACCTATAGTCACAACTGAGCTCACTGCATAACTGAAGTAAATGGTGTGTAACCTCACAGTAGGAAATACACGGCAGTTATACTCCTGCTTTGCCTTTCCTGAAGCATTAGAAAGCTGGTCTTACTGCTGATGCCACCAGCACTGAAAGAATGTGGTGAGACATGGAGTGGCATCTATTGTGTTAAATTGAAGAAGTCTTTTTTGGCTTTCTGCCCTTTTGGCAGCAGCGGGAGCAGCAAAGTCGTCTGTCCAGACATCTCTCCATCTCATCTCCTAGTTCTGTCGTTCTGTTCCGTGCTTCACTTTGTGGCCTCTTGTCTTTGAGGTGGCAAAATTTCAGTTTTGTTTACGCTGCTTGGCAGCAGGAGCAGATTTGGGCAAACCAAAAGGACTCACAGGCTAGACAGGTAGTCAGAGGTTGGAGGAAGATGATGATTATACTAGTGATTGACTTATGATGCTCAGTAAATTTTACTGTCATGTTAGGTGAATTAAGACAATATTGCCCAGAAGTTATTGCCTTCCACCAATTTTGTTTCCTAGAAATAATACAACTGATCTTATGTTTTCCTTGATTATAATTCCAATTCTCTTTACGTGGGTCTCAGAGCCTTTCCCCCCCACCCCCCTGCAAGGTTATTGTCTGTCTTTTCTTTACACTGCATCATCCAACCGACTTGTCTTCTTCCTTTCTCTAGATGTTTCCAGATGTGTGGCTGAAAGGAAGTACACCCAAGAACAAGCTCGAAAGGAATTTCAACAAGTGTTTATTCCAGAATGCAATGATGATGGCACATATAGTCAGGTTGAAAATTTTTGATCCAGTATCTGGCATGTTTGGAAAATTAGAATGTGTGTGTTTGCGAAGGATGAAGAAGAGAGAAATGTAATGAAATGAAATGTAATTTCAAAATGAAATGTAATTTGTGCTAACAATGATGTTAAAAAATAGAAGGAAAAATCATGTTTTGTGCCAGCTGAGTCCTTGTTCTTTTTTTTCAGAGTTGGCCAGCAAAAGAGCCAAACATTACTGTTGTTCATGTGATACACTCCCTATTCTTCTAGGCTGAGGCAGCTGAGTCATTCTTGTAGCCCCCTGAATACTCATCAGATGGTAAAATGTTTGGAATTTCTGATCTATTCCTGATCTAAACCAGAAATCTTGTGACCAGAGTCCATATCTTAAGGCTAATAGCATGAATCATACAGGATTCTTCCCTATCCTCAGCTGAATTTCTGCACAAGCACATGGTCTGAGGCTAATTTACTTAGGTTAGATCATAGAATTCAGAAGGGGCGCAGCTAGATGGTTACCCTGTGATATATATTCCAATCAAGGTTGCCTTCTGCTGCCTCTGTGCTGCGTTTCGATTGTGGAGTTGTGCAGAAGACAATCCTTCTTGTTTTAAGTATGGTGAGGGAAGTGATATGGGCCCTGAGGACGTATAATGCAATTGATTTCTAAGAGGAATTCCAAGAGTTTCCTTTCTGACAGCTTGGGATATGAATAATGCTGGCAGAAGCATTCTGTCCTGCACTTTCAGTGGGTGGAACAATATGTTCTCTATGTGGAAAAAAACTCAAGATTTCTTGCTTCAGGAATAGTTTATATGTCCCTTGAGGAACTTTACTGTGAGGTTTTCATAACACCTGCACCTCACTCTCCTAAAACAGGGCATAAACAACCGGATATTTCAATAGTTTTCTCTTCCATTGGATTCTGAAGGACCTACCTCACTTTGCTTGAAAGAAGCTCTTCTTTATGCTAAAGAATCATATGTACGATGGAGATTAAGGACCATTATGGTTTATCATTCTAGGTTTCGCCAATGTAGTTTGCTGGACACACTACTCGTGTTGTGAATGCTGCAGGCTAATAGACATATGTCTGACAGACTGCATGTGATTCGTGTCATTTCTGACAGGTTCAGTGCCACAGTTACACTGGATACTGCTGGTGTGTCACTCCCAATGGTCGTCCTATCAGTGGTACTGCTGTGGCCCACAAAACTCCCCGGTGCCCAGGTAAGATTTGCTCAGCTGCCTGGGTTATGACATTGTCTTATGAATAGTAGAGTTTAGTTGTGGCATCTGATCAGAATTAAGGAAAAAATTCTTCACCAGAAGAGTTGTTCAGCACAGGAACAGGTGCTTGTAGAAGCTGTGGACTCTCCATCCTTGGGGATTTGCAAAACTCAACTGCACAAAAGTTGGTCTAGCTTTTAAGCTAGCTCTGCTTGAGTTCTTCTAAGGTCATTGCCAACCTAAATCTTTCTGTAATTCTATGATCCATCTACTTTATTTGGATTATAATGTAGCTACTGATGTGTTTTTCTGCAGTGGTTATTTGTATGATACTTATGCTTCACTATCTGAAACAATGCAACTGACTTGCAAAGGCAATTCTTTCTTTATGTTGCAACTCTCATGCTCGTAAACTCATTGCAAAAATCCAGAGGGCTTTGCCTTTTTGATATTTTAAGTATTTGAAGTACAGAAAAAAAAAAAAACACACTCCCAATCAAAAATATTGACACTGATTTGTGACATAGCCCAGTGAAAGAACTCCCACAGCAAATTTCATGAATGGCCAAATCCAGAGGAGAAATAAAAATGAAACTAAGCAATAAGAATGTATGGAATCATTGTCTGTAGATATTATTTGGCAAATCAAACTCATTTGTCTTTCATCAGGACAATTAACGGGTTCACTGTTTTTCAGGAATTTGCTTATGACCTTATTTCGTTTACATTGATAACAAATATGATGAATCCCCCATGTATGAACAGTTGCCAGAATTGCTATTCACCTTGCTTGAAGCTGACATAATTGCACCCTTTCAACAGAAATAGCTCTAAAAAATACTTGAGTTGTATGTATTGCATTTCTGCTTGTGCTGCAGCACCATTCTGTCAGAGAGTAGAAGGAATAACTTACAACTTAAAAAAGCTAACCCTGTAATATAAATGAAGCTGAAAAAAAGTGGATTAAGACCTTTGAGGGAATTCACCTGGCCTGATCTACTTCAATTGTTCAAGCATAATATTGATGTTTTTAAAAAGTGCATGAAGTAGGGAGAATAGCATTAAGAAAGTTTCAACAAAGATTATAAAAAGTTAATTCCTCTTTAAAGGTCTGTCTTGTTTAAGTGATTTGCAAAATCTTCCATGCATCTTGCCTGTAGGTGAAGTTTAGCCAGAAGGAATAGTTTTCAGGCTAATCGATTTGATCCAGTGTGAAAAGTCACTGTGGCATGACAGTGAATTGCGAAAAATAACATAAACATTCAAAAGGTTTAAAATACAGAAAAGCATGCATTTGTTTTAATGTAATCGTTCATAACTTGAGTATATCTTCAGAAGACACAGTTTAGGATAATATTTATGTGTTTCAATGTACTATTGGATAGTGGTGGTTTTGAATGTCCTTTGCTAGGGCTTCTCTGAAAGTGTGCTTTCATTGCTTCATAGAATCATAGAATGGCTTGGGTTGGAAGGGACCTTAAAGACCATCCAGTTCCACCCCCCCTGCCATGGGCAGGGATGCCACCCACTAGATCAGGTTGCTGAAGTTCCCATCCAACCTTGCCTTGAACACTTCCAGGGATGGAGTATCCACAACTTCTCTGGGCTTCTTCTGCAAAATCAATGTGTGTCATAAAGCTTTGTAGCTTCCTCTCTTTCACTAACATCAGTGAAAAAGGGCTATGCTTATGCTGAAATTTCAACAATTGTTTGGCAGCAGTGTCACAACATGTGGCATGATTTTTGGCTCAGAATTTTGCTGATTTAGTTACTGTACATTCAAGGTAATCAGTATGATCAAGGAGAAGCTGCGGTGTAGTTCCAGTTTAGTTAACAGATTGATGTGAGAACTATTCTATATCCACAGGAACCAAACCCCATTTTCTCTCAAATGTGTTCTTGTGCCTAGCAGATAAACTGCCAGACAGCTTCAGGTGATTTTTGGAGGGGTGGGAAGGGAAGTTAGTTTTGCAGAAATGCTAAGGGGAAGGTCATAGTAGCATTCAACTTCAATTTAGTAGCTCTGAGATAAATAGACTGCTCCAGGGTCCAGGTGAGTATGTAGTCTGATTCTGCTTCATGGAAGACCATGGGTAATTTTCCAGTTGTTATTAGATCCTTTGGGACTATCTTTGCAGATTTCCTACCCTGCTTGTATCATTGCTCTTATGTTTCACTGCACACCTCTTCTCCTTTGTCCCTCAGGAAAGAAGTCCAGCTACAGCAGAGTTCAGAAATAGATTTGAGGTGCTAGGGGATTTTTCAGTAGTGATGGCTAAGAACTCAGTCTTGAATAGACTGGAAAAACCATCTAATTTATCAGTGGAGGCAGCTACAGATATTCCAGAAAGTTATGTGGTATAATAAGGCAAAAATTTGCTCTTATATTGTAGATTGAAAGCCTCAAACACACCTGCACCCCTCTCCCATTTCCCAGTATATGTTCAAAATTTGCCATCTGTTTAGGATAACAGAGTTTTTTTTTCCCAGAAGGACTGTTGATGTTTTCCAGATCAACGTTGATTCCCTTTTATACTTTCTCTTTAGTTCCACCATGCACAGGAATTATGGTCAAAATATTAGTGGGTATACTGAAGCTGAGTGGATGTACTCCTGTCTTACCTAGTTTCAGGGATGCAATTACTTCCAACACTATTGTCCCTACTCAGTCTAATTGTGTGGTTGCTAGCCTCTTTGCAGGCATTGGCTTACTGTTTCTTGATACTGCAGGCAGATCTCTTGTAGCAGTGGTATCCTGACAGTGTCATATTTATGTGTTTTCACTTGTTTCTGTGTATTCTGCAGGCATGATACTATAGCTATTTCAAAGACATTTATGCATATTTCTGAGTTTGAATGTATCAGACTTTTTTTTCTCTCAGGATCACTTTTGTGATCTTTTCCCTTTAGAGTAGGATGGGCACAGGTAGATGTGCACAAGATCAAGATGACAGGTAGAGTCAATTGTGAGCATACATTTGAAAAGATTTTCTTACAGGAAATGTGATGCTGTACAATGTGTGAAAAATTCTCTTTTTAATGAAAATGTTCAGTGTATCTTTTCAATTCCAGGTTAGTTCTGCAGTAACATCAGATAAGGTTTGAATACATATATAAACAATTGTATTGTTCTTATATTATGGGATAATATCTTGCATTTCATTTTCTCCCAGTAGAACCACCTTTGGCTTTGGTGAATATCCAGATATAGGAAAGAAGAGCATGGCAGCCTGGAAGAACATGGATTTTAATAGAGAAAATACAGAGTAGAATTTAGGACAGGCAGTTAGGAGTTTGGTTTCCCAATTCCATTCACTGTCATGACTGTGATATTGGGTAGGTCAAACAATCAATGTCTAAGTTTATCTAACTGTTAATATTGGTTAGCTGCGTAAAAGCTATATCAGGTCCTGGGAAAGAAAAGTATCACATGCATATTTTTTTATGTGTCTACAACAGCTGTTTGAGCAATTCCGTGCTCATTCTACTGTTCTGGTTGCTCTTATTGAAGCAGTCTTTTTTGCTAGAGACAAAATGTATGGAAGGATGGAGGTTATAAGCAGCATTAAAAAGGCAGGACTCTCCAACTGATTTATGTAAAACCTTCACTTTAACTACTACATGTTTACCTGAAAGAAGCTCTTCTTCCACCCTTTCCAGTTATTCCCACACCAACACTTGGTACTGCTAAAAAACACATGATAAATCTCAGAATGCCATTCCACTCCATGGAAATAATCTCCATTGCTGCAAGAGCAGTGGTGAGAAGGAGAGTAAATCAAACACGTTCCCATGACAGCATTGAAAAGAAAGCTCCTTAAAAATGATGAATGTACTCCAATCCTTTCATTAAAGAACACCAGACATAAAAAAGACATTTTTACAACTCCCCATGTCTGTTATCAGCACTGCAGGCAACGGCACAAATTCCATAGGCACAAAGTCCTGGGAAATGGGGCAGAAATTGAGAAGCAGGTGTTAAATTATCATTGGAAAATACAGTGTTCTCCTACAGTGCGATTTTTGTGCCATATTAACACTTTTGGGCTTCTGCCAGTGGGATTGCAGAAGTATGACCACATGTTTTATTGTTCCGTGAGGTAGTTTTGATACCTCATATTAGAATGCCATTATCTTCTTTTAAGGCCAAATTCAAATATCTTTAAAAATTCAGAACTCTTCCTGTCTATATAATATTATCATCAGATAATATGATGAAAATAAATATATTTGGGAAGGCAATTAACTTTTTAGTTTATATTGTATTGATTTTGGTAGCTGGGAAAATTATCCATCCTTGAGTTATCTAGTTCTTCTGTCCCTATATGTAGTACTTTCCTTTACATACATAGTTAGATGTACAGATATGCAAAATATAGAGCAGCATGGGAAATTTATTTTCCTGTTTCTTGATATCTACATTAAGTGATTACATATCAAGTATTCTTTAGCAGGACATGATCAATCATTATATACATTAAATAATAATAGTTATTCACTTTCTCTTTTTCTCTTTTAAAGCCCAGTCACATTTGATCAGAACTATAGAAAATGTATATGCTAAAATCACAAAACACAAAACTCTCATCACATTCCGTGGAAGATATATTATGCATCAGAAATTGTGTGGCTGAAACTGGACTGAATTGTGGGTTTTGCAGTAAACTAAGGCATGAATATTTCTGCATTTTTTTATTTTAATTCATCACAATCATTAATGGATCAATGGTTGAGCAAATGGAGGGGATAAACATGCACAAGCTAGAATGGTACTAAATTCTTCTTGATAAAATAATGCTGCTGAATGTAATATGCCTCTTTGCCCTCTCCCCTTCCATAAATGTATTTATGTGGTGATTTGGTTGTTTACAATGCACTGAAAACTTGGAAGCTGATTGTATTGCCTTTTACAAAAGTTATATCACAGAATCACAGAATTGTTCAGGTTGGAAGAGACCTCCAAGATCACCTAGTCCAACCTCTGACCTAACTCTAACAAGGCCCACACTAAACCATATCTCTAAACCATATCTCTAAGCTCAACATCTAAACGTCTTTTAAAGACCTCCAGGGATGGTGACTCAACCACTTCCCTGGGCAGCCCATTCCAATGCCTAAAATGTTGTTACCATTATATGTTACCATTTCTATTTCTTGTCTGGCTGAAATGTGAACATTTGTTGAGAGTATTGAAGACACAATTTCCTAGAAATTTGCAAACGCAACTTCCTGTCACCATTTAAACTAGCAATACTTCTAGCTCAAATATATTCACAAAATGGTAGAAAAAAATGATATAAGCTCAATTATCTCTCCACCTCCACTTAGAACAAACAATGTTCCTGACACATAAATTGAAAATTCAAGGTGAAAGAGTGTGAAGGGCACAGATTTCCCTTCTTAGGAAGTTCTGTGAATATTGTTGTTAGTTTTCTAGGACTACAAAAATTAATGTTTGTCCACTGAACCTAATTTTCCTAACGTTCTTCTAATTTCATAGGTGAAACTTATTTCACTATGGTAAAATTAGCCTTTATGAATGATGCTATCTTCCTCCATCCATCAATTTTCCTTCAAAATTTAGGGTAAATGTAAGTAAAGCATAGAAAAATAATCAGATCTAGTGCTGAATGTATATAGAGACAGAACACCATTCTCAAACTGAGGCTTTATTTACTGCTCTTTGTATTGCAAAGGGGCTATCAGTCGGGGTTCATCACATGTACCCCACCCATGCTGAGACCTCATTTGTACTCACAAATTGTTGTAAATCACTTTAGTGTGGATGAGAGTGAGATAATAAGATCTCTGTATTTGCAAGAGAATTTATAATTATACTCCTGTGCATCAAAATTAAATTGAGAAACTACAGAGTTAATTGCAACTGGATGAAATCTGAGGAAAGAATGGATCACTGGTCTTTAGTGCAAATAGAAAAAAATGTAATTTTGTACACAGTACTTCCTAAAACTGAAACATCTTATCTGAGTTCAAGCTGGGCCTCTTAGGAAATTCAAGCCAAGCACCCAGAAGCTCAGGTCTTCAGGCTTGAGCTAGCATAAAGACAAGCATCTGCCTCCTCTTCAGGGTGAACAACAGGGATTAGTATTGCAGTATATTTATAGCAAGCTATCCCAAACACTCCTGGATATGCTTCCAATGATGATAATGGCATTTTTTTCCTGTCTGAATTAATACTGGTGCGTTACTAAGTATATCAAATTTCTGATAATTCAAACATGATGCAATAAAAACACACCGCCACACAAAAATGAAACAAGTCCAAACTAGACTATTTTTGATATGTATGTATAACAGGTGTATTAGAAGCTGAGTCTTTCTGAAGGTAATTCCAGCTTGGCAGCATCACCATGTGTTCTTTTGTGGAGGCTTTCCAATTGATATGCCAGATCTGTGATGTTAGCTGCCTTTCCTCTGACACACTCCTGTGTCTAAACTTCATGCTGAAGTAACCTTCTGTTCAACATCATAAACAAGGCATTTGATTTCGTGAATTTTCTTATTTAAAGTGTTGTTATTTCACACACTTCTGAGTATCTGTAAGATATTTTTTTCATTAATCCAGGTGTATATAAGGAGAGTTGATGTGGTAAGAACTGATATATATTATGCTTTTTAACTTTTGATTGCCATATTTGACTCTTCTGAGAGAAAAAAAAACACATTTAAAGTTTTTTTTTTTTAATGCATGAGAGATGGATATAATGATAAGAAGTGGCTAGGAGTTAGAATCATACAAACCATTGTAATAATGAGACACAAATGAGAAATAAGGCATTATTTCTACTTTAAACCCTGAGGCCAACTAGCTCTTGTAAAAACTACTAAGAAAACCAGTGGATTCTCCGTTTTTTGATGACTTTAAATCAAGACTGAAAGCTGGTTGGGCTGGCATTCAGGCTGGTAGAGTAACCCATCTCCTGCAGACCTCATCACTCCTTTCCCACCACTGCTGCCTCCTTTCCCAAGGGCCCCAGCTCTCAGGATGTCTCCTGCAACTAGACCAGGCTCAGGCTCTTAAGGCCTTGTCCTGCCTCCCCAGCACACACACTTTTCCACACCAGCATGAGGTTTCTGGAGGCCCTTGCATGAGGTATTTAAAGCAGAAGGGGGCAGCTTTCAATCTGAAGAAGCCCCACAGAGCAGCTGAGGTGCATGACTGGTTGTGTAGGAAGGCTGTTGTCCCGCACAAGGAACCGCGAGGGAGTAGTGCCGGGGAGATGCACCTGATGGAGGACCTGGCCTTCCTGGGTTGGTGGGGAAGGGAGGCTTTGAGTGTGCAGCACATGAGTATATTCTTCCACTTGTGTTTATGTAGTGTTTAATGTTATCTCTTTCTCAGGTCCTGCGGTGGACAAGAAGTAGCATCTGACAATAAATTGATGGTGTACTAATGCAGAAGTCAGGCAAAGCTAAAATCCTTGGTTTGCAAATGAAGAATTTCCTGATATTAATTGTTACAATAAACAAAGATGAATCGTTAAAGCTGAATTGTGTTTCTTAGAAAATGTATTAAAAATGAAAATAATAGTTTAATAGTTTTCTGGTTAATTCCTTTCTCCAATTGCAGGTTCAGTGAGTGAGAAATTGCCACAACGAGAAGGTGCGGGAAAAACAGGTAAATATCTTAGATGGGCTTTAGATAGAAACTAAATTATGTTATATTTTAGTATACTGTGTATACTGTGGGTTACACCATGTTGATTTTCTGCAGGTTTAAATTATCAATGAATATTCACCATGTATTTTATTTGCATATATAATACATATACATGCATACATGGCATTATTTTTGTCTGCAATGTAGTTATTTAGTAAACTTATGAGTACAAAAGTATAAGTATGTATGCACGTATTTGTCTATATATGTATTGGCATTATATTTTTCTAGTCTTAGCCCTACAGATTTGGCTGCTCTATGCTGTTTGGAAAATAACTTTCCTTCCCATAGCTATACTCTGAGCTATTTTCCCATACTGTTCTCTTGCCCTGGAGGACAGATTATTCTGTCTGTTTGATAAAGTCAGCATTCTGCAGTCCCAAGATCTCAGGAACTGGAGTCCTCACTTTATGTCCATAGCAACCAGTGATTGAATCATCTTGGACCCAGCACTTTGTTCTATATTGTGATTAATTCAACTGATGGCTTACATTCACGGCCAGATGATTGTTGTTCTTAGAGATAGATCATAGTGTATATCTTGTTGGCAGGACAAAATCTGATGCAGCTCCAACATAGCTGGTGGATTTAAATGAGGGAGATATCTATTCTTTAAACAAAATTAGAGCTTATGCTCTCCAAACACTTGAAAGAATTTTAGACTCAGCTGAAAATAACACATTAAATGTTGCTGTCAGTTACAATGGGATAAATTAATTTTAAAGAAGTTACTACTCATATTTGTGCTAATGTTAATGACTATCCGGTTTAGTCCACTGTAAATATAATTGAAATAAGTTTTACAGTAAAATTTTCAGCCTTGTAATATACCCAACATTTAAATAAACTATTGTACTGTTAGGTTAAGAAAATCAGTAGCCTTCTTTAAAGGCTAATAATGAAAAGATACTTGAATCAGCAGTGGAAAATCGTTCCTGCAAGTATTTCCAGACAAATTGTGGTTTCCACTAACCTTAAGTTGCCCGTCACGTTCTGGGAAAATTTTCTTTGGGCCAGGACTTTCATTTTCAGCCTTGAACTATATAAACTATCCCATATATAAAACTTGTCTGGGTCTTGGAATTCTTTGTTTTTTGTTTGTGGCTGTGAAGGCTGAGTTGCTGAAGCCTGAATGAACACTCCTAGAATGAGAAGCTTAAATGAAGACAGTTTATTGTGTCTCTCTTTGCATCACATATATTTGTGTCTAAAATGACACAGTTGCATTTTACTCATGCCTTGTTTTTATTCTCCAGCCTGAGCCTGCAGCGCAAAGGGCTGATGTCCTGTTTCCCAGGTGGTTCCTGGTTCTTCTCAGATACTGCTAACTTCTTCCACCTTTCCAACCAGTCACTGCCTTATGTTTTAAATGAAATAACATTGTCAGACATTACAACTTCTTTAGGACCATCACAGAGTGATGAACTGGATCTGCTATCTGAGTTAAAGATTTGTGCTCTTGCCTCATCGCCAATGTAGTAAAAATGTTTTATAGTTCAACTTGATAGGGCACAGCAGTAGCTTTTGGAATAACCATAAATTTAGCATGCACCCCTTCCTGTCCATCTTCCTTCTGCATGTTCCTGTGGACTAATTGGAGGTGCCTCAGGTTGGGGTACTGATTTTATAACCCAGCAAGCTTAGGAAAGTTGACAACATTCTTACTGCTGCAGAAGACTTGCCCCAAACTTGTGTGGTCTTGATGACTGTACTGTCAAGAGACAACACAGACTTAGCCTGAGAGTCTCTTCTTCCCAGATGCTCCACACAGACTCAGAGAGGATGACCTAGAGGGCCATAACTGTTTGAGATGTGCAGCCTACTTTTTTGGGGGTATTCCAATACTGAACGAAAATTTCCAGTTGCAGATTTTGGAGGTCAGGAGCACTGTTTGCATGTTTGCAAATTTGCACATTAACCCAAACAGGAACAAAGCTTAAAGGATACTTCCTAATGTATCTTTCCCCTGCACTGCAGTTCCCTCCTCTAGCCAGAGAAAACATACAGACTATCTGAAAAGCACATGTTAGGTACGGGATCACATCCCTTTTTTTCTGAGCTTACTTCAGGACCGTGTTGTTGTTAAATGAATTCTGATAACAGAATGGTTTGTTTACATGTATGTACATATGTGGTGGTATGCAGGTGCCAGCCAGGAAGTCCTATGAAGTTAATGTATGAATGTTAAGTATCTGAATGTTTTTTCTTTTAAATATATATTTATATTGATAAACTGTGTCTTAAAAGCTGCTTAGCAAGTGCTGTTTAAATGAACAGAGTTCTTTGCCAAGAGGATAATTTTGATTGGGCTGATAATTGTTAAAGTTGTAGCATTATATCTGTATTTCAGTTAATAACGTAAGATCAAACTGAAACTGTATACAGAAAGATGATTATAGAAAAATGTCACTTAAACACAAAACTCAGTTTGTTGTGGGGCTTCTTGCTAACATTTACCCACCTGAAGCTACACTCTAAAAATCTGTGTTTTTTTTGAATCACATACTGCTTGATGATTTAAATGCAGGTCTTGATTTGTAATACACTGGAATATTTGATGGCCTCTCTGAAATTAATTAATGGTCTTATTCCACCACCCAGAGGACACCACAAAAATGCTAGCAAAATTAAGGGGAAGTGACAGTCTGTTATGCTATTCGAGCAAAGTATCCTGTCATTGCATGGACATGAAGAATGGACATTCTTAAAATAAGTCTCATTATGCTTTGGTTAAAACATTTTGCAATGAAAATAAGTTTCTATTGTACTGCCTTGCTTTTGTGGAAAGTGTGGAGGTTAGTGTTCCATGGTATTTGCTATGAACTAGCCTGTGGCCTCCAAAGGGGAAGGTCAGAGTGCAAAAGAAAGCTTCACAGTTACCTTCATTTCTAGCTTCTGTGAAAATGCCAGGAAAACAACCTGGAAACTCTGTTGGTCTGAGATCCAGTTGTGAAATTGAAAGAAATGCTCGTAAAACCCTTGCATGGAAGATGCTGTTTACCACAGGATACCTTGGTCTTGGAGTTAGCTCCATTCTACAGGAAACAACAACTAGAAAAAATGTACAAGGTCTACTAACTCATATTTACTCAGTGTCTGAAATTATTTTAAATAACAAAAACATAATAAGGTGAAGGTGGGTCTTTCTCAAAGGTTGCTAACTTAAATCTTTTTTCATACCGAAATTTTCTTTTCCAGCACTGCTTCCACTATATGTTACTGAGACTAAAATTATTCACATACTTTTATCATTTCTGTAAATTTTCATCCCTCTTGTTTTGCAGTAATGGTTGATTGTGGATGGATGGAGATGGCTGACTAAAGGATAAGGATAATGCAAACAATATTCTGATTCTTTATGAATCTTGCTTATAAAATCATCTTGACTGCTAATCAGATTCTGCTGTGCAAAAAGAAACTTTCCTTTCATTTTAAGGTGTCAACATGTCTGCAACCACTTCCATTTCAGACTGCTTTTGCTTTCACAGGACTTATCCCTTCAATACAGTTACTCAATTACTTCTTTAGAAATGCTTATTTGTTCAATTACAATCTATAGGAATCAATGTGCATCATTAAAAATGAAGAAATACTGCCTGGGGAGCAACCTGATCACTTCATGCCTCTTCAAAGACCCTGCGATCAGTTCATCGGCCATAACCTTAAAAGCCATCCATTTATAATCTATAGTCTGCAGATGTAATATATCTCTGCTATGCAGTACATGTTAATAATGCTTAAATTATTGTTTGTTTACCGGCCGGGGCTATGTGCAAATCATTAGCATCAATCATGTATGTACACTTATTTAGCTTACTCTCATAATTGTAGTCTCCTTGCAAATCTTTTCCATTCTGAATTCAGATGATGCCTCAGCTCCCGCGCTGGAGACTCAGCCTCAAGGTGATGAAGAAGGTAAGCATCAACAGGAATTTTAACAGCGCAATATTAAATGAATGCAATATGGACCGTACACCACAGCATCAAATGCTACCTTAGAACTAGGGCTACTGCTGGGGCTGATCAAAATTCCTGACACTGCAAGAAATTGAAAGCTTCTGTACCTTTTTTTCAGGATAAAGAGAGAAAACAGTCAAATCTTACAAACAATGAATTTCATAGGGTAGTTTTGAGGTGACACTTCAGCTATGGACTCTTGACAGTAGCAAATTTATTGGTAATACTCAGGGCACAGACAGGTTTTAAACTTGAACCATAGTGCAGATTAAAACTGTATGGGCCAAACAAGGAAATTAAAAGTGTGAGTTCTGTCCTCAACATGTTGCCTATCAATGTAAGGTTGCTGTTTTGCCAGGCTTATTTGCATCTGGGAAAGTCAGTGCTCTGTAAATGGAAAGCTTAAGGCCCATATGCAGTGGTAGTCCTATATTGTGACTATCTTACCACTCAGTGTAAATCTCACAGAATCTGATCTGAAGTTATTACATATTTTGGATCCATTTTTTTTTTTAATTTGGAGAGATTTTTATTCTGATTAAGTATAATTTTATTCTACAAGTATTTCTTTCAACCTTTTGTATGAATGGAATAAGAACTATTAATGCCTTTGTATGAATAAAGATTTTACCTGTTCTAATACAGATGTGTACCCTTTCCCTTTTTAATATCCACATATCTTTAAAACTGACAACTTATTATTCAGCTGCTAGTAACTTTTTAAAAAATGTAACAAACTTTTTTTCTGTATTTTTTTTTTTCTAGATATAGCTTCTCGTTATCCTACATTATGGACTGAGCAAGTAAAGAGTAGACAAAACAAAACCAATAAAAGCTCAGGTAAGAAGCTGTGGTGTCCTTACTTTGCAGAGGTCCCATGAAGACATAAATTAAGCTTTGTTAAAGCTGAAGTCATTTAAGTGAAAGTTGTTTGAATAACTGTTCTGCATCCACTCTTATCATATGGTAGTGACTTAATGATTTGCATCGTGATGATTTTGTCGGCTCACGTGGCATGCGTTCCTTTTGTATGGAAACATTTTTGGCCAACATTTACTCGGTGTAAACTGACATTACTCCACTAAAGTCTCTGGCTCACATGTATATGCATCTGTGAGTGGCTCTGACATTTATATTTCTCTTACTCCTTAATTATCTGTCTTTTTATTACCTACTTGTATTTTCTTTCATTGTTCTTTTTTTGGTGATATCTAACAAGGAGGTAGTTGAAAAAGGACGGTGGGAGTTACATATATTTGGTGCTAAATCTTAGGAGGCAAATCTGAAAAGAAGAAAGCTCCCATCAGAAACCAGTTGTCAGTTAAAAGGAAATTGGAAAGATGATGTTACCTGTTTTTTGCTTACATCAATTATCTGTTATTTACAAACTGCCAGTTCAGTGTGGATTAATTATGTTGTCTTTTTAAATAATTGCTAAATTTTAGCTTTATTTTTTTCACCACTTTTCAGAATTGAGCTATGGAAAACTGGACAAGGAATGTCAGGCAAATGTCTTAAGACTGAAACCTCTACAATATTCAAATACATTCAGTGCTTTGGTAGGCTAGGAGTTTCGATGCCTTCCTCACTGCTCCCTCCTTTAAGTGGAATAATCTTTAGAGAAACTTCCTGAGTTTCCTGGTTTATTTTTCTCTGGAACAAAAGTTTAGTTTAAAAGGAAACATTAATGATACAGACCATTACTCAGTAAGTCACCCAAAAGTACACTTCAGATCCAGTGGAAATTGAGGCTGTGCTTTACCTTAAGAACTTTGCTTAAGTATTTTACTGAATTGAGGCCCAAAAGGATGTAAAAAGTCAAGCAATCATCATAAGAAAGACATTTTTACTAAGAGTTTTACAGATTCTTTTATTAAGCTATTATTAACAACAAAGCAATAGTTATTAATACGTTTTCCTCTCCTTGATGCTCCAATAGGCACCTGGGGAAAGGATTGTAAACAGATTATAGACAAGAAAAGCAAACACCTTCCATGCTGGATATGTATTCTGTCATTTCCTTAATCAGTTTTAGAAATCCTTCGGGATTTCTGTTTGTAAAATCAGTGCATAGAAATGCATCACTTACAGTAGTGTTTATTTCATTTTTACAGTGCTAGCTATGCTAGCTAGATCTAAAGCAAGAGTTCCTGAGTTTGCAGTGCTGCTGCAGGAAGTGAAAGCTTAAACATGTGCACATGCACAAAAAGTTAGGGAAACATCAAAGAAAAGGTGGGTTTATTACTGGGAACTTGTAACCTCCAGTCTATCTAAGGACATGTTTGCAAAAGAGAGAGACCAGTAGCATAGTCAGTCTGTGTTATGATTGCTAGCTAGATGGTGCATTAACATCAAAAGCATGACTGTATCAGATTTGCTAACAACAGGACTTGCTCACAAACACATTAAGTACGTAGGATCTCAGGAGGGTTTGTGCATGCTACAGTCTGTGGTGCCACACTACAGAAGTCAGCAGACACTACATAGCCAGCCTTGCGTTAGTCTGCAGCGTACCTGGTGTGCCAGAAGGGCCCACCGCTGTCTCTGCTGTTACTTCTCTTATATATGTAATATGACATTGTCAATCCAAATGAATCTAGGTGCTAAAAACAGTGTCTTCATCAGTTGTGCTAGGCAGTATCTCTCTTCTGGATGCCAGAAATATACAGTGTGTCATGTGACCATATATTTACAAGTTGTTTTGATGGCTGAGCCTCACTGATACTCAGTAACCAGGTCTTTTAAGGTCTTGAAAAGACTAGGTTAGATTTTCTCCTTATTACCTGTCAGAGTGGTGCCAAGGCTTTTAGGAACATCCACAGAGAAGAGTTCTGGGCTGCTACGTGTGTGGAATAGGAAGGACCTCATGACTGAATCCAGTGGATTGTAAACTAACCACTTTTGGACACCTACGCTTCAATATAAGGGATAAATAGAGATGTCTTCTTTACTCAGTTTGCTTAGCAAACTCTGATTCTGACTTGGATATACAAATACAAGGAAGATTCTTGAAACATATTTGTCTGAGTAAAATGAGGAGAATTTATCTCTGCATATGCAGTGTGTTCCTAAGACAAAAGATGAAACCCAATTTATTGATAATGGGCCAAATTTTCCTTTTTTCTTCTATAGTAATCCAAGTGCTTACGAAGAACTTCTGGTGCAAATAACACAGTGACTTAGCCCTGCCTGTAAAAAATAAGCAAAGTGAAATCATAATGCTAAAAATTTCACGCAAACCCGAAGTATCCTACTTAAAGCTACCTACATTAGTCTGTATTGCTTTTGTTTTTTTTTTAATATTTTTTATCTGAATATGTCCTAATATGTCACAGTCAATAAGGCATGGACATAAAAACTTGTCTAGACTTGAGAAATTAATCTTTTTAGGAGAATGTTTTTGCGAATTAAGAATCACAGATGACTACATGACATTTATTGTACCCATCCAGAGTAGTTTGCTTTTGCTACTCTGTAAGTGACCTGTCAATTATAAGTAACCAACAAAATTAGTGTAAGATTTTAATTTTTGGAGGATAAAAAATAATGGCTCAGGAAATTCTAGTTTGTATTAGTTATCCATTGCTTCCATTTGATTTAAATCGGTCTAAAATAATTTAGTACAGAGAAATGACATTTGGGAGACCTACAGTTACAGGGCATGAAATTACTGGATTATGTAACCATAGCGTATAATGATTTCTGGTGCATATTCTGTTTATTGGTTCAGAGAAACGGGCCTTTGCTGTTCAATAAAGGCATTTACAGAGTAGTATTTAACCCATCAGATTTTGATGACAAAATGTTACTCATGGGCAAAAAAAAAAAAAAAAAAAATCATCATTGGGTCATATAACAATAGCTCTGTTTAGAGTGGATTTAGCTAGAAACATCTGACTTTCTCCATTTTGGCACTTTTTGTATGTTGAAGATTATTTGCTTTTTTTTCTTTTGTGGTCTTTCCAGAATTAGAAAAAAAGGTATATATCTGGTTGCTAAAATAATACAGTATTTGATAAGAATATGTTTTATACATATGCCTCTCTGTCTTGGCTGGTATTTCAAGATTTTTTCTTTTCTGTACTTCTTTTTACTCCTACACTCCTCATTTCTTCACCCATTTCACAAAATATATTTGTGGTTTTGCCGCATCAGATTGATCAAAATAAGAATTATAGCAACAGCTAGCAAAAATAATCTGGAGCTTATTTTTGACCTATGCTTATTTTTGACCTACGCTGTCAACACCTACATTCAGATGAACTGAATCGCACCACAATATCAGTTGAAAATCCAGGTAGTGTGTTTTCAGAGCTTTTGTAGTTTGTAAAGAGCAGAGGACAGAAGGTCTTTAGCTGTGAAGAAACTAGACATTTTGGACTATGTCCTCAGCAGTTGTCAGTTACTTCAGCTTCAGGGCTAGGAGCAGCCAGTATGTAGGTGGAGGACAGCACATAGAAATGCAGATACTTTCCCATTACCTAACAGGGGATGCAGTTTCCTGAAGAGAGCTCAGGCTGGTCAGTAGATCTCTTAGTTTCTTGCTTCATCTGTCCTACCAACAGTTTTTATCACTGTTGGATTCTTGGGAATCAAGTGTGACATTTTTCAGAGGATGTATTTTGAGTATATAAATTTTAAGAATGTTTTTTGAGTATAGGCAGAGGAAGGGTAACTTTATGCTTGCCAAAATGGCCAGCGAAACTTAGGGTTCATTTTGTTAGCTTGCATTTAAGAGCCAAGTTTTTCTAATAGTTTGTTGTGGTATCTCTTCCATGGAAAACAAATAGGATGAGTTTAACTGACAATTATGTTAATGTTTCAAGAATTTTTAAAGTACTGGATAATTTCTAAGTACTAATCTGTCCGCCACACAAATGAGAATAAAAAATGGCAGTACAGAATTTCATTAATCTTGCAAATGCAGGATACAAAAACTCATCCATAATCTGCAATATATTTACATACGTGCTTAATAAAATTCTGGTGATAATGTAATTCAAATTAAAAGAGCCAGGGTCAAATAATGTATCATTGGCTATGGTGCATTACAGTCTCACATATTTACCATTCAGTTGTATTTTCTTCTTACTAATATTTTTATATTCTGTTTCCTCAAAGATTGAATAGTATGGCATTATTATCACTAAACATTTGTTTGTTCATTGATCATCTGGGTAGTTTATTTAACAAGTATTGTAAAGAGTGATTGAAAAGTTTGGGGCTTGTTTTGTTGATAATCTGGTATGACCAGCAAAGTAGAAGACAGGAAGGAATTGTCACATTTCTTTGTACTTCACTGAACTTGACTTTGATTCATGTGATAAATTTTAAAGACATGAAATCAGTGGATAGAAATTTAGGACCCCTGGCAGTCCATGGCAGAACTCCCAGACCGTGGTTCCACAACCCTTCATGCTCTGTCTGCATGCTGCTAGTTCACCCCGTCATTCACATTTCATCTGGATCAGGCACAGACACATGATCATATGATGTGGTGTTTGTGCCAGCTTTATGCTTTCTGCCAGCTTTATGCTTATGGGCTTTAAGCAGGTACTGGAGGACAAGCCATACGTGATCCATCATAAAATATGGTCGGCACAGAGGAAACTCTGTTCCAGCATAAGCCTGCAGAGGGAGAGTCAGGCAGTTAAAATTAACACATCTGTGTAAAAAGTACTGGATCATATGATTATGATTTTTTTATTATTATTATTCTAGAACTAAGAATCCTAAATCAGAATTTATTGCCTCCTCAAACTATGGTTTTATTGACTTCAAGAGTGCCAGGACTCCTGGACTTGGATGTACCAGTAACATAGAATCATCTTTAGCTTCATTTTTGGCTTTGTCTATGCGTACATGAAAGGAACATGCAACTTTAAAAAAATTTATTTAAAACACAATGGAGTAGTGTTTTATTGCTCACATTTTACTATAGACCATCAGTTTCAAGGCTTTAAAAACCTGTTACAAGATTTTATGAATTAGCTCGAGAGGGCTCGATCCAATAGGAATTTAATTTTCAAAACATCACCTAGGGAAACACTGGAGTGCACATACAGTATTGTAGCAAAGAATGACTGCAAATACGAGTGAAAATGGTTAGTATAACGTCTACTATGAAGACATTCTTAAAAGAATAAAATAGGAATTTAAAAATCCTGGAAGTGTTTAATGTAACTAGCAAATTATGTGCCTGTCTCTATACCAAACGGTTGCTTGCATTTATCTGCCCATACAGTCTGAATCTGTTGGCAAAGTCTGCCAGTGAGACTGACTAATGTGACAGGCTGATAACATTTGAACACAGTTTTTATTGCTGCCTCATCAGACTGCTTTAAAGCACTTGTAGGTATGAGTTTTCTCACATGAAAACTATGTTGGTTGTCAGTGAGGTTTCTGTTTTGCTAGCTTGTTTTCTTTTGTTTCTCAAAGGCAATTGTTCCAGTGGGATCCATGTGCACTGATCATTCCCTGAAAGTCACTTTCTTGCAAGGGACCAAGACAAATCTTGTTCCATAGTCTAGTGCTTATGTTTATTATGTTCAGTCCTGAAGTTAAAAAGCCTTCATGAAAAATGCCTGCATTTTCTTGCTGTGGAAATTAGTGTAAGAGTTTGTGTGTATGCCCAGTCACATCAATTCTCACAGCTATTCCTCTCTAAGCATAGGAAAATGAGTAACTTACAGACAGGAAAATGAGTAACAGTTCGGTGACTTTGTATTTATTCTCATTTATTGTTGCATTTTCCAGATGTTGCTCTTAATATTGACTCAACAGAAATTATAGGCTGTTGAAGATCTGCGAGCTAGCAAGAAAAAAAATAAGATCCATTGCACATTCCTAGTTACAAATGTATCACAAATTAATTAGAAGCTTTCTAAAACTATTTTGTATTGGGCTGAATTTGCAGTGTGAATTGAGGTATGAAACTAGTTATAAGAGAAGAAAACCAAAACTGGTATCACAAAAAACTGAGAGAACACAGGGCAGAGGGGGAAGAGAGTGTCGTAAAAGCTCGTTGCCTCCCTTTTTAGAGTTGAGATTCCTAGCAAGTTGTGTGCTGGTCTACAGAAGCCTGGCCAATATTCTGTTCTCAAATTTGATTGTGTTCAGCACTAAAGGAGGGGGAGGTGAGGACTTTAGAGCAAAATACACATTAAAATACATCTGGCATGTAGGTTTGATAGTCCAGAGTATCTGGAGTGGCATTGAATTGAGCTCTAAGTACCTGAATTCAAGCCATGAAAGGTAAGCAGAAGGCAGAACCATTGATATTAAATGAATTTTCAAACATATTAATTTGCTAGTAAGTCCACACAGGAATTCTGCTAATGGGAGCTCAGTCCATTACAGATGGGCTTAATCCCTACAGGCAGTCTCTGCCAAGCTTTGGACAAGTTCAAATCCAGGTATTAATGTGAACTTTATAAGTTGGTTTCATCTGAAAAGTACTTCCCTACACAAGAAAAGGCACTACATGACATCTACAGATGAAGTCTGAATGTTTTGTGATGGCCACGCACCTGGCTTTTAGGTCATGTGAAACTTATGGGTGTTAGAAGACATCAGCTGGTAGAATATTTGCTGTTTGGCCTGTTATCTCAGAAAGTTGTGTATGGAAGATAAAGAGAAAAGTGTGAGGAAGTTGAGTAAGAAAACATTATAGAAAGGAGGACTGGAAGCTTCCAGGCCAACAGTATTATGGCCTCCTCAAACTCTCTGGATTGTCTCTGGTTGCTAACTCACTAAATGTTCCCTTTAGAGTTCCCGAATTAACATAATTATTTGGAGTGAACTATAATTTTTGATTTGCATTTTACTATAAAAACAGCATTGTTAAGAAACTGTTGGGGATGGAGAAATGAGAGACACTGTCACATCTCATTATATCCCCTACTGTTTTATTTTTAAATATTTTGAAGACTAGCAAGTAGTTCTCTTTTTTTTTTCTTCCTCCATTGTTATTTTCCTCCTTGTCCTCCTCCTTGTTAATCTTCTCTCAAGAATCAAAACAGTTTCAGAACAGTATTCTTTTAGAGATGGTTTCAAGATACTCCCTGGCAGCTGAAAAACTGTTGGCTTTGGAACTAATGATTGTCCGCACCGTTAGGGCTAACCAGTAAATGGTTGACATAGTTCTTAATGGTGAATTTTATTTTACTTTTCAGAAGCAGTCTTTAATGAATCCTAGTCTTGAGTTAGCGATCACACAAAGAGAAAATAGTATTCTTCGCCCTCTTCATCCTCTTTTGGTCCTTCTTTGCTCTATTTCATTTTTTTGTCTCCCTCTTCTCCCTCTTCTCCCTCTTCTCCCTCTTCTCCCTCTTCTCCTTCTTCTCCTTCTTCTCCTTCTCCATCTTTTTTTTTTTTCCCAAGTCTTAAATTGGTAAAGGAAAATTAATATTTTCTTTCTGTTCTTTTAGCCTGTTCCAAAAAGATAAACCTCTCCAGACCTCTTCACAGTGCTTGTATATTACAATATGTTCTTAATTTCCAGGATGCTGGATCATATTTATAATAGTACTGTTGTATCTTTAATAATCATTTTTACAAGCATTTTCATTTATCTTTATTTTAATTTTACGTATTAGTTCAAAACCTTTATAAACATCAAGTTCTGGCATTTTCAGTTTTTTACTCCCACTTCATGGAAAGATCCTCCCATCCTAAACCATTAAAATAGTAGAGTTCTGTTTTACATCCAGTTGATGTTCTTTGTGCTCTGGATGTTCCAAGGTTTTATTGGACCCCCACTGTGGAAAAAAAAAAAAAAAGAAGTAGATCTGCTTTATGCAAGGTTGATAATTTTTATTTTACTGCATGTGTTAAAATTTGATGCCAAAAGATACTAATCTTTCCTATTTTTAATTATATCATATTACTTTCTGCAGAAAGTAAATGATACAACTGTCATGTCTGAAGATCTCCTTTCCTTTTTAGACATGCACTCCCCCACCTACACACAGCTTTCCACAGTTTACTAGACATCAGATTGCATAATCACAAAAACATCAATAAGCTTCATAAACCCAAAATTGGATGTCAGGATAATAACAACAGAGGCAAAAAAAATAAAATTAAAAATAAAAACTCATGTAAATCATGTTAATGCAGAGAAACACATTGGACTAGATCATATCTAAAGATATAATCTTTCTGGGAAATAGATAAATCTTCCAGCCTTGAGAGTCTGGCTCTGACTTTGGCTGTGCTATGATTGCTGGGTGATATATATATAAGATAGGCTTTCAAGTGGCTTCCAAACTTTGCAGGCAACTAGAAGTCCAGAAGGATTGACAGTAAGAGCTGCCAGGCTTTTCATCATCATCCCAGTAAATTTATAATTAAGAGAAAATGTCCATGTTATATGCAGAGATGCATTCCCTNGTAAGCTTTGCATACCTTTGTCAATATGGTGGAGGCCAACTTTTTCTTGATTCCCATGCACCTTCTTGGGCAAGAGGCCTGGGCCAAGTGTGAGCACATAGAATTAGGCATCTAAACCTACAAAATGGCATCAAAACAATTGTCCTTTTTTTTTCCTGAAATATGAAGAATCCAATACTACTCTTGAGGTTAAACCAGTAAAAAACAAAACAAAACAAAACAAAACAAAACAAAACACAAAACAACAACAACAACAAAAACAACTGAAGAAGATACGTGGAATGTCAGAGAGCCTTGTGACTCATCTTTTCAAAACTTCAATAAATTTGTGGTTATACTCTTGAACAAGAAGAAACCCTATTTGGAATATAGATAGTAAAGAAAGTTATTCCATCACTCCAAGTATATTCATGGAACTCTGCCACATTGTGCAAGGCTAGGAATTCCCTATGTCTTCATCTGTGAGCTGATAAAAACCCTAACAGAAAAAAAACCTAACCTTACAGAAAAAAAAAAAAATAAGTTTCACTCTTAATTTTAATCACAGTGATCCAGTGTTCTGGCAGGATTGTTCTGGTTTTATAGGAGAGATTAGACTGTTCTGAGGAAAGCAATTTTCTCTTTCTTTCACAAGGATCAGTCAAATAACCAACTGTCCATCTTTCCATTAATTGAATGTTTTTAAAAAGCCCAAAACAGCCATGACAAGATATACCTGTGTCAATATCTTATGTGGACGTGTAGTTCTGCGTGATCTGGCTGTATTCTGTACAAAAGAGCTCTGACTGCTGTTAATGGAAATACTGCCTATGGAAGGACTGGTAACCATGTAACGTGAATCAGCGCTGGTGGTTGGAGTCCAGGTTTCCCGACATCTACATTTCTGACAGGCTAAATTCATTTCTAGATGTTCCCTTGTAGATCAAGTTAAGGGCAGTCACAGTGTTTTAAATTTGGAGGGATTTTTAGTGAGATCATTTATCACGTATAACTTCCAACTTTCTTACTTGCCAAGCCAAGTATGTCTGAACAAAATTCCTGAACAGATTGACAGCTGGTGCTACAGTTCATGAATTACTTAATTATTTTCAAAATAAATTATTGGCTTTTTCCTTGTATAATGCTTGAAACAATTTGCGAGGCTTCATCAATAATATTAGCATTTTCCATTTGGTACAAAAGCAAGAGAAATTCAGCTCCTAAAGAGAATTTTGTGGGGGGAGTGGAATTCACCCCAAAACCTGTGTGCTAGCCATGCATCTACAATGCAGCTATTGCATCAGTCCAAAGCAGCATCTGCTTTTATGGACTGTTAAGGTCCCAGGTTGATGCCATCATCCATGGATCCTTTCCCCTGGCCTGCCCTTAATGCAATGCACTGGCTTTTCTGTTTGTGACTAGTGTAGAGTCTCCTTTCCATGCAAAGCCACACCAAGGGTCATATTTGGCATAAGGGGAACTTGTTCCATCCAAATTGCGTTATTAAAGTACGTAAAACTACTTTGAGATCTTTTCATCTGTAAGATGCTGTATATACCCCAAGTATTGTATTACTACTGGCTTGCTTCCCTCTTCACTCCACCCTGTCCATCATGCTCTGTCCTCTTTCGTAATAGACTGTTCCAGATAAATGCTAGACACCATGTTTTTCCTGCACTCCGCACTGCCGAGAAATAACATTAACTATTGTTGCCATAATACACTAGATTTCTGTGTTACTGGAGAAGAAGCAGTGGTTGAAGAGACAGACCACTGTTTTTCATTAAGCTATTTTTAATACCTGTTTTAGTTTAAGAGCGGCAGGCCAAGTATCTGCATTCAACCACAAATAAAACTATGTTTAAATAAGATTAAGGCTGTAAATTAAATTTCAGATCTTAGATTCTCTTGGTGCATTGCAAAACACAAGAGAAAAGAGAGGGCTAAGCTAAATATCCCAAACTGGCTGAAAACTCAGCCTTCTTTAGAAAGAATCTCACTTCTTAGGAGCTTTTTTAAAAAAGATGCACATTTTCAGCTAAAAAACATTTTCAAGATGAAAATTCAAACAAATAACAAAAGCATACCTTCAAAGAGCTGAACAGCTTTGTCACAAAACTCAGAATTGTGATTTTGAAATGTTCATTTTAATGCCTTGTGGGAGCTGTAATTTTGAAACTTCANTAAATTTTTTTCTTTCCTTTTTTTTTTTTTTTTTTTTTGTGGCAGCTGGGGTCTCCAGGCTGGCTATACATGCAGGATATAATGGTCTCCCCTTTTTAAAAAATGCAGAGATACTTCAGAGAAGTTATAGGCATCTTGGATCGTGTGGTTCCCTGGGAAGTTCCACACAAAGAAACAACTATTTGTTGTGGGGTTTTGTTTTTGTTCTCATTAAAAATCACTTTTTTTTTTTTTTTAATGAAGAGCAAACACTTTTAATGAAAAACATCTTTTCATTTAAAGACCTGGTTTTCCATCAGGCAGTCACAATGAAATTTTTCAACCAACCCTATTACAGTCATAACAAGCTATGAAAAAATTATGTTATCACCACTTAAACAGTGGGTTACCTTGTTCCATTGTTTTCCAGTGAGATCTTAATGTTATTTAAAGTTACCATTTTTACTGTCCTTCAGTGAGTAAAGACAACTTATCAAAATGAAAGGACTTTTATTGTTCTCTATTTTGATAAATGCTTAAATGTAGTTTTTGTTTGATTATAATGCATTATAAATACATAACGTCCTCAAATTTTTATGTTTTAAACCATTATCAGAATCCATTTGGACATGTCCCTGTATTGCAACACTCATTCGGAAACAAAGCCAACAGGCTTTCTCTCCCTGCAAGCAGGAGGTAGGGGTTCCTGCCTTTTCTGGAAGAGCTCGTGATATTACACAAGCAAATAAGGTGACTGAATAGATGACTTCCTTACTTTTTCCTCTCTCCTCATCAAGCTTCCAGTGGCATTCCCCTTCTGACTGGAGTGGTTTCATTATGTGCATTGCTCTGAGTGAAAAGAGGCTTTGTGCCCACTGAAACCAAACCAGCCTGTCCTATGGTCATTCGCTATTAAAACACTGAGCAGTTTAGTTCAAGGAATGAACTGTGGTATGTGTGACTACTTTAGAAGTCACTGTTTCATCTCTCCTCATTTTTCACC
The DNA here is from genome assembly GCA_013399115.1 of Anseranas semipalmata. NCBI lineage: Eukaryota > Metazoa > Chordata > Aves > Anseriformes > Anseranatidae > Anseranas > Anseranas semipalmata. The sequence continues at coordinate 550,804 of VXAA01004977.1, read as the reverse complement.
CTAGGCCCCATTTGCACCGAGGCAGCCATATAGCTAATATCTAGTTAGGTTCCTTTAGCACAGTATCTTCTATAATATTCTGCCCACTGTGATGAACAGAAAGGATTTTTTGTTGTTGTTGTTCAGAAGGGTGTTTTTGTGCTTACATGATTGCTGGTGACCTCTAACACCCTTGAATTATTTCCCAGTGCACCTAGTTAGATCAGTGCAGCAGACTGGTTGGTGTTTGGTCTGGGAGCAGAGGAGTATAGAGCCAGATTAAATCCACTTGTGCCCCCAGAAGCTGAGATACACTTTTGGCAAGAAAGTAGAACATAGTTCAAGGCTGCAAGATCTGTTCAGGTTCAAATCATAGGTTGAGGGTCTGCAATGCTCCCCCTCAGTCACTAGGCCAAATCTTCAGATCTGTATTGAGGCAAACTCCCACTGATGTACAGGCTGACCAGGGTTGATCCTATCTGATTATGTTTCCCTCTCATTTAGTAAATCCACCCACAGACTGCATTACAATGGAGACTCCTAACAGAGGCAGGGGTGTGATTAGTTGTAGAGGTTCATGTCCATCACACTTTGTCATTGTGCAGTTCACCCTGCTTTCACAACAGCACTGTGCCCAGTTCTTCAGGCTGGCAAGGAGGTGGGGACCCTTTCTGCTTGTTCACTTACATAATTGGTTTGGGGAGAAGATATGTAAGTACCTTCTGATCTTGGACATTTCCTCTCTGTTTTTTCCAAATCTCTGACTGTGTAGCTAAAGCCATAATCTTGATAGCCCTTACTGGCCTGAACAAGGTAAAGAGAGAGTTGTTATTCTCATTGCTCTCCTGTTTGGCTGAATAAAGGCCAAGTCCTGCCTAGCTTAAGAGACTTATGATCTTAGTGTTCTTGCAGTTTCTAATCAGGTTTAAAAAAGCAATTTAAGATAATTTTTAGGGCACGATTTTTAGTGCCTTTGGGTTGATTCAACAGGGAAGCAGCAAAGCTAAAAATATCAGTATCAATGTCAGTGGTTTGAAAGGTCACTTTTCTCCCTTTCCCTACCAACATCCCAAGTATGAAACTGACTTCTACTGTAGTCACACATCCTGCAGTTCATCCCTTAAACTAAACAGTTCAATACAATAATAGCAAATAACTGTAGGAGAATATGGTTTAGTTTTAGTGAGCATGAAGCCTCTTTTTACTCAGAGGAGTGTACATAGGAGTGATTCCACTGCAGTCAGAAGGGCAATGCCACTGGAAGAATGAGGAGGAGAAAAGAGAATAAGGCCTGGATTTTTTTTTTTTTTTTTAAGTTTTATTTTTCCTCTAAACTGGGACTTTAGTGATACAGGACTGGTGATGTTATTATTCCCTGTCTTGGAAATGCAGTGTCCACTCATTTCTTTAAGTAGCTAGTATGTGCTATAATCTGTCTGCTGGATCAGTGATAAAAAGATGGTCCACCCCAATCCTGCTGCTTTGCATAGCTGGAATTCCTCTTGACTTTAAGGGATGTGCTGTCAGCACAAGGGCTCAGATAGTCCACTTGTATTGCCAGCTGAAAGAGTGAACAAAGCTTGGTATTTTCTCTTTATTGCCTTTCTGTACAACTTTATTCTCTGTAGATGAGGTGATGTATTTTGGCACATTGAAGTCATATTCAGAAGCACTGAATATTCAGGAACAGCCGTATGCATGCTTGAGAAGACTTTGTTAAAGCTATTCTGATGCTTGTCAAAATGAGCCTGTGTCACTTTTATATGGAACATCCCTTGCTTAGGATATTTTTTTCCCTGTTACAATTGAGTAAGAGAGTTTGTGGGTCAGAATACTACCTTTAAACTTAATTTATTGTTTCTCATATCTGCCTTTATTGGAACGTTATGCATTTTTTTTCATAGTCTTTGTAATCTCTAGCATAATTAATTATCCTCCCTGTTGGTTGCACAAACAGAATTTACTGTTCTGTTTCCAGTCCTTCCTTTGCTGTCTATTTTCTCTTCTGTGAATAGCTGATCTTCACTGTGAATTTCTCCATTTTTTCCCAGACATCATTCTTCAATCTCAAATGCTGCTGTTTTAGGCTTTTCCTGCAACACAGACTTCTCATCTTTCTATTCTTCTACCTTCTCTTTTTGACTATTGCAGCCAAAGGCAAGATTGGACAGCATGGAATAAAGGTTGTGGATCATGCAGTCTCTATTCTGAAAATGCAGTGACTCCAAAAACAAGCTGATAGTTCTTAGGAGCAACCACTTGAACAGTGTGATGAATAGGAGAGATACTTTGAATCCTAGATGGAATAAACATAGAAAAGTGTCATTACCTATCTGTGTAGGATTTCAGGGATACCTTATTCAGTTGTGGTATCCATACTGAAGGATACTGAAGGATACCAAACTGGGGGAGCAACTAGATGTTTGATCCTAAAGCTAGTGGAGTATATGCTTATCAGTAAGGCATTATCCACAATCAAGCATTATCTGCAATCAGCATTATCCATAATCAAGGCTGTGAGGTGGGTTTTTTTTTTTTGGAAGGAAGGAATTATCTGTGTTTTTCAAATTCACTGCAAGTGTCATAACATCAACACTGTTAGTCTGAGTGACCAGTGTTATTACATTCTTGGCCTATATTCTGTGCCAATTTCACTTCCTCAGGATGTCACTGGGGAGACATGAGCAGCCTACAAAGTATTGTATGCGAAAGCCTCTGACGTCAGCTACTGCAGAGAGACAGCGTGGTTTGATTGCTTACATTCGTGGCCCATAGCCAGCAACTCTGGGGCTCTAATCCTGCTTCTGGGAGGGCTGCTGCAGTCTGGACAGATCAGTGCAAGCAGAAGCAAAGGTTTCAGCAGAGAGATGGTTGAGATAGTGTCTAGTGCAAGTCAATTGAATACAATTAAGAGCTTTACAGACTTACATAGTATAGGAGGTGGAAATGAAGAAAAATATGTTGCATTGACCAGTGGAAATAGTAGCATTTCTGTAAATGAAAAGAGACAACCTAACTCCTTTCTCTCGGTTTCAATTTTTCATCTAGCATTCCTGCCTTTTGTTATGTTTGTTTTTTTTTTTTTTTTATTGTTACAGTCATATAAATCATGCCATTGGGTTTTTCACCCTTTTTCCTTGCAACTGATTGGCAACTTCAAAGATTCCTCCCTGTCTTTCAGCAAACTGTATCTGCCATTGCATGGTTGCAATAAATGTATGTGTAGAACACAGACACAGAGAAACAAGAACAAACTCACCTCTGTGTTATCCCTATTTAAATGAGCCTACAAGTATGAGGCAAAATTTCTAGTACGTGTCAGCTACTGTAGTTATTCACAACAGTGACCCATGGCAAGCAGGTTTATAAACACACAGGCATGTCCACTCCACGTTAGCCTATGTTTGTTCCTCCTGATTGATGAAAACAGTCCCACTAAAGGCACTTTTGGGCTTCATTAATTATGCCAGTGGTTGATTGGTTTGGCCCAGAATGCTTTATAACAATAGACAAATTTAATCAGTGACAGCTCCAGTTTCAACAGCTTCACAGCCTCCTGTGAGCATCATTCACTGTGCTTCATTTTGCATTATTTTCAAGCCATCAGGTAACCTTTAACCTTCCCAAAGTAAAAAGAAAACAACGCATACAATATGTAGAAGGAACAACAGAACTTTCTTCACGTATGCTATAACAGAAATGTTTCCTTATTAGGTGACTGAGTGCCAACATTGCTGTTTCCTGTGATGCTGGTTATCTGGAAAAGTTAAATATTTAGAATCTGTTTTATTTGAACAGTTCTGCCAAAAACAGTCCTTTGGATTTTCTCTGTTTGTCACAGAGAGCTCCAAAATAAATGAGGCCCGAGGTAAATGTGCATGCGTGTGAGGGGGGGGACAGTTCTGAACGGGATGGCAATATTTGTGGGAAACATACAAAGCAAGCATTCCAAAAAATAACACTTTCTGAAACCTTCTTTTTACTCTCACACACAATAAATTGTTGAGAAGTATTTATGCAAGGCTTTTTCCATTGATACAGGTCATTTCTGTGGTAAGTTAAACACTTAAAACTAATCATCTTCTGAGCACTTAAAGTAACCATATGACACTGTGTTGTAAAGGATTAAGGATCATTAGTTACATGTTAAAATTCTAATTTTACTCATTCAAAAAACCTTTGACTTTGCTATTATGTGTCATTGAAGCCTTTAAAATTGTTCCGTGTATGCTAGCAACTAACTTTTCTGTTGGTGATCCCTCCTGTGTACAGTGGAATGGCTCCAGTTTACAGGACCAGAAATCATGACCTGGGATTTTCAATATGCTAGGGGGTTTCTGTCCTTCAAAAGCATAGGGTGTTTCACTATCCCACTATATTTAGCATTATACAGACTTCAGAGAACTATTTCATTTTGAAAACAGAGATGAAAGTGAGGTAGAATTAGCATTTTTATTTTTAATTCACATTCCCCTTGTTTTTCTCCAAAGTTTGAAGGTAAAGCCAAGCCAAAGATTTGGCTTTGCTCTTGAAACCAAAGCACAAGCTGAGACTTTTAACCATGGCCATATGAGAAGAAAAAAAAAAAAAAAGCTACATAAAACTATATTAAAAAGTTTCTGGAGCTGAAAGGAATAGTATTAGAATATTCTTATTGGCTTTTACTCTTCCTTGGCTCATCCTCTTTATTGCACATAAAACTTGTCCAAAACCAGTAAACAGTCTTCTACCAGAATCCTGTACCTCTCCTGCTATGACTACTGACTTCCTACATACTATATTAATAGTGTGTTTTAGATATAATGTGCTGAGAGCCAAAGCAAGACCTGTACAGCATTTAATCTAACTTGAGATTCAGATTTGTGCAGGGTTAAAGCAATGCAGTTACCTTTTGAGTAGAGTTCATGTACACATTATTTGTCTAATCTCATGCTGAGGATAAGAGTTAATGCATTCCGGGAGCAGTGTGACTCAACAGATGATAGCACTTTACAGAATTTGCTTCTGGTTCTGTTCAAGGACTTTTCATTGCACAACACAGTTCCTTTAATTAGAGACATGAGAAGTAATATGGATGCTTGTTTTCCACCTGCTTCCTGCCATCTCTTTGACAAAGTGAAGAGCAAGTCGGAATAAAAGTGGCCAGTTTTTGATTCATCTGTCATTAACTAGCTTTTAAGGGTGCAAATATATTTGCAATATTAGTACAATTTTTAAATGCTGGGATAAAGTAGGTTTGAAGGGTATGCACCTGAGAGACCCAGGGGTGGAATTGTTCTACTTAGCCACAGAAGAGGCAGTGGGAATGATAGTAGCATAAACTTTTGCTTTATGTCTGTCAGAGTAGCATTCCCTGAAACAGTGAGGAAGAAATGAGAATTTCCATTTCAACAGCCTGTTTAATCTCTATTCACTGTCAGAGGCCCAAATCTTTACCATTTTGTAATGCCCATCCAGTCCGCTATAAACTAGGCAGAGGTGCATATTCTGTTTACCATTTTGTAAGATACACTGAGATATGGAGAGGAGAACTACTAAATGCAAAATAGTATTATCTTATTTTTGAATATACTTGCATACTTCTTACATGCCTACCTCAGATCACATTGCCATAAAACAGCCAGAAATCCTCCCAGCTCCTACTGGCTTCTGTGACAGTGGCCAGGGTTCATGTCCGTGAGGTCTGTGATTCTTACAATGAAATCTGAGAATGTAATGATCGAAACTCCCACTATACTTGTCACTGAACCTTCTGCCACTACCTCTGAAGTGAGACAGTATGGTGGGGGACACACAGACAGGCTGCAGAGTACATGAGAAGGTTGCAGAGGGTGCCCTGTTTTTACTGAGGGCCTTCACAGGACAAGCCCTGTGAGTGGGGACTCCAGAGAGGTTTAGCTCAGGTTAGGGTTACACTCCTTTTTCTGTGGACAAACCTTGGCAGAGCATGGCAATACTGACTTTGCTCATGCCTTCCCAGGGCTTGCCTGAGCAATCAGGTACCTGGGAGGGCAGGGGAGGCAACTTCTGTCTCACGTACCAATGCAGGGAGCTGAGATTGCTGTTTTGTGGACTGACAGTGCAGCCCTCTTTGCAAGGACCACATCCGCAGTAAATGGTGCAAAGAAACAAAAGCCTGACTTACGAATCAACTACATAATTTTGAAAACAAAACAAACAAAAAAGAAACAAAAATGAAGAAGATTGCGTGATTCTTATGTTAATCCTGTTTACATCATAGAATCATAGAATAGTTTAGGTTGGAAAGGACCCTTAAAGATCACCTAGTTCCAACCCCCCTGCCATGGGCAGGGACACCTCCCACTAGACCAGGTTGCTCAAAGCCCCATCCAGCCTGGCCTTAAACACTTCCCCAGAGGGATGGGGCATCCCCAGCTTCTCTGGGCAGCCTGTTCCAGTGCCTCACCACCCTCTGAGTAAAGAATTTATTCCTTACATCTAACTAAATCTGCCCTCTTTTAGTTTAAAGCCATTACCCCTTGTCCTATCATTACACTCCCTGATAAAAAGCTTTCTTGTAGGCCCCTTTTAGGTACTGGAAGGCTGCTACAAGGTCTCCCCAGAGCCTTCTCTTCTCCAGGATGAACATCCCCAGCTCTCAGCCTATCTTCATAGGAGAGGTGCTCGTGGCCCTCCTCTGGACCTGCTCTAATAGGTTCATGTCCTTCTTATGTTGGGGGCCCCAGAGGTGAATGCAGTACTCCAGGTGGGATCTCATGAGAGCAGAGTAGAGAGGGAGAATCACCTCCCTCAGCCTGCTGGTCATGCTTCTTTTCATGCAGCCCAGGACATGGTTGGCTTTCTGGGCTGCAAGTGCACATCACCAGCTCGTGTTGAGTTTCTCATTGACCAACATTCCCAGGTCCTTCTCATCAGGGCTGCTCTCAACCCATTCTCTACCCAGCCTGTATTCGTGCTTGGGATTGCCCTAGCCCAGATGCAGGACCTTGCACTTGGCCTTGTTGAATTTCATGAGGTTCGCACATGCCCACCTCTCAAGCCTGTCCAGGTCCATCTGGATGGCATCCCTTCCCTCCAGCATGTTGACTGCACCACACCGCTTGGTGTCATCAGCAAACTTGTTGAGGGTGCACTCAATCCCACTGTCTATGTCACTGACAAAGATGTTAAACAGCACCAGCCCCAGTACCAACCTGAGGAATGCCACTTGTCACTGGTCTCCACTTGGACATCGAGCTGTTGACTGCAACTTTTTGAGTGCAACCATCCAGCCAATTCCTTACCCACCAAGTCCATCCATCAAATCCATGTCTCTCCAATTTAGCGACAAGGATGTCGTATGGGACAGTGTCAAATGCTTTGCACAATTGCAGGTAGATGACATCAGTTGCTCCAGGGTAACTGTCCGTGATATGTCCACGGTAACTGTCTGTAAGGGGATTGGAAATAAGCTGATACTTAGAAAATAGAGCATAGATGGGGTGCAGCCATCTCAGGCAGGAGTTAGGCAATAAGGCTGGAAAACACTGCACAGTGCCAACAACATTAGCAGGGTGGACTAATGGCAGGAATGTGGTATAAACTGTAGCCAGCAATGCCACTGAAAACCTCTGAAATTAAAACTACTTAGGTGCCTAAAGTCATATCCAAGCACTGATGTAAGTATCCCAGTTTCCCAAATGGTGAACAGAAACAACTCCTGTTTCACTGAGGGGAAGCACTTGGCTGATAAACATTCCTGTAAGCTGCTGGCTTATTTAAGTGCCAAAACATGAATTTGGGCACCCCAGTTTGCACATTTTGTCTTGTAATTTTTGACAGCGTTATTCAAACAAGTGCTTACCCTCAGCTCACCTGGCAAAGACTTTTGTTTTCACAGCTCTATGGAAAAAGTGAACCCGCTTGTTTTCACCTCAAATATTTCTTAAAAAATGAGAGATTTTTCCACTGGCAGAACACTAACATTTGCTGGTCAATATACTCATAAAGCAAGAATGGTAGCTTTGCGCAATTTTGTTTAATGAATGAACCTTCAGATTGCTATAGCAAACTGGCCAGCTAGCCACTGTGTTTGAGAAAAGTCAGTGATTTTCATTTGCTCTAGCTTTGGGTGGTGGCTTTTTGGTTTGTTTCATTTTGCAGTTTCAAAGCTATGGTGCTGCTGTGCTTTGACAGTATAATGCAATCATACCTAGCAATAATAGGAACCAATGTTTCCACTTATGTCTGAGCTTAGAGGAAAACCAGGTTTCACCCCATTTGGCAAGTGCTGCTTTCAGTTTTATCTTTGCAGAATGGGACAGTCTTTTATGCCATGTCTTCCCTCATGTTGGGGAAGCCATGTCATCAAAGTCAAGCAGAAGCACTTGGAGATGATAATCTATCCTCTGTGCAGCCTTGTAATTAAGAGTATGTCCTCAACTCATTGAGCAAAAGGGATTTAGGGAACTTATCTCCTCAAAAAAAACCGAAGATTTTTCACTCTCCTTGTGAAACCTGCTGTCATATGATTTACCACTGGCTTAAAAGTTTTTTTTTTTTTTTTTTTTTGAGTTGTGTTAAGGTTGTATTCAAAAATCCAGTGTGGAGCGTAGGGTATAAACAATCCTTAGATTAAGTCTGTCTAAAGCAATCCACTTTGCAAAGGCTTGCTATCATTTTCACACTGCTGTTAAAGATTTAAGAAAAATGTACTACTCTTGGTTCACTGCTCTCACATTTCATAGACGGTATAATAAATTTTTGACTCAGAATGTTCAGGATATACATTTTGGCTCTAATGCTAAATGCATCCCTGAAAGAACTCAGATTTATAATCTAACTTATATTGACTTCATGTTTCTCTGTCATTTATCTACAGGAGGATTAAATGCTAATTCTTGAACATTTAGATCCAGATTCTGTCAGACTTGTAGACGAAGACTAGCTTCTCTGTAAGTTTTCATCAAGTCAGTGGACAGATCTCACACTACTGTTTTATTCAAAGTAAATAAGAATGCCAAAATTTAGAGTTACATTTTGCTGGAAAACAGGTAGCTAGTTTGGTCCCTTATAATTTGTACAATGGCAGTGTGAGAACCCAGTAAAGGAGAAAAATGAGTGTAAATGAATAATTAAAATGAGTAATTAAATGAGCTATAACTCTGTGACAGGGAAAATTGGAATACTTACATAACATTTCTCATCTCTTTAACCAAGAAGTTGGACTAAAAAATAAACCAAATAAACAGACAAAACAAACACTAAAATAGCAGGCTTTTGTGGTAAAACAGTTCTTTTTCTTTTACATTATTGTAGTTACAGCCTTTCTCACAGCATGCCTAGCATTTCAAATTCTAAGAAAAATAAATAATTACAGAGGTGTGTGTGAAACCTTCCCTAAACCAGAAACTGTGGGGTGTGTTAAAAATTCCAGTAGACATGTGAGTCTGGACTTTGATTAAAGAACAAATTGTCATATTTTCATCTGAGACCTTTATCTTATGGGCACCCAAACTTTTGCCTATTGCTAGAACCAGAATTTGTGTAATCTTGGTTTGACCTAGTGCCACTCAGCTACTGAAACCCAGGGTAAAGGCGGAGATCATCCTGGTGTATACAGGTAGATTGGAGTCGCTATGGCTGTGTTCTTTTCAGGTAAAGCTAAACGGGGGCTGATGCTCTCTATGTTCTGGCTTTTTGTTTCTATGAGCTCAGTGCATTTCCAGATGATCCTCCTTATGTTATTGCAGTGTCTTTCCATATGAAACCACATAGATAAATGAGAGCATCTGTTGGTGATTTATCCTGCTTTGTTTGGTGGAGTGAAGTACATAAATTAATCTATAGAGCTTTGTTGAATCCATGAGCTTTGTGTTTGGCCACAATCATCCACCCAAACTCCAAAAGTGCAAAATAGCGATCAACTGTACTTTGAGAGTAGTCTGCAAATACACACAAGGGGACTGAAATATTTGGTTCCCACAAGTTTCTACAAACAAGAATAAGTATGGGTAGGAATGTTGCCAGCTTTCTTCAGGCCTTGAGAACCCTCATGGTGATGAGTATCTGAACCTAATGTAAATCAAAACATGTGGCGCCAGATAAGTACTAATACCGTAATTTAGTCTTAGGTTTTGGTTGCAATCTAGATGTTGGGACTAAGTTTGAGTGTATATTAACGTTACCTATTCCTTCCAATCAGTACTTGGTCCATGAGCAAATATTGGGTTTAACTGGAAGCATACATACATGGGAGTATATTCAGCTGAGGCCTAATGTATTGTCCACTGAATTTAGTGGGTATTTTTCCATGGATTTCTACTGGGGGAAGATTGGGCCACAGCAATACTTCACATTTGATTTAGGTTTACGAATAGTCTCTGTAAGAAACTAGTAGCATGAACAAAGTTGATCCTGCATTTGTTTATATCACTGAGTTGCACTTGATTTCTGTTAGATATGGATTTATTTAGAAACAATCAAGAGAGAGCAGGTGGACAAATTCTCACAGGAGTAGTGTTTCTTAAGAAAGATTAGTGTGAGGTGTCCATACCATGGCCATAAGGGATGAGGAAATAACTTCATATATGTAAAGGGTATGAAGTTGGCATCTTAAACCCCTCATATAACAACATTATAACAACACCTCATCTGCCTCTTCACAGAAGGAATCTGTCATGCTAGAGAAGGTCTGAACGCAGGCTGGAAACCCTGAAAGAGTATGAAGACACAGACTTACCTCTCCTTCACTAGGGTGAAGATATTTAGAGAATTTTTGTCATGCTAACATATTTTGTTGACTTCCTTGGATGCTATGTTTATAGCAGAACCAGATATCAGGGATTCTAGGTGATGAAATTGGTCAGCTACAGGTAAAGAACCTGCTTGTTTACCTTGAGGATGCATGTTTGTTGGAGGTAGGAATAACTGCTGTAAAGGACTGTTTTGTTTTCCAGATCTTCCATCTAGTCAATGTAAATTCTTCTGCAGGGTGAAGGTAGCTTGAATAGAAATTATCCCACTTCCTACTGCCTTTCTAAACTGAACGTTTTGGTCATATGTGGAAATACAATTTGGCGTAGTGTAAGTGGGAATCCATTCAATGAAACTTGCAGACTATAAAAATTATTTGAAAATATAAAAACACATTGTAATCATTTTCCTCTGTGCCTGTTCACTGGTTCAAGGAGAGTTCACCCTAAGCAAAAGGATTAAATTCTTATCCTCATGAGATGTGAATTTGTTAGAGGGTTGCATGGAGTCAATAGGAGGACTACTTAGCCATACGAATTATTATGATTTTGAAATAAACTAGCACAGAACTTGTATAAATCAATATTTGAAGTATTCTGAAAATGTGCCTAAATTAGGCAAAATTACGTAGGACAGCCTGATGATCTTGGTAACACTCTGGTTAACAGAAATTGTCATAGAAGTTAAATCTCTATATACTGAAATTTAAACATGAATATATTCTGTCTGTATATCCTCTCAGAAACACTGCACTCCTCCAGAGTGTGTGTATCACTTTTCAGAGTATTTTTGTTCACAGGTTTCTTGTTACTTGTTTTCTGTAGAGGACATTGAGTTTCAAGGTCTGATAAAAGATCCCTTAAACCTGGAAACCAGGCTGTCTAAATTGTCCTTTCATGCCCCATTATGATAATGAGAAAAGGAGGGAGAAGGAATCAACTGAAAATAGAATTTCTTGGAATGGATTCTGTTTGTCATATACATATTGTGGGGTTAAGGAAATTGAAAGGAAATGTTTATGTAGTGGCAGGAAATGTTAAAGTAGCAAGCAGACGCCTTTGTAATTTTCTGCAGATTTGGCTGCTTGTTTCTGTAGAACACACTGCAGAAACAGCAATTCACATTTAAGCTAAAAAAAAAAAAAAATCAACATTATTTTTAATCATGAAAATTCCACATGTTGGGAGAAGCAGTGATAAGACACAGCACAACAACTGCTGGAATTTCTGAAAAAAGGGGCTAAAACATCTCCTGTTACCAGGCGAACATGATGATTATTATAACTTACATAATATGGTGCTTGGTGTTTTAGATAAACTACAGACAAATGCACAGGTATGTAGTTTTTTTCAAGGCGACTTTCCCAGAAAAGCCACCTCTTTTTCCCCTCTAGAATATCACCTAGTAAACATTAATAAACACTTTAAGTAATCCATTAGAGAGTAATAAATGTATTCTCTCATAAATAATGATTTGCAGTGTTATACCCTACTACTATTGAGGTATTTTTCTGTTCATGAAAATTAACTTGATTCATTGAAATGCAGATCTTTTTTTAGGGAAAATTGGTCATTAGCAACAAGAACTGACTCAAGATTTTATACAAAACATGAAACTTCTCCACATTGTTTGTCATTAGCTGGAGTATCTTTCCAGTTGACAGAAGATGAAACATTTCCACTGGTTATTTGTAATGGATTATGAAGGCATCTTGAACCAGAACAGGAGAAATATATTTGGAAATGAACATTTAAAGGAGAAAGGGAAGAAATGGAATAGCAATAGGACATACATTATATTTGAAGCAGATTTTTAAACTCGTTCTTTGTGATGAACAAGAGTTTAACTACATCTTTCAAAAATTACTTTTTTCAGAGTAAGTAGGTGGTCTTGTAAAACCAGGCAAGATATACCTATTTCCTTACATGATTGAAATTTGTCTGTTGGAAGACTAATGCTTATGAACCTGGAATAAAATACAGTTTTGGGTGGAAACTGTAGGAAGGTTTATCAACCTGCAGCAGAGAATCCCAGGTGAGCTACAGTGTGGCTGGCTAACATGGTAAACTATCTTGAAAGGATTTTTCAGCTATGTCCAACTATTTTATTGAATGAACATGCTCAGAAACCATCCAATTTTTTTCTGTCAAGACAAAACTGAAGTACCTAAGTGAAAGAACAAGAGTGTAAGCATATTTCCTGAAAAGAAAAAGCTAGAGTGTCAGTGCTTTCCTGCTTGTGGGAGGAAGGTAGTAACATAGTGCATAGAAAGTTTGATGTATTTTAATGACTGTTGTATTTATTCTATTTTTACTGTAGCATAGATCTTTTTCCATACTGTTCATTTTATTAACTTCTGGCATCCATCTGTTACAGTTCCAGATCATAGCTGTTGTCAGATTGTTTGGACAAACTGTCAGGCATTTTCTAAGTTAATGACATTTATCACTGGTTCTCCTGGGAAATGAACGTTTGTTGACCATGACTCTTCTGACATTACAAAGGCAATTATTTGCAACAGTATGGTAGCTCTGTGATAAGAGTTCTTAGCTATCACAAGGCTACAACAGAATCTTTCCAGTGCTCCTGTTGTAAATAATTGAAAGAAAAGTTTGAAAGGGAATGAATGGTTCCTCAGAGAGGAAATTACACAAAGGACTAATATTCTGTTTCTGGAAAAAGCAAGCAGGATTATGGGTAAACACAGTTTTGCACAATGCGTAAGAACGGTGCTCTCATAGTGAAAACAAACAGAGAAATAGTAATGGTGGCACAAATGGTCACATTAAAAGTCTACAAAATTATTGGATCTGAGGAAATAACTCTCTTGAGTAGTCAGTAAACAGATTGCTTGGTAGCTGACCTGAAGATCGTTTGCCCTTGTGTGAGGAAGAGAAATAACAAACTATTGTGTACTTCTAGTGAATAAAATGAACAAACTAGATTCAGAATTTGGCACATACAGAACTGACAGGTGTAATGTCCATCACACTGATTTATATTATTTCCAGTTTGTCTAAAATAATCTACATTTTGTCTGGTTTATTTTGTCTGATAAATAATTTAGGACTAATGATAAATTCCTCTTCTTGGTATGATTTCACATCTGTAGGAGAAGGGTAAGAAACTAAAGGTTCTAAGAAGGGGAAGTCCTTCCTGGAAATACCATAGCTTCTTTTATATATGTTTTTTGTCTTGAATGCCTGTGCTGGTGCTGCTCTTCAAGGGCAGATTTTTTCATCACTAGAGTCCTCCTAGTTACAGGACTTTTCCCTTATCATTTGGTATGAATCCTGCCTTTTTGTCTATTTTTTTTCCAAGACTTCAGCCATTAAGGACATTCCCTTATAGACTTAAAACTTTCCTTTCGGTTACTGTCACTGTCGCTCTTAAGGCCATAAGCCACTTTCACAACCCTCCTTTGAAATCTCTCCCATATTACTGCGTCTCCCTACCTTTGAGACTTAGAATCAGAAAAAGAACCAGAAAAAACCTGACAGTGCACAAGAGACAAAGTTCTAGCTTGAGCAGTAGCTTGTTGAAAACTTCACCTGGGAAGTCAACCAAGAGCGTAAAGACCATTTATCTAGGTCTGTAACACCTGCTACTGAATCACCACAATGCAGGTTTGTCCCAGTGTCCCATAAGTCCAGTGGTTTTGAATCAGCAGTCTTTTGCTGGTTGTTTCAGTGAGTAGAAACTAGAGCTGCCCATAAATTAGGTGCTATAGTGAATGCTCACAGCTGAAACAGTCCATATCTGCTTCTGCACTGGGAATTCTCCATCACACTGTCTCTGTGCTTTCTATTATACTTTGTCTATCTGGATGATCTGCCTATGTAGTCTCCAAATTTTCTAAACAAATCTGAGAGCATAAAAATGTATTTCTCCTCTGGGTTAGCAAGAGATAATAATACATGCACATCTGCCAGATTCTGTTCCTAGCTACAAGGATGTAAAAGGAGAGAAGGTCACAGTAGCTAATGGGATGATCCCAAGGTTTATCAGTATGAAAGAGAAAAGAATTTACTGGAGTTTAAAGAGGAGTAATGATTTCCTCCCTCTCACTGCAGCTGTTTCACCCTGTTTGCTCCTTTTTGCTTGATTATATACAAAATGTAAAAAGTGATCAACCAAGCTAAAACTGATGTTGCTTTCTGGGGTTGTTATACCTTGTAAGTCAATAATCATCATAACCCAGATTCACTGAGGAAAACATTTGTTTTGTCTACTCTAAGGATGTTGGTGATGGATTTCTAATTTGTGAAATTATAGCTATTTCTGTGAAGGTTTTAACATGTAAATAATTAACTATTTGCCTTTGTTAAAGGAGCTTTTCTCTCCTCACTACATTGATTCTTTAATTACAGTTTATTATGTAAACACTAGTGTTTTGAGAACTATTTAATCTCTGATTATGTCCATGGGTAGACAAAGAGAAAACCATGCAAATTTTATCAATTCATAGAATCATAGAATCATTTAGGTTGGAAAAGACCTCCAAGATCATCAAGTCCAACTGTTAACCTAGCACTGCCAAGTCTACCACTAAGCACCTAAGCATCACATCTACACATCTACACATCCTTTGAATACCTCCAGGACTCAACTACTTCCCTGGGCAGCCTGTTCCAATGCCTCACAACCCTTTCAGTGAAGAACTTTTTCCTAATATCTAACCTAAACCTCCCCTGGTGCAACTTGAGGCCATTTCCTCTTGTCCTATCACTTGTTGCTTGGGAGAAGAGACTGACCCCCCCACCCCGCTACAACCTCTTTTGAGGTGGTTGTAGGGAGCAGTAAGGTCTCCCTTGAGCCTCCTTTTCTCTAGGCTAAATAATCCCAGTTCCCTCAGACGCTTCTCATGAGACCTGTTCTCCAGTTTTTTACCCAGCAAAGCATATGCCAGTCCAAGCTCTGAGCAGATAGTTTCTCCAGAAGAATGCTGTGGGAAACGGTGTCAAAAGCCTAAAAAAAAAAAAAAAGCATAAAATTCATCTAACTGTTCTACCATACGAAACAAAATAATAATAATAATAATAATAATAAAACAACTAAAGAACAACAACAATAAAAAAAAAGCAGTGTTTTATATTCAAGTTAGCTTGTTTTTTAAACTTTTAACATATATTTTTACATATGTTGGAGTAAAATATAATGTTGTGGAAACTAGGCTATTGCATAGATGCAATTATGTGCTGTTGAAAGTATGAAGGTGATTAACTTCCTGCCTTCTTTTTCACTGCACCAGAAGCCTTACTAACTTTGCTCATCCACATCTGCAAGAAGCTGGCAACAGTAGCATTCTGTACAAAACTAGTTACTTTATGTCACTTTTGCCTACAATTTACAAAGCATTTTCTAAACCCTGTGGGTAAGAGTAAATGGGATTAGACCGAGGCTGAAACTCAGTACAAATACACTGGGAAATCCAGTCAGTAATCGCCTTGTCCTTTTATGGGTCGAACTGTGAAAAATCAAGAAGCAAAGCTTGCTGGAGATTAAGAGAATCATTGTGTCACTAGTCTTTCAATGACTTGAAAGAACAGCAAAAATTATCCACAGGTACTTTTTTTTTTTGGCAATAATAAAACTACTTTTCCTTAACTGAACAGATTCTGTTATTGATTGAAAATCCAGCAACTTGAGATTTTGCTGTCGTTAACATATGTGTTTGTAGAGTGGTTACTGTTGTCAACATTTTAGTTTTTCAAATATTAAATTTTTGTTCACTAGAGTAATTTGGGAATTATACAGAAACTGTTCTATTAACCATCTAAATTTCACATGATAGGAGACTGATTTTAAAAATCCTGGAGAAAGAAATGGCTTGAGTAAATAGACTGTCATCTCATTTATTATCTCCTACAGTGCTACATATACCAGTTTAGCAGTGGTCAAAATTTATCAGCAGAGGTGTTTTACTGATTGGTGTGAAATGACTGGCACTCTCAGTTCCTGGAGCTTCTGCTCTTTGCCCCCTGGTTCAGTTTCATGTAAAGGCCAGGAATGTCTATACATGTAAGCTTTTCCCACATTCAGAAGAGATCTGAGACATACTGTAAGAGCAGAGATAAAAATGTACTACTTTTTCTTTTGTGTTTGGTCTCCAGAGCAAATGATACATCACCAATACCAGAATCACCAGGAAAGGAGGTGGAAGAATTTTCACTGTACGAATAAGTTGTTCCAAACTGGAAAGAAAGAGCAGAAAATAAAGATTTAGATGAATATGTAGATGAATAATTCATTTATAAGGAATCCTAAGAAGTTGGATTTTTACTGTTACCTCTGAAAAGAATCAGTAGTTTAGGAACTGTGGAGTTGGGGAGAATTTTTTAAAGTGGCAGAGAAAGTATTTGGTTATTCACAGATTACATCCAGTATAGGAGTTGGTCAAGATAGTTTTAGGACTGTATTATGAAGCAGGTGAATGAAAAGGAAATTAAAAGTCTTAACAGGATACAGCATAAACCAAAGTAGCTGCTACTTGGGCTGTAGCAAGCCTCTTCAGATACAAATACATCAAATAAAGTTATAAAAACTGTTCCATATTTCCAGTAGGCCCTTTCCACATGGCTTCTTTAGTATTTTTTTCTTTTCCTTCCAAAAGCATCATCATGTGATCAAGAACTTCAGTCAGCCCTGGAGGAAGCTAAACAACCCCAGAAAGACAATGTGTTCATTCCAGAGTGTGCTCAGGGTGGCCTTTACAAACCAGTGCAGTGCCATCCTTCCACAGGCTACTGCTGGTGTGTTCTCGTGGATACAGGACGTCCCATCCCTGGTACATCAACAAGGTAAGGGAATACATGTTCAGTGCTCAAACCTGTAGTAAGGAGATGCCTTAATGTGTATGTCCTAGCATGTAGATGTCTATTGCTAGTAGAATTATATCATGTAGATTTATTCCACTATGAAGATGAAGTGAAATAATTCTAAGATCCATCAGAAGTAAGGCCAGATGGCCAAAGACTGATACACTGCAATGCCACAGGCTGTATGCTCCCCCAGTCCCGTCCTTTTACTTTCCACCCTTTCTGTGTTATGCTGGTAAGCCAAGGCTTGAAGCAGATAATGAATCAGCCCAGAGGAAACCTCACACCCCTTAGCCTGAACATAGAAGAACCAAGTAAGATGGTGTATGACGGAAACCGCATCCGACCTCAGAAATGTTCAGTTACTTTTCCAGCAACCTCCTCAACTATTTCATCTGACTTGCTTTGATGGAATAATTGCCTGGGAACCCATACAGAGGAAATATCATTTAGCGTGTTATTAATAGAAGCTTGGAGTTCAGTCATCTCAGCTGAGCCGGATGCATGGTAAAGTGTTGTGAGCCACATAGAGCAGATGTAGGCAAGGCAAATACCAGCTTCCAAAGGATGCTATTTAGGCTGGTTATTGAGGTTTGGCCCTTATAGGAATGCTGTAAAAGCTCATACAAAGCTGGCAGGCAGTATGGGTATCTTGATGCAATCACAAATCTTTTCAAGCTTAAGCAAAAACCATTTTTGATCATTTGCCTAATATTGATGAAAAATATTATAAGCCACTTGCTGCAATTTTTTATATCCTTGGGATGCAATTTTTACATATTCTTCAAGTGTTGATTTACTGATAGCTGTTTATACCATAGTCTATATCAATTACAGTACTAGATGAAGTAAGCATTAGTTACCAGGGATCTCCTTCTTCTGGCAAGCTGAGATCCGTAGTTGTCAAAACTAAATATTACAAATTTGGTTCTGGGTGGGTACAGAGATTCCAGAGGTTCTTTTTCTGCTCTTCCTGTGTTCTCCACCTGAAGGTTAGTTTACTGTTTCTTGTTTTTAATGATAATCCTTCTTTCAACTATAATTTCAATCATTTTATGGAGCCTTAGTTCTCATTCTCTCAGTTGAATCCAAATCATCTTCTTGTGCTGGTGAAACAATAGGACTTCTGCTGACTTTTTAGTAGTTCTCCTTACGAGTGTCCATTGCCTCTTGTCCTTTCACTGGACATTACTGAGAAGAGTCTAATTCACGCTTCTTTATTTTCCCCACGTCAGATATTTATCTTATGATAAGATCTTCCCTGAGTCTTCTCCAGGCTGAACAGTCTCTGAACAGGCTCAGTCAGTCTCTCCTTATTATGTAAAATGCTCCAGTCCCTCAATGATTTTCATTGCCCTTTGCTGGACCCACTCCAGTATGTCTATGTCTCTTGTCTAGAGGTCCCAGAGCTGGATTCAGCACTCCAGATGTGGTTCACTAGTGTTGAGTAGAGGGGAAAGGTCACCTCCCTTGGCTTGCTGGCAGTGCTTTTTCTAATGCAGCCCAGAAGGCTGTTGGCCTTCTTTGATTCAAGGCACATTGCTGCCTCATACTCAGCTTAGTGTCCACCAGGAATACTAGGTCCTTTCTGCAAAGCTATGATCCAGCTGGTTGACCCCCAGCCTGTACTGTTGCTGAACTGGTTGTTCCTTCTCAGTTGCTGAATTTTACATTTCCCTTTGTTAAGCTTCATGAAATTCCTGTCAGCCCATTTCTCTAGCCTGTTGAGGTCTCCCTGAATGACAGTACACATATTTGGTGTACCAACCACTACTTCGAGTTTTTTGTAATCTGCAAACTTGCTAAAGGTGTACTCTGTCCCAGTATCCCAGTCATTAATGAAGACATTAAACAATACTGGCTCTATTATTGAACCCTGGAGCCAGTTAGAACACTGGCAAGTTGGATTCAATCTCACACATATGATTTAGACACAAATATTTTTGCTTGATGAATGCTCTGCCTGATGACTTATACTGAAAAGATCAGCTGCTTCGATCTTGACCATTCAGCTTTGCTGGACTTACGGGGAGTCCTCAATCGAGATCTCAGTAAACAATATATAGTAATATCCCTAGAGAGGACACTCCTGAGCACGAGTGCTGAGTTACATGGGTAACTAGAGTGGTTAACTTTATGAGTTTCATACTAAAAGAATGTGTGGTAAATTTTGGCATCTACAGTCCTGGTAAACAAGCAGGTGGGATTCCTGTCTGGAGTTTAAGAGGAGTGTCTAGATCTCATTTCCAGGTAAGATTTATGTGGGCTGGAATCCCATTAATTATTTCCTGATTTTAAAGTTCCTTTCAGTCCATACTGATAAAATTAAACTTTTTCTCCTAGCAGGGGGAAGTAAAGAGGGATCAGAATACGATGACAAAAATGCAGTTGTCTTTTTGTAATTCTTTCTTATAGAATGGCAAGGGTGAATATGTGAGTCTTTCCTAGTTTAAAGTATCAGGGGCTCATGCAAGTGGTGTATGCTATCTTCCAGCTTTCCATTGCAAAACACAAATTAGAAGAGTAGCTGTTAAAACTCTGCTGCAGTATCTGATAGAATTAGTACTCATGGTAGGAAGATGGATGCATTGCATCCTGGAATCTTTGTTCTGCAAATCTGGATTGAATCACTAGGGGACAACAGCAAAAGAATACACAGATCAGGGAAGCTGTTGCCAGAACTGCTTAGCGTTTTGCATATTGTTTGTTTTGAATACATTCATAAGGATGAAATTTGTCATACAATCAGGCGATGAATACCACAATAAAAAGCAGTCCCATTAAATTAGGCCCACAAAATGAAGGGAAGTTATTAATACTCATTGACCTTCTAATGCCCTGTGATCTGACGCAAAGATAAATCACTTGTCAGTGAAGATATTCCAGAAAAAAAAATAATCTAGAGTTAAAATAAAGATATGTGAATGAAGAACCATTGTAGGGCATGTAAGACAGTAAAACTCACAAGAAATAGGTGATGATATGGTATAAAGCTGGCTTTTATGAAAGCGTAGAGGGAATATCCATTTGACTAAAAGGAAGTCATACATGTAAAGGGCACAAACAACTATTCCCCTGAAAGTCTAACCAGTATGGTCTCTGCCAGCTTGCTCCAAACACTTTCTGGACATCATAGCATGACCCTCAGCCTTTTTACTCAGCAGGGCTGTGAGTCTCTGTTCTCACCTGTGACTTTTGAGCAACTCGGATCATAGGCAAAATAATCCCCAATCCACTTGTGCAAGATTCTCTAGACTTAAAAAAAGAATGTAAATCAGCTGCTTTATGAGGTTGCCCACGCTGTGGAGAATTCCTGTGAAACCGTTGATTGTCCGCTGCTATGTATGCCTCAGTAAATCTCAGTGCTTCCAAGCAGACTGCTCAGAGATATAAAGCAGCTTTCATAAGCCCATCCTGACTCTAGATACACATTCAGTGTTAGGGAGTTTTCCCTTTTAAAATTCTAAAGTGGAACTTGGTATGTCTTTTGACTACATTATTTTTACCTGACAGTGCTCCATTCTGACACGCTATCTCTTTCCTACTCTTTACCAATGAAAACTGAGTCAAGTGCGTTTTTCTTATCAGTTCTGAGTGTGGCTGTGTCTGCATGGCAAACTTCTAATGATTCACTTTGTCTTTCTTCAGTTGCTTTAAAGAGTCAAAAGTGGACTTTTCATATGGCAGCATTTTAACAGCTATTGATTGCGATTTAATAGATTTAATTTATATATGATGAGCTACGTCTGTATTTAACAAGAATATAAGCTGAAAGAGTAGAAGAGTAGAGGCCAAAAAAGAAAGGGTAGGCACGGAGCAGTAACAATAACAGAAGAGGACAAGGGGAATGCAGAGTTGGGTATCAGGTTAATCAGGGACCAGGCTGGTTGCCAGATACTGCATTAGTGAGTATTGCTCAGAGATTTCCCTTTCACTCTTTTCTTGGCTGATTGAAGTGGTCATCCATCAGGTATCTAAATCCCAACCATGCTATCAAAGCAGCTTCTATTCCTGCCATTCTTTATGGAAAGAAAAGTGCCTGTAGCTCTCCCATGTTTACAAAACAACACCGTACCTTCTTGCAGAAGCCAAAATTAGATGGACCAGTGGGCAGTTTCATCAGATGATGTGGAAATAAATTAAGCACTCAAAGGAAAAAAAGATTTTTTTTTTTTTTCATCCTGCCCGGTAATTAAAATCTGAACACTTGTGTATTGTTCCTAGGCACAGTCTGGCCTAGCTCCAAGAAACAACCACCATTTAATGATTTTAAAAATAATATTCTGTTCCAAAAATTCGGATTAGTATATTTTATTTAGACATTTTAGTGTGCCTCTCAGTAAATGTGATTTTTGGGAACCTACAATAGGAGCATTTCAAAGAAATGTGACCAGTTACATAAAATATGAAAGAATGTAGATTCAATTAATAGGTATGTGTGTGCACACATATGTGGACACGAGTCATATGACTGTGTTTTATTTAGACTTGAAACTTCTCTGAAATGCTATATATTAAATTCTGCAGCTTCAAGCTACTGTAGGAGAATGAGAAAATAATGTTTCTCAGATTGTGTCAAACTGAGTGAAAAAACACCATGCATTAATAATGGGGTTGTAAGAAACAGAAAAATTCAGCAGCGGTTGCTCCCATGCCTCCCAGTCTTGTACGAACAATATTGCAAGTGGTGTTGCGCTAGTAAATATTTTTTTGAAATCACAAATAGCATAGGGTTTCTTTTTACAGGCTGGACTAACAATATGGCTTTAAGTAAACATCTCAGAAAGAACAGAGGAACCAGAATATTCATGTAGCAGGTGAAGAATCAGTCTTTTCCACAACCCATTTCAAGCTATTCCACCCAATTCCCATCCTTCCAGAATCCCTATCAGTTCTTTCCTCTTGTTTGAAATGTTAGCTGTTCATGGTTATCCCTTCTTATGTAAACTAGCATTCGTTTTGGAGAGGATGCAAAGGAGGATTTGGATTAAATGCATTTAGTGCTGCAGTATTAACTAACTACAGTACCTGCCTTGCTATGGTTTTGAAGTTGCTTTTGTGGTATTTCACAGCATGTCAGCATGTCAGATGCCAGAATTTGTTATGCAGTTTATAGCTTTTTGATCTGGTAGGTGGGAGGAGAGCATCACCTTTTTTTTATTATGTATTATTTATAGCAATCCCCCACAATTTTCTCATTCCTCAGTTTTCCTCCCTGTAGAATGGACTTTACAATAGGTGGTAATTATTCAGTTTGGTATCAACCCCAGGAGAATACACATGTGCTGGCTTCTTTGAGGTAAGTAGAAAATAATCAGATAAATTTGCATTGCCTCTTCTGAATGAGAAATCAGTTTCTTCCCTGAATAAAAGAAGGTATAAGTTTAATTTGGACTACAAAATTGGAAATAAATTAGTTCTAAATTAAATTAACTTTGGCTGTTTTTTATTCTCTCCCTGTTTGTTCTTTAGGTATGAACAACCTAAGTGTGATAACAGTGCCAGAGCTCACCCAGCCAAAACGAAGGATTTGTACAAAGGACGCCAGCTTCAAGGTCAGTGAAATAGATAAATTTGTTTTCATGCATTCCAGTGCTTTGTTTTGTCACTGCAATAACTTAGAAAGCAATTCTTTACCTTGTGTCTAAACAGTATGTCTTTTAGATATTGCTACATTGATATGCCTC
Source organism: Anseranas semipalmata (assembly GCA_013399115.1). Taxonomy (NCBI): domain Eukaryota; kingdom Metazoa; phylum Chordata; class Aves; order Anseriformes; family Anseranatidae; genus Anseranas; species Anseranas semipalmata. The sequence goes on along the minus strand of VXAA01004977.1, from coordinate 527,604 downwards.
TGACTGAAGTTTTTGGCTTTGGAACAGTGTGTGTAAATGTGGATCTTAGGATGTTGTCAGAGAAAGTAAGGCTCATTTTTTCAGTGGTTAAAAGGCAGTCACAGCTGCTGGCATTATTTCTTACTGTTGTCATACCAGAGAAGTCAGCAAAATCCTTGGGAAATTGGCCTCTGTCTTCATATACATGTAAAAAATGTATACACTTACTGTTTTCCAAGAGTACCCTTCAGTTTACCTAAAAAAATATATATTATTTTATTCTTCTCTGTTGTAGGAACAAACTTTAGTGTTTATTAGGTTTTTCTTTTTTCTTTCTTTTTTTTTTCTGACTTTTTATGAGTTTGAGAGATCTTATTTCTGGGTAGCTGAGCTACATAGAAGTTCAGTAGATTTGTTTCATTTTTTGAATTGGTCTTTTAAGGCACATGAACAAGGTTTAGCAGGATTTAGTTATATTGCCCATGGTATAAGGAAATTATGAATCACTGTCAGCTACTGTAAAGAATCAGAAACAAGCAAATGATTTCAACAAATTTTTTGTGTCACGAGAAATATTTTAGTTTAGCTGCCCAGAGAAATGTCTAGACAATAATTCTGAACTAAACATGTCCATCAGCATTGAAATTCATCTTGAATGAAACAGAAATTAATGCTCTGTCATGAAACAAATATAATTACAAGGGATAATATGAAAAGAAGTAAGAAATGTGAATGATGTGTTATTATACCATATATAATTGTATGTTGTGTTCTACATAGATAGGAGTAAGTCATAGCATCAACCATAAGCCATCCAATTAATGACATGGACAAATACAATATGGACAGTGGGATTGAGTGCACCCTCAGCAAGTTTGCCGATGACACCAAGCTGCGTGGTGCGGTCAACTTGCTGGAGGGAAGGGATGCCATCCAGAGGGACCTGGACAGGCTTGAGAGGTGGGCCTGTGCGAACCTCAGGAGGTTCAACAAGGCCAAGTGCAAGGTCCTGCATCTGGGCCAGGGCAATCCCAAGCACGAATACAGGCTGGGTAGAGAATGGGTTGAGAGCAGCCCTGATGAGAAGGACCCGGGGGTGGTGGTTGATGAGAAGTTTACCATGAGCCGGCAATATGTGCTTGCAGCCCAGAAAGCCAACTGTATCCTGGGCTGCATGAAAAGAAGCGTAGCCAGTGGGTTGAGGGAAGTCATTCTCCCTCTCTACTCTGCTCTTGTGAGACCCCCCTTGGAGCACTGCGTTCAGCTCTGGAACCCCCAGCACAAGAAGGACATGGATGTATTAGAAAGAGTGCAGAGGAGGGCCATGAAGATGATCAAAGGGCTGGAGCACCTCTCCTATGAAGAGAGGCTGAGGGAGTAGAGGTTGTTCAGCCTGGAGAAGAGAAGGCTCCAGGGAGACCTTACAGTGGCCTTCCAGTACCTAAAGGGGGCCTACAAGAAATCTGGAGAGGGACTCTTTGTTAGGGAGTGTAGTAATAGGACAAGGAGTAATGGTTTTAAACTAAAAAAGGGTAGATTTAGATTAGATATTAGGAAGAAATTCTTTACTTGCTGGAACAGGTTGCCCAGAGAAGCTGTGGATGCCCCATCCTTGGAACTGCTTAAGGCCAGGTTGGATGGGGCTTGGAGCAACCTGGTCCCATGGCAGGTGAGTTGGAATTAGATGATCTTTAAGGTCCCTTCCAACCCAAACCATTCTGTGATTCTATGATTCTATTATTATGGATGTAAAAATGGCAAGTGTGACCCAAAAATGTAGATATGTAGGTATGATGGGACAGGAACAGGGCAGCCAAGACAGACAAGGAAACATTCATGCAATTTTAGATAGGCCTATTATTTTCTTTTTTTTTATATAGAACCATTGGTACAACTCTGATCATCTGTGTTCAGGAAAAATGGATGCACACAGGAGAAGTTAGCTAGCTAACTACAGCACTACATATCAGGAAAAGGAGCTAGTTTCCAAGAGAAAGCAAGTAGTGTTTGCTTTATTTAGACAAACAGGTCCAGAGGTGATATTGTTCCTCTGAGTCCTTGAGGAAGAGAAACAGAACTGTTGTCCTCAGTGACAACTCTGGCACAAGAACAAATAGATATGAACTACCCTGAATGCATTTCACCTGGAAATCATAAAGTGTTTTCCAACTATTAGAGCAGTGAGGCAACAGTCTTCTAAAGGACTAGTAATGGGGCAGGAACTCTGGCTAGGTTTTAGGTAGCTCTTGATCAGTTTATGAAAGAGACAGTGGGAGAGAGGGTGGCACGACTGAGATACTCGCTCTGCATTGTCTCTTATTGCTTAAGATAATCAATATATATACTAAGAGATGAAAAGCTGATTTACACTAAAAATTGTGTTTGGAGCGTAAATTTCACAGCTCTTTGCCAATTGTCTGCATTTGTTTTCCTTCACAAAAAAGGGGCTGAACATGCTTGACTTGCAGTTGTGCTGTTTAGCTCCTCAAAGAGTTCAGCAAGAGCCATGTGTACCACATAAATCCTCAGATATGTGAAATTCAGTGGTAAATACACCTCTGTTGGCAGTCAGATTTATGATCTTTTTCCATCATTTCATAAGTCAGTACTTGCTTACTGAAATTACGTACTGCTGTTGTAACATCAGAGAAGTTAGCAGGTATTGCAGGGATGATTTGGGATATATTTTACAATCCTAACTCCATGAAACACAGTGGAAAGCTGACCACTAATTTCTGTGGAAATAAGATCAGGCCCATGCTTCCCATATACTCTAGTAAGCTCCAAAAATTTCTGTCAAAACAGCACTTGCATAGTTATAGACTTGTATAATTACTCAATTTCATGTATGTTTTTTTTTTCTGAGTGAAAAGAACATACGCTCAGAAGAGAGTATAATGGAGTGAAAACTCAAGAAACAAGCTTGGCACTTATTTCTGTAAAAGATATCACTTGGTCAGTCACTTCTACATTTTCCAAAAAAAAAAAAAAAAAAATTGAAAAAGCATTTGGTTTGATTTGATTCTTAGAGGCAGGATGGGGAGGTGAAGAGTTTCCAGTTTTCAAATACTTATTTCTTATCCAAACTGGTAGTGCTTTTACATAGTATAGTAATAAAGATTTATCCTAAGTCAGGATGCTTTACCAAGGAAGCAATTAACAAGAACTTTCCATGCTGTAAGCTCCTTCCTGATCATTTCATTTTTGTTAAGTTAGGCAATGGTCTTTCGATTATCTCTTTCCACTTATGGTATTTTGCACTATTTGAGCTTTAGTCCAACAAACCTCTGCAGCAATGTGAGCTCATAGCTTATCATAAGTTATTATATATGACACAGGTTTGCTCTCCCAATTTTATGTTGTTTACCCTCAAATAATTGTTGGCTTCCAAATGCTTTATATTATTTTAAAATTAGGCAAATACCAAAATTTCCTAACATTTCATAAATAGTTAGGAGCTAGCTAGAAAAACCTCCTTATACTCTGCAGCAGTGTGGAGTAAGTACATACCTACAGAAGTAATGGAAGGGGGAACTTCACAGTTGCAGCTGTGTTAGAGGTGTTTATTGTTCTTTCTCTCTCTTGCGGCTTTCTCTTTTCTCTCTCTCAGCTAGTCTATTAAATACTCAAGATGTCATCACTCACTTGACAAATTTCTCTCTTATCATCATAAAAATGCAAACACTACATTAAGTAAAAATGAATTGAGTTTACATTAGATAGTTTTTTTTTTTTTTTTTTTTTAAAAAAAAGAGGAGGTGGGAAAAGGATCTTGCACAAATGTGGCTAGTTGTTAACAAGTAACAGGTAAAATCATACAAGTGGCTGATGCGAATCCACTTTTTAATAGAAATGAACCACTGTTACTCAAAGTTTCTCAACTGTAAGCAGTGTTGCAAAAGCATGTTTGCAGTTGCGTTGTCTAAATTTAAGTACTGCATCTGATTGCTGAGTGGTGCCAGGACTGAGTAAAAAAATGTAGGTTATCTGTGAGCTGACTTTCAAGGAATAATACATTTTTGAAAGGATGGGTTTGCTTGATTTGCAGCTTATACCCACAAAAATGTAGTAGCCCTGGCTGAAACCACTGTGACTGCTTGCTGTGTAAAACCAGTAAGATTTTGAAACAATTACTGTCTTACTATGAATGATCTTAAATAGGATAAGATACACTGGTACATCCTCAGGTGGATTACATTGGCATAGTTCTGCAGCTACACTAATTTATACCGCCTGAAAACTTGAACCTACTACATGTTAAGCCAAATATTTTTACCAATAATTTGCAAATAAATCAAAATGCAGTTTTTTGCAAACACTGATATCATGTTAAGGCAAAATTGTAGAACTTAACGGCCCATTAGAGTCCATGGCAAAATTCCCACTGATTTAAACTGAGCGAAGAGTATATCCTCACATCCTGAGGGTAACTTAATGTAAAGCATCTGACACTGAAGGCTAATCTGATGTTTTAAGAACGATCCAAGCCACCTGTGTCTGTTAGATTGGGCTGGAAGTTATGTAATAATAATTCTTCCCATAAGATTTCTACTTTTTTTTTTTAATTATTATTTTTATTTACTTTATTTTATTTTTTTAAGGCCAAAGCATTTTTCTGAGGTTGCTTGTGGTTTTGGTTCTGCTCAGAAACTAGTTATTCTGAGATAATGAAAATGAACCCAGAAGGGAGTCCAGAAAACTGGGGAAACAAGGCTTTTTACTTTTCTCACAGAGTTTTCAAACATTCTTATTTTGACCTTTTGTTCTCTGCTGTGTTATACAGTTAAATGGAAGCCCTGTGATGAACTGACATATTCATCTGTAGAGTCTTGAATGCTTTATTTTAGACTTTTGGATAACTGGTGTATTAAACTGAAATTCAGTTTTCAGCACAAGCTGGTTGAGAGCATTTAAAAGGGTATAGCATGAAGGCTAGTTAAAGCTAACTCTATAGGATGATGGAGTGAGGTGTAGGTGCTGTTGTGTTTTCACAAAGTTGTAAGTACTAATAGGTCAAATTCAGCCAAGCTGGAGAAATGTAAGTTCCTGGAACTGTATCTCTTTGGGCTGGGTCTATGGGTGAAAGAGTTATATGTGTTCTGTAGTTTTTAATAGGTGAGAATAATCTCAGAAGAACATCGGTTTAGTAACTATGTGAAGCTGATGATTTTTTTCAGAGCAAAATATTCTAAATAATTAAAAATTGTACTTTAGGTCATCTGGTGTTTATTTAATTTCTCTGCCTAATTTAGTAACATGTATTGTATTTGTTGGAGAGAAGGTGTGGGATATTGCCAGAAAATAAGGAAAATCTTTATGCAAATTTCATGTAAAAGTATCTGTGAGAAGACTTTCCTGTGAGCATGGGGTGGTCGCTCCTAGGGGACAAAAGGGGATTCCATGTATTGGGAGTTACATTTTATGTTACTATTTATTTCTAAATTCTTAATAATATGTACAACATAGAAGTAATATATTTTTTAATCTAGTCATTCTATCAAACTTTGAAATTTCCTGGAGTGCGTTGGGCAGATGACTTCTTGTAGACTTGGTATTCCAAATTAAGGTCTGCCTCAAATTAGCAAGGTGCACAACAAAATTAGGCAGAGGGAATTGTAGTCAGGAATTTAAACTCATATCGCTGAAAGTGTATGCTAGGTAACATATTTCAGTGTTTTCTTCACTGAGTGTCAAGGACAGTATGTAGGGATGTTTCTGTACCCAGGAGGGAAATCTCTAGTCTTGGAGCCCATGCTCATGAGTAAGGTATGACTCTGCTGTGTCTCAGGGTGGTGTAGGCTCCACAGCTGATGGCACCATCCCACCACTCCTGACCATAACCAGTCTTTCAGAAGGCAGTTCCTGACCACAGAGAGATCTGTGAGGTCACTTAGGTTATAAGAAGTGCAATTCTCAAATCTGCCAGCCCTCCTAGAGGGACCTTAAATCAGCGGTCTCCAAATTTTGTTGGCTATGTATCCCTGTCAGTAAAAAATGTTGAGTATGCACTTCCAATGTATGTATATTTATTTATATTTATAGATTATGTACTACTGTACTGCTATATTAAATACATTGTTAAAACACACACAAAAATAGAAATTAGAGAAGGATGAGATAAAGATGAAATAAAATTTCAATTTTAAAAATGGTACAAAAATTATTTTTTTCCTGAACCCTAATGGGTTGTTTTGCAAAGCCACTGAGGTGTGTGTGCACCATTTTGGAGACCACTGCCTTAGATAGTGGATAAGCTACGTGTTCATAAAGCTAGTCTTGCCTCTGTTCTAAGCAACCTGGAAGAAAGGGACTTGTCTATGTATGAGAGCAAGACATGATAGCATACTGGGACAGTGCCAGACCATTCAGCTAATTTGCCTCAAGGGCAAACCTTTTTTTTTTACTGAAAAAGAGTGCATCAAATGCAAGAAAGATCTGTTTTAAACTCCACTGTGTGTGAGGGCCAGTTAAACTTTGGATAATCCTTTGTATAGTTCAAGATTTTTGTATCGTTACTTACCCTGGNTTTTCTTTTGGGAATTTTTTTTTTTTTTTTTTTTTCTCCCCCCTGTAATATAATTCTCATTACCAAGACCTGACATTTGAAAAGTAAGTGGAAAATTTTGAAAAGTAATATGGGAAATGTGATTTTGCCAGCACAACATTCTTTAATTTGGAGTACCATTATCTTTTTGTGAACCAAAAATAAAGAAATCCAAATGAGTAGAAGACACTAGCTTGAGAGAGGGACACAGTGTCAAGCTGGATTTTCAGAGTTAACTGGGTTCCTATGATTTTGTGGCTTTATGTCAGACCATTAATTTTGTTTATATTTCATTTTGGTTTGTTTAAATTTCTTGTTTTCTTTAGTGCAGTATGTTTTTTAAAGTTTCTGTAGTCGTGATACTTTCTCTCTATACGAAAGGATAATTTGGGAGGGCAAACTGTAGATTGGAAATGACAGTGCCATATACACTGTAACTGTAATACAATCTGCTGACTTGGGTGAATATGCAGACTCCATATGTCCATATACTAAAAGTCCTGAAAGTGTCCCTTTTTTATTTTCTCAAAATTCTTCACTACTAAATATTTTCTTTTCCTGAGATGCTGTTCTCAATTAACCCAGCTGGAATCCAGTAAAATGCATCAGTTGCATTGAAGTTTCTGTAGATTTCTCCTGGTGACATAAATTAGAATGTCACTCTTATTTTTTCTTTCCTGGCAATCCTGCAGCTCTCCAAAAAGCCTCACTTCGGATGCTTCTCATTAAAATTTTTGATCTTACAGCATTTATCTAAAAAGATGAGTATTTGGGGGTTTTGATAGCACTGAGTTAATAAGTATCTGAAAGGTTTCTGTTTTTAATAGTTGGGGTTTATTCAGTGACACAAGAAGGTTCCAAATTAACAAAATTGTCGTCTTTGCTTAGCCTCTATGAGACAGATCTTGAATTCTCAGCTTGGACAAGGAGTATGGATCACCGCCCTTCCTCCTTGCAACCCCAAACCAAAAACCCGCTTTACATCCAGGGCCTAAGCTCTGCTCATCACTGTGTTTGTACTGTGTTGGTCTACAGTTTAAGGCATGCTATGAATCTTAAGATTTTACTTAATTAAAATGTCTTGATGCATGTCTCTTGTACAGTCAATCAATTTACTTATGAACAAGAAAAATCCCTTAAAACTCTTTGGTAAACACAGTTCTGTTGAATTCACAGTGTTTTCTGGTTTCATAGCTTACTAGTGACTCAGTTCTCAGTGATTGTTTTGTCCTATGGATCTTCATAAGCTTAGTTTAGTTTTGGCATTTAGGCAGCTTATATTTGCTCCCAAAAATCATTCGTGAGAGGTATTTAACTCATATCATTTATTTCGCATTCATGTGTTATTTAAGAGAAAGGCAATTTTTCTAAGTGCTCCATTTTCTCCCTATTGTAATGGCTTTATTTACTGTTGTTCCGATGGGATATTCAGCACTGACCCTGAACAATTTATACTTTGTGGAGCAAAACTCATGATTTAAGTTATGGGTGAATTGTGTGTGGGTAAGTACAGTTTGGTTTTGGTTGTTGGCTCTGCATTTTCTTTTTCCCAAGTTAAAGAGAAATAATCGTAAATGCTCATAGCACGATGATGCAAGACCTGCAGCCAAACAGCCATCAAAGAAAGTGACTTATTTCAAACATATCCTTTAAATAAAGAAAGTGATAGAGGCTTAACTGCTTTTCCTTTTGAGGTATGTTCCGCTATACTGTTATAGTTGCTCTGCCTCTGACCATGAGCACCTCAGATTTTGTAAGGCACCAGACTGTTTCCTGGCCCACCACTGGTCTACCTGATCTTGCTTACTGTAGTTTGACGTGGTTCTTTGTTTCCTCTGTGGAGTCTAGTACTGGCACCGAATAGAAAATAATCTTATCTTACCACACACGTTTGAATGACTAAAAATTTGTTTGTTTTTAAAAGCATCAGTTAAATAATTGAGTTTTTCTGATCATAATACAGATTATATACCTGCCTTTCCATGAGCTTCAGATTGTTAGGTCAATTGACACATAACTTTCTCCACTGTGATTTAAAGGGATTATATTTTTATGATGTAACCAGCTTTTTGTCTGGATGAGCTAATATTTAAAATATCCTTTTTCTGTTATTGAGTAGTAAAGCTCTAGGTTGCCTAGTCTGAAGTCCACAAGTTGAAAAAGCATTTGAAGTTGCTGGCTGCTTTGGCTGAGCCTGTAACTATCATCCTGAGCCCTATACGGCTTTATTTACCAAGAGATACTTGCCAAAAAGGCTCTATACTGAGAAGACTCACCTAGTTAAATGCTGGAACTGTGACAAGGAAATGTTAATGCAAAGCCAGTGCAAACTTCCGCAGCAGTGATGGCAGAACTGAGTAACCACATGGCAAGGATGAAGGTCTGCCTGGAGCCTGGCCGCTCCTGCAGCAAGGGTGGGAGAGGTGAGGCTTACTTTGAGGTGCAGAAGGGTGCGGTAAGGCCAGGCTTGCTCCTCCTCAGCCCCAAAATGCTGGAGGAGGCAGGGGAATGTCTGCTTCCTCTTCCAAAGCAGTAGCCATCTCCTCTAAAGTATGGGGCTGTAAGAGGAAGCCCAACTTTCTAGCCCTCTGCTGTCTTGAGTGGCTGGATATCTTTCCAGTACCATAGGCTTCATATGGGTTAGTGACAGCTCAGTGAAGGGCCCTTTCCCCATATCAAAGTCCATTACAGTTATCCTGTACTGGAAGCCTGAGACAACAGCTGTGGGGGATGCTCACCAAGCGAAGACGTGGTTGTCAAAGAGGAGATCTGAGTGTCTGTAGAGCAGTAAGGTTCATACAACACCAGGGCACCTGATGGATGGGATGAAGTGGTTGCACAAAGCACATACTGGTATTGCAAGTACTGGCTGAGTAAGGGTGCCCACGCTGTAACACAAAGAATTATTCAGTAGTGAGTGGTGGTGGCCTGGGGAGGATGTTGGGCTAAGGCAGGACTTTTAATGACTATGTGTGTCTACTGGTCAGACCTCCTTGTGAAAAGGGAGTTCTGCAGCAGTAAGTCCTGTATTTCCAGAGACCACTGCAATAGCTTCAGAGCAGCTGAACACAAAGGATTCTGTCTCTTTAACCTATAACAGTTTTCTTGGGCTTTTGGATTTAGTAGCTTCAATATTACTACCCTATTGTCTGACTACATGATGATTATATTGTGGTCTCCCAGTAGGCAGCTTTGCTCCAGAGGAAAGAAGGCCTGTAAGTTATTTTTCAAGACTCTGCAGATCACGTTTATTTCCTGTATGCTCCCTTCTGTCCATCTCCCCATCCTGTCTTTAATTACTAATGGTCTGGTCACAGTTCTTCACATTTCTTTATTCTTGCCTCAATTTGTGTTTATTTCTTAACAAAAGAGTGTCTTCCCCCCATCCTAAAAGAAATAATAATAAAGAAATATCAGTATCTAGGAAAAAAAAAAAAGCTCAAACACATAACTCAAGAGCTGCTGTAGCTTCCAGTTATGTGCAAGTTTGTCCAAAAAAATTACAGTGGAAGCATTTGAGCTACTAGTAAAGCACCAGTGAAAGACACAGCTGTGTCACAGCTAGAAAAAGAGAAAAGCTGGCTAATTAAAGGTGATGCTACTGGCTCAGCAATAGCATTTCATTCATTGCTGTATTTAATATTAACCTATAATTTAATGTTTATTTTAAAGGGCTATATTAGGACTAATAAACACTGACTTAATTTGCTTCTCAGCATTAAAAAAAATGCTGGAGGCTATGCCAAAGAATATAAATTCTGTTTCTCAACTCACTTACTGCTATCCTCCCTTTCCAGCCAAATCCCTTGTTAAATGCAGCGGCCTTACCTGCTGTGCTGCTCTGCGCCACTGGGTCCTGCTCTCAGTGGGAGCTGAGAAAGTCCCTGGAGCAGGACACCTTCCTGGGAGGTTGTCACCCAGCAGCTGTACAGTCGCTGCCTCTGCACCAGCATTCTTCAGATGAATTTCTGATTGCATTTATTGTCTTGTGGGCCAAATAATGGTTAAGTGAGAAAATGCTTTCCCCCAGAAATGCCTTCCCTAAATCTGAGTGCACGTTAGAAATGTTCCACTGACCCTCATGAAGCTGTGTTGTTTTACACCCATCGAGGATGTAAATATGTAGGTATATAGTGCCTCCTGCACTTAATGATTTTGCCATTGATTTTGATAAAGATGGACTCTTTTCTTCCAACTTAGAATAGGGAAAGGATTATCATGAAGTATATACATATACACACACATTCATTAAAAATATGTCTGTTTTCCCCTCAGTGAGAAGTAATAAATTAGGTGAAGCCTATTCTGCCACAAAACTTCAATAAAGCTGAAAAAAAGACATTTCTGAAAGGTATTTTAATTCATACCTTTAATTTATCTGTACATCTCAATCCATACATTTAATCCATAATTTAATATGTACAGTATTCTAAATCCAGAAACCAAAAAGCTCTGGATGAACACATTTCTTTTTCTTTTAAAAAACAAGGAACAGCCTCTGGATAAAAACCTCATGGTATTAACTCAGAGCTGATTGAGAGAGGGTTAATGTTTTATTTGTCTTTTACTGAGAAGTTTCTAACCACTCTGTAAATCTCTTCTTACATTCAGCAGTTCTCTACCTCCACACAGTGTAATTTTACTTGGAAATCTCTGAAGGAGCCCACCCATTAGCAACAATCAAAACAGTGAATTTTCTACCTAAAAGCAAATGCTATCTTGCAAGACAGTGAAAGTTTGGACAGACTTGGTAATGCCATAGTATATTAGCCTGTAGCAAGCAGATGTAATACACACCTCTCCTGGATGAAACTCAAGAGTACATTACTAGTCAAACCACACTCAGCAGAGTAAGGAAATCTATCTTTGTAGTCATCACACCAAAGAGGGGGAAAGAAACCCACACAGCATTCATTCTTTCCCATTCAAGCAAATGGTCGTTTTTATAATATCTGGAAGAAGAATAGGGATTTTGAAAAAAAAATATTCAATGAGTTCATATCCTTATAATAGAATTATGTCTCTATGTCCCATTGCTATCTTTTTATGGTTGCATGTCTTTCTGGAAATGCCTGTCTCCATTGCCTGTAGAGGGAGCATATATGAGCAACATGAGTAGTTGAATATACTTTGATAGCTCAAGTTAAGCAATGTAATTCCCACTTTACCTGTACAGATCATGAAAACTAACATTTGTGTTATTCTCCAGTCAGATACAACTTGGCTTTGCCTGTACTGTGGTCGATGGTACTTAGCTGGATCATGCTGCAACATTTGTTTCTTGCACCGTTCCACCCTGAAGCACTTTTAGCACAGAAATAAGTTTAAAAAATACTAATAGGTTATGAGAACACCTGTTTGAAAAATGCCATTTTTCTTTCAGATACTCTTTTATCTCAGTTAATAGAAATATTTGGAATTTTACCTACACTGTGGATATAGTGGGGCAGTGAGGGGGAGAGCCATGACTAATGGCCTCCTGAAACCGATTTAGTCTAATGAAGTCTTGAATTTCATTCTCCTTAAACTAGTGCTTCATGGAGACTGCTCAGCCCTGCTTACTGATGACAACCCCCCGAGCTGCTGTGCATGGATAAATACTCTATACTGCAAGAGATTTCTGTCAGTCAGTGATCAGTGATCAGTGCTTGAAAGCACACAGTGTTTAGCCCTCCCTGGGGAGTAACAGAGATGCTCTGGAATTGAGGGCTGTGAGCCCTTCCTTTCTACTGAACATTACATTTACTCTCCTTTTATCTTTATTTTTGTTCCTAAAACTGAAGAGACAAAGAAGGCAATCAATTTTTGCAAAATGTTTTGATGCAGCAATTCAAGTCTAATATCTGAACGAAAGTGCAAAGCAGTGTATGTTAAACAGCTTTGTTTCTTTTAGCAAGGGCTCTGCAGAAAATATATTTGAGTCAAGTCAAGATAGTTCTTGTCTTTTAATAGAAGTCTGTAATTTAGAACGAAAATACCTCAGACCTTTTTAAAACAGCTGCTTGTAAATACATGACTATAGATACTGAGGTATTGTCAATGCCCTGTATAAAATCCTAGCATAAGCAGGGTGAACCTTTGATCACACTGGAACCTGAAAGGGATTAAAATATTTGCCCTCATTAAACAAACTTTGACACTGTCTTCCTAAAGCTAATAAGCTTCAAGAAATGCATTTAAAAAAAATCTTGAAATAATTTCTGGTACAGTGAAGACATGGGAGAGGTATCTCATAATAACTAGAGGCAACTAGATTGCAGTTCTTGGGTGAGGAGTAGAAAAAACAACACAGGAAGAGGGAAAGATTGATGCAGTATAAGCTCAGTGTTTACTACCAGAATGCCTGCAATTATCATCTTGCAATCTGAGAGATGGCAGGAAAAAAACTCATATGACTGAACGGAAAAGGCGAAAACCTTTTAGTCTGCCAGGGCTGTAATCATAATGAAAAATGACACCTGAACCTTATCATGACAGTGAGTGGGAGTCACATAATAAGATTATTTCCTTTAAGAGGCACGGTATGGTCCTTCTCCTTTTCCATCTGATAGAGTATATACTGAATAAAAACATGCCATTGATTTGTAAGGCTGTTCCCTGCAAAATGGATGTCTTGCACTGTCTTGTTTTCATATTTGGATGCAAGTCCTCCTTGATTATCTGGCAGAAACAGCTCTCATGCTTAATCTGCAGACAGGGAGAACCAAATATTTTCATTTCTGAATGGATGTATATCTGCAGCTATATTTTCAAGAAGAGATAGCAAAGGTTAGGCATTTATTCTTTGCATTTAGTTACTTGGAGAAATGTTCCAGTTTTGAAACAAAATGAGTACTTAGTTCACAGTGAGTTTGGTGGGATTTTCAGTTCCCACAAACTTTGCAAATACCCTGTACTGATAATGAACCACTCTAGTAATTTTGTGTTTTGTATCAAACCATGACTTTTTGAAATCCGGGCAGAGTTATGAGGTTAGGGCTTGTGAAATATTAATCCAGTACAAGACTTCCCAATTGCTAATATTCTGTGTAATTTAATGTATAATACAGAAATGACATCAGTTTTGGCTGCTGAGTAATGACTGAAAGTGTCTAGCAATGAATTTAGCTCACTTGACAAGGAAAATGAACAAGATGAAGTAAAAACTTTTGATACTCTGATCTCACATCATTATGTTTCTTTTTCTGAAGAAAATATTTAGATGTTAGCCTGCTGCTTGAATCTTTCTGTTCACTTGCTTTTGAGGAAAAGGCTGTCTCTGACAAAGAGTATATTCAATGTTCACGTTTTCTAGACACTAGCATGGCTTGCCTGGGAAGACCAGTTTGTGAGAAAAAGTCCAACATACTACATAGAATAAAACAGTACATCAAATATCTAGTGATTGCAAAATTTATGTAGGACAAGTCTGTATGTTGCATGCACTCTGATGGGGATTATCCACAGACCTGCCTAGGTCCTAATAGAAGACTGGTTTGACACTAACCCACCAGTCCAGAAACAGAGTTTTGCTGATAGTTTTTCCCCTTGAAACATGTCCCTGAAACTACCCGAAGTATCAGAATGGGCCACTGAGAAAAAGCACACTTTGTTCCTGTGGCATATACTAGAAATGAATTTGTAAATGGTAACTCATATCTTGAGCTTTCCCGAAAGTGGAACTGGTCACCAGTGTAAGGGACAAAATAAGTATTAAATGCTCGCACTGAGGTTGGCTTTATTTTAGAAAGTAAAATATTGGGCTTGAGCAGCGTTTCCAACTGAGGTTCAAAGGTTATATCCTCCTAGTCATGCGGGAACAAGTACACGGTTGACTGTACGTGTTGTATCTTGGTAAGGAAGTGCTGCGAGCCTTGGCACAGCCACAGATAAAAGGTATACCTGCCACTACTAATACGGAGAACCTGGGAACAGACAAGAGCTTGAGAAGTCTGCATGCTTAATATAGTAAATTATGTGTCACAGTATTTTATAGGGATGCCTTGTGTAGTCTGGGATCCCAGTGTTCTGGGCACTGTACAAACAAAGAACAACAAGAAATTTTACAGTCTAGCTGATTGCAAAGCCACTTGGACAATAGGTGGACAGATGCCATCAATTGAAGAAGCAGTGAAAGTTCCTGCCAATTCCTCAAAGTGTTTCCGTCTGCCAATATGTGTCACCTCTGTTTCACATTGGCTGAGCTTAAGCCAGCTGGCTTTTCACCAGGTCCGTTTTTGCATCAGGTATTTAGACAAGAGAGAATGCATTTCTTTGGACTCAGTGGAGAGATGTAGAACAAATATTCTTGTTCATAAAGATTACAATGTATACAAGACTGACTCAGTGGTTTCAAACATATAATGTTATTCCTTGTGTTCTGTCCAGCTTGTAGGCTCCCACAACTGAGAGCCCTCGAGGAAGAAACAAAATTACTCCATACAAACATCTGGGAATTCTTTCAAAGGGTTCAGAATGCTTCACAAGATTCAGAAATTTGCTTCTCTATAGCTCAGCAGGAGTGCTACTGTTCATAGATTCCTGATGTTGGCGTATGGCAGAAATCCGTGAATAATTTGGGGAAATAAATTATTCACGAATTTTGCCCTTTATGCTTGTGAAGTTCTTGAATTTGTTTGCTATCTAGAAATGTCTTCTGGTAAAAACTCTTGCTCTGTATGTCATCCACAAGCAATTCACTGTAAATATTCCTAAAATACAATTCATGACCTGCCGAACCCTGATCCTGCAAACACTTACATTCTTCTTGTGATTAGTCCCATTAAAATCAAAGGAACCTTTACATGTGGTCGTAAAGTTAAGCCTAGGCATAATAGTTTGTAGGACGAAGGTTTAGGTTGGTTCCATAACCCTTGATATTCTACATGCTATGTAGTCTCTGTTTGCTAAATGAGATGCAGGCACTCAGAACCTGTGGAAAGTTAGGGTTTTCAGTCCCTGGGTACCATTCTTATTCCCTAACTGAAGATTTACAGAATCTACCCTTACAAGTCTGAATGTGAGTACATAATTCAGATTTGCTGGTTAGTGATCCAGCTTGAAATTAGCTTTGGAACATAGCAAAACAAATGCAAAGCAAAGCTTATTGAATCAAATTCATTTAAAAATCAGAGTGAATATTCATCAGCTTTGTAATGATGTATTCAGCACTACAGAACCTTCTATACCGTGAACTTTACAACGTGGAAAAGTACCTATAAGCAAAGAGTTTGTAGGTTTTATAGCCATCCAGTTATAATAGAAAATGTTTATTAGAGCTAGGCAGGTTTATTCACAGAAAATAAAACCTGAAGTTTGAAAAATTTAGCTAACTGAAGAAAAAAGCAACATCTAGGCATAGTTATTGACTGGCACATTCAATTGTATACTTAGCTGTATTATATATATTATATAAGTGGTGGTGAAAAGAATATACTGCATTTTGAATTTAAGTGATAAATTGCATTTGGGACTCAGTTCTACAATCTCACTTGCCTTCTACCGTTATTCCTATATGTCTCTGAATTTTCAACATTTCAAGCAGGAAACCATCATAAAAAATGCCATTGGTTGTGTATGTATGTGTATGTTTGTGCATTTAAAAAAATCACCAGAAACTAAAAAGAGTTACTTTTCCATGTATGCTGGAGATTTGCATCCCCACAATTTAGGTTCAGAGAGGTTACCTTTAAATAGTTGTGAAACAAGATATCTGAACCACTGAAAAGAGAAGATTCCCAACTCTCCATTAAGATATGCAGCACGTATTTCCACTATTGGAAATTTTTCAGAGTATCTGTTATTTGATCCATTAGACTTTGAATGCAGAAAGTCAATTTTAAGTTATTTAGAGAAGTATTTTATTAGTTAGTTTTTTTTTTTTTTTTTTTTTTTTTTTTTTTT
>VXAA01004977.1:449146-511176 GCA_013399115.1 Anseranas semipalmata | reverse complement strand
GTTTTTTTATTTAATTTGTTTTTTTTTTTTTTTTTTTTTTTTTTTTTGTCGCACTGAGATCTGTATGGGCAAATTCGTAGTATCAGAGAAAGAGCTGGAAGGATATAAATATATTCCTAATAAAATGTTTTAAAACTCTCTAAAATATTTATACAAAAGAGTTTTGGATTTTTTTTCCCCCCCTCAAAAAAACACATGGCTTGTACAGCGTTTGTGAAGGTGCACTGGGGTATAAAGTTTCTACTGGCATTTCTTTGGAGTGATATGTGCTTGTAATTTCACCACTCAGCAATAATGTGTTTCTGATTTATGCAGGTTAAAAGCTTTTATATGATAGCTTACATAGCCTTGTATTTAAATCTGTATTTATACTTACGTGCACATATGTACACACGCAGATTCTCTTACACCTCCATAGTCACCCTCTTATAAAAAGGTCTTAAACGGGTTCCACTTACGTATAGATTGAAGTCAACTCAGTGAAGAGTTTTCTTATGTATTGAATTGAACTGATTTAATTCTAATTGAATTCTGTAAGCTGTATACTATTTCTGCTGTTTATCATTAATTGCTGTGACATACTTTAGAGAAGCAAATTAGAATTTGCACCAGGGGAGGTTTAGGTTAGATATTAGGAAAAACTTCTTTACTGAAAGGGTTATGAAGTATTGGAACAGGCTGCCCAGGGAAGTGGTTGAGTCACCATCCCTGGAGGTATTCAAAAGACGTTTAGATGTAGAGCTTAGTGATATGGTTTAGTGGAGGACTTGGTAGTGTTAGGTCATAGGTGGGACTAGGTGATCTTGGAGGTCTTTTCCAACCTAAATGATTCTGTGATTTTCTTTAGCATCATTCAAGTTAACTATACTATTCAAATTTAAAGAAATTAGTAGTTTTGCTATCAGGATTTTTTAAGTGTCATTTTATTAAGAATTAGAAAAACAAGTAGATGAATATAGTACTAATAGTTGCTCTAACATTAGTTGATATCATCCAGATGATTATAAAGATATCTGCTTGAAAATAGCTTGTAATTGACTTAGTAAGATGTAGTTTATTGGTATGCTTGGCAGTTACTTGCTGTAAAGAAGCTTTTTATTTTATTTAATCTATAATACTATAGTTCAAAATCTGCTTCTAATTCCTTGCTTTGAATTGAAAACTGTAAAACTCTCACTGTAACCAGTTTGGTTAGTCAGGGTGTAAAGTGAAATATATGATACTGATAACCAGAACAGTATACCTACCAATTCCTACAAAGAACTCAATATGAAGTGGAGAACTCTGATATTTTCATTAGTATTTTTATTGCTTTTTTTTTTTTCACAGAAGGGAAGAAATAAGTGAGGTTCAGTGGCAAGGGTTGTCAGAAGGTTTCCAGAAGCGTAAGCGTTACAATCCATGGATCTCTCATGAACAGAGACTTTTCCTGGAGAGTAGTGCTGGGACTTGGAATGTGGGTTTCATTGTCTTCTGCTCTCCAGAAGTCTGAGCGGAGGTCATTCCTCCACTTCTGCTCCCCTGCTCCAGAGTGGGGTGGCTCAGATGCCAGACTCTGGAGGGGCTCCAGGCGTCAAGGCTGGAGTGACACCAGCCATCTGCACCCCTGTGCTGAGATGTGTTGGCCGGCTCCTTCCAAACTTGGCAGAGGCCAGCTTGCTCAGGCATGAGTCTAGGCTGGGGGAAAGATGCGATGAATAAAATGTTTGTATCTTTTCCTGTCAGTGAGACCTAGCAGGGATCTTAAACTATGCCTTTACCAGAAAGCGAACTGCTTGGGCCAGCCTACATTTCCTGTAGGCACATGTATTTGCTTGCATTGTTTGCCTAAAGGTTGTTGTGTGACACATTCCTCATGTGGTGGGGACAGAGTTACTCTATGCTGTTTCAGTGACCTTGACAGCCTCAGGTGATGTCAGGTTCACTATATGTACAGTATGATACCTTGAGCATATCCACACTTTCCATTTATCAATGATTTCCAATCACTTTAGAGGTATTAAGTGGCAGTTTACCATGTACAGCTGTCGAAATGGCTGATAGGGCCACATTTTTCAGCCCTTTGTACCAGGGGCTTTGCATACTTATCTTTCAGATTTCTCATGCAGACCTGTTAACAAACTGGAGTCTACTTTAGCATGGGAGAAAAATTAACTTTCCAGCTCTTACAACTGTGTCTCAACATCTTTTCTCATAGAAAGGCAGGAAGATTGCTTCTGAAAAAATATGGTTGATGCATCTTATGCTGTATATATTTCAAAGGACTACTTTCTGTATACAGTATGATTTTTTTTCCTCTGGCAAGCCAAGACACTTAGTTAATTAAGAACTTTTGGTAAATATCTCTCTTCCTCCTTAATCATTTAGTGGAATCCAAGTTTTCAGATCTGCTTGTGCAAAGCATACTTCAGTGTAATTAGAAGACCAGCTGGGCTGTAGAGGCTGAAATTATCTAAACTACATAAACAGCACCTACAGAGAGTTCATGCTCTGGATGTCACTGATAGTGCTGTATAGATTTGAACCAAAGTCATGGACAAAAATAATTAATATTAGATATACAATCCCAATGTCAGATTTTGAAGGGAATTGTTTTTCTCTGATTGAACTTAGTCCAGTTCCTACTGAATCAAAGGAAGCTAGTCTCTCTGATAAAAAGAAATTACTTTTGTTTCCTGAATTACTTTTTTTTTTTTTACTATTTTTTTTCATGAAATTCCCATGTTCTCCTATTTCAAGCTAGGCTACGTTTATTATTATTTTTTTTTTTTTGCAAACACTAAGATGCCAACCTGTTATGAACTCTTTGAAATCATGTTCTCTGTTTCAGCTCTCCACTTTCTTTGACACAATGCTGACTTCATCCTTAATCTGCTGTGCTTCTTTTTCCCTTGTTTGTGCTTCATGATTAAAAATTCAAGGCAAACCGAGCCACAACATCTGTGTCTCACATGTTTACTAGCCCAGTTCATTACTTCTATGAGCTGTGCAGGATTTGTATGTAGGATTTTGTTCACTCGCTGTGTTTTTCAGCAGGGATTACAAAAAAAAACCCCTACTCATTTGAAGTTCCTATAAAAAATCAATTTCTTGAAATACATATTTTGACCCCTGTATTAAAAGGGTGCACAGTTCTCTTGGAGCCAAGCTTGTGGTTCAAGGCATGCATCATACAATCTTATTGCAAACTTGGCAACTGAATCAAGGAAAGAGATTAATGTACAGTGCAGTGGCTGGACATGTAAGGTCCAGAAATCAGGCTTTAATTTACAGCTCCCCGTATGGCTTGGTAAAAAAGAAGTCACACTGCTGTGGTGCTGGCATTTCCGATGTTTGGAAAAACAGGGCTCACTGTTCATCCTGAGTTGTTTTTACTTTTGAAGTTCATTAATTTCCTTGACACAGGCAGGTGGCTCAGTGAAACTAGGGTTATTTGGGAAAGCAGGAATCTTCTGGGAGAGTAAAAACTGTATGGTTTATTCTACAGTGAAACCTTGTTTTGTCAAATTCCTCAGCTGCTTGTGCTTTAAGCTTGGAGACCTAGCTAAGCGTTCGGGTGAATGCTTTATTGTTGCTAGCTCTCGTTCATCTCTGGCTGTGGGGTATCTTGCGGGCAGGCTTCGCTTGACAGTCACCTCATGTGGAAGGTTGGAGGGGGAAGGATTAATGTGAGCAGACAAACACTGCTCTGATTCTTTGCAGTTGGCCCAAGGAAAGTCACACTGGGAAGCAGAAGCAGGTTAGAAAACTTTTTTTTTTTTTTTTTTTTGGTGAGAAGAGAGGCATGCATTTCTTATCATAAAACTATTAGATGAATGAGTCTACTAAACCTGGGCTCCTCATTCCAAATCAAACCTGTTCTTCTAGAGCAAGGGTGAAAAAAAGAAAATAGACACACTAGATTTGATTCTAAGTGTAATATTATGCCATTTTCTTAATTCAGAAAAATATGATTGATATACAGAAAGTGAGCTCACTGTGGGGCACAGTGAGTGTCTTGATGATGAAGTTTTCCCTCCTTCTACAATGAACTTTGAAAAATATTCAAGAGCATAGAAAGAGAAGGGTACCTTGTATCCCTTATATCTCAGATGACACTCGTGAGTGAACCTGTTTTCAGTCATAATACTGATGAATACATTTATTTTTTTTTGAAGTATTTGTTTGCAAATGTATTTTTTATTAAACTAAGTATTCATATCCCTGTATATAACCTCAAGTCAAGTTTCCCCTCACAGATTTGTTTTCCCACTCCGTTGTTTAGCTTCAGCACTTTCTTTTAGTAACATCTGCAATCTGGGGACAAGTAGGAGTTAATTGGGTTTGCCTGTAACTTAACCAAAATTTGAACTCCTTCCTTCAACAACAAAATATTCATTCCCCAACCCCGCTACCCCCAGTTGCCTTCTTTGTGTTTTATCTCTGTTTACAGATAAACCTGAATGCTTTAACACAGGAAAGATAAAGTGAGGACATTCTATACTCATTCTATACTCATTATATTCTCAGTAGAGCCTACAGATAAATGCCTGTCATAAAAGAAGAGCAATTTATTCTTAAAATCTGTTTCGAGAGCTATGCAGTTATATTCCTGATCACTGTTTCCTGATAACCACTTCGGAACACATTGCCAGTATTAATGGAAACTCTCAAATACTTGAGAGATTAAATATAATCAATTTTTTATGCAGAAAAACACAAAACAGAAAAAGTAAAGGTCACCAAAAATTGTTGTAAAACTTGAATTTGGAGATCCCATCCTCTCTTGTTTTGATAGATGTTTCTATTTTTATATGTCTGTGCAATGCTTACATCATATAGGTCCTGCTCCAGCAGACTACAGATGTCAGAACAACCTAAGATGCGTTTAATATTCAAGATAATCCTAGATGCTTTACTAAGCCATAAGGTAACTAAGAAAAAACATCATTTTGAGAGCTGGCTTAAAACCACCACCATCCAGCAGCCTTTACCTTTCAGGAATCCACAAGTCAAAAAAGGTTAACAATCTCCCTGATTTACCACAATGGCATTCTTGTTCATAAAATGCTATTAAGAGTGGAAAGGGTAACTCCTCTTGTCATTAACCGTAAAGTTGGGTGAAGTTTGTGAAGGTAATCTGTAAGAACTGTAAGTTCCCCTTTAATTTAAAATTTAGTAAATTGAATGAAACAATTTTCATGACAAGAAAAAGGAAAGGCAGCTGAAATGAAGCTTATATTCTGTGTTTTGAATGGAAATATACGTATCAAATTGAGATATAACCAGTGAAGTACCCTATACTATATTTTGTCTATATGAATGATCTTTTTTTTTTGCTCTTTTCCCTGATGTCTGAATGTTTGGTTCCCTCCAGCTCTCCTATTTTTTCCACTGAATTTGACTTTATCCCACTAGAAGTTGTATTTTCTCCTCTCTGTACGTGTCCTAAGTGAAACATTTATCTTGAATAATAGACAAGTCAAATCCTCAGTTTTAAATAGAATGGATTTATAGATAGAAAATAAAATCCAACAGACTTAATGAATTCCTATATCAAACAACAGGCTTCTCTTGTGAACAAGCATTGCTCAAAAAAAAAAGAAAAAACATTTAAAAAGTGCCTTATATTATGGCAGAATGATAAAGTGCTGCTTAAGTACCAGTTACCACATCTCTATTGTTTGGTAAGGCAGAAAGACTGAGTCCAAAACTTGCAAGGCAAAAAAAACTTGCTGAATTCAACTCATCAGTGTGCAATGTGTGTAGTGGCTTTGATCCAGCAAAGCACTGAAACACATGCTTGTCTCTAAGGTTATGCATTCATTTGATTTAGTGAGAGAACTCTGTTAACCTACTTGCCAGTTTTTTTGGAAGATGTTTGTTGCATTTCTCTACACCTCGCAGGATTAAGCCATAACTTAAAGAACATGCTGTCCAGTCTGAAGCTATTGTTATTTTTCTGAAGAAAATGTCTTAATGTAGCGATAGAATTAGTTTCTGACAGTCTTTGTTCTGAGAAGTTTGCTCACAACAAAAGGAACCCTTCTGTGGACACACAATAGCTTGATGATTAGAACACTCAGCTGAGGAGGAGAGGACCTAGGTTCAACTCGCTGATCCAAACCAGACAGAGCAGGGAACTGAACCTGACTCTCTAGTGTCACAGATTAGGGTACTCCGCTGGGATAACAGCAAGCCAGGTTCAATCCCCTGCTCTGTCTGGTTTGGATCAGCGAGTTGAGCCTCAGTCTCCCCCATCTCAGTTGTGTGCCCTCATCAGCAAGCTATTTGGCCAAGATGGGATGGGGTGTTTTGCTCTTTTTTAAAAGAAAAAAAAGTTCATTCTGCACCAGAATAAAATCCAAATTACCCAATCCTGACACTTTCCACATGATGGAATTGTTGTTTTCTAGCCAGGCCTAGAGAGAGATACTTCATGGTCACATACCGAGGAAGCCAGAAGCAATAAGAAGATACAAAAACCCTCTGTCACTGCAAATGCAGCTAAAGATACAAAGAGATTCAGCCATGTTACCTATATGGCTTTGGCAGGGGCAGGGAAAACAAAACCACCAGAAGCATCCTCATGGAAAGCCAGAGCTGTCTCAGTGACCTACAGTTTTGTTTGGAGGAGAATGGTGGAGGAGGATTTATCCTCTGCCAGCACCAGTGCTTCTGGGGGTGTCTGTGTCAGAGCACAGGCCATCCGTGAGAGTTCGCCTTAAACTTCAAGCAGCTATTTTCTCCACTAGTTTCTGTGCCTCTCTTCTCTCCCTTGGCTTTCTACGTGGTTCTCTCTAATTTCCATGCTCGTCTCCTCCTTTCACTGCCCTTTTTATATATTCATGTCCTTTTGATTCCCTTAAATTTTGAACTTCTCACACAAAGAAATTGTTCTGGCTTAAAATTCATATTTTGTAATGACACTTGTAGGTGAACCTTGGCACAAACCCATCTGTGACTATGTTCATATCAGTTGACAGAAATGTTTAAACATCTTTATTCTCCCTATTCTCCCTACCTTCTATTCTGATTTTTTTTTTTTTTTTGAGAATCTAGCATTTGAACCTCTTTATAGTCATCTATACAGGGTTTAATTACTCTAGTCATATAAAGTTCACAGACTCAACATCTTTGTAAGTTGGAATTTGCAGTGCTGTATGTCTCCAAGTATGGAGCATGGACCTCTAGTTATGAATGAGTGCTTTACATTCATTCACTTGAGATGGAAAATGACCACTGCTTACTAAACCAACATTAGAGTACACATGTTTATCCCAAAGAAGTATTCGCAGGAGAGTTAGAATGGAAATGTGGAGTGTATGAATTATAATCAGAGTCGTCATTTCAGTTCCACTCACCCATAAGCAAGCATTTACTGTTGCAAAATACATGGCTGGAAATCATGTTTGTCTTGTTTCCATCTCTCTGCGTTTATGCAGCAGCAGATAGCAAGATGCCAGAGAACCCCCTTCATGTGCTGCTGTTGTTGTGTTGTCAACAAATGAGATTTCATGGCCTGCTGCAGAAATAAGACACACATGCTCCTATACTTGTGTACCCATGCTCAATGTTGCAGTAGTTCCTGACAGTCCATATCGTGTTAGTCTGTGTATAAAATGGGGTCATCTTTTTCTGCAGAACAAGTCTGCCTGCTGGAGAGATATTTTAGAGTACTTCTCTATGTCTTTGTCTACTCTTGAGTCCCATGATTAGTAAGCCTGAGAGGGTTTTCAGTTTTCAATAGCTTCTCTCCCCAGCCTTATTGGATACTACCTGTTAATACTAAATGACTGACTCTGGGCAACCTGATTAGCATTGTGCTGAATGTTGTAGGGTGGGCTTCTGCACAAAATGTAAGGAAATCCAGGCCTTGACATGGCTGCAGAATGTTCTGAGCTAGGTTCCCAAGCAAATGT
Source organism: Anseranas semipalmata (assembly GCA_013399115.1). Lineage (NCBI taxonomy): Eukaryota > Metazoa > Chordata > Aves > Anseriformes > Anseranatidae > Anseranas > Anseranas semipalmata. The sequence goes on along the minus strand of VXAA01004977.1, from coordinate 503,275 downwards.
AGGATGTGCAGCACACAAGAGAAACAGACCACACTGTACACAATGAAACTAGCATACAGGGTAGTGATCCAGCGAGGAAACCGTCCTCATAATCCATAATGGAGTGCTATCATGTAATTGAATCTCCGTGGTGTAAGATGACCCAAGGCACTTTGTAATGAAACCAAATGCTGTAAACTATTTTACATGAAGTCAGCTGCATTGCATCCCTCCTGGCAGACACTTTAGAACCATAATTACCTTCATCTCCATTTTTAATTTACTCCATTGTGCTTCTGTCCTTGCAGGATCTTTGCTACCAAGCACTATGTGTTCATTTCCTCAGTGCTTACTGTAAATTGCAAATTAAGGATGGCATTGGTTTTAACTCTGAATTGCCCTGCTTTTTTGTGGGATGAAGTCAAACTCATCATCACATGAATATTAGTTTATTGTGGTTTAATGAGGGACTCAGTATTATATTTGGCTTGGGTGATCCATTCCAGACAAATGTCAATTTGCAAAGAAAATTTGTTTGCAATCCTGCTATAACTACAGAGATCTCTGTCAGTCCTGGAGAAGTGAGCTGGGTAACGGTGAATTAGGAGTGGATCTTCCTTTTTAAACTAAATTAATAGAGACTAATTGTTAAGGCCTGAGCCTGCAGTTTGTCATAGGATCCCCATTTCCTTCAGCAGGAATTAAGGGCGTTTCATTCTTGCATAATATCATACCTTGTAAAAGTTTCATGCTGAGCAATTGTAAGGATGTATTTATGCTTTTGTATTAGTCATTTTACAGCTTTTTTATTTAGCAAAGGATGAGCCAGTGAGATTTGAAATGTTATTTACAGAGGAAGTCTGTCATGTTTAATGGAAGGTGTCCAGGAAGGTAACATGACTGCCAATCCCAAATTAAATACTACATAAAGAAAGAGAGAGATTTTTGTGATGCCAGGTTTCCAAGGACTGGTCATTCCATAGAGTTCAAGTAATACTTTAGTGGTTCTTGCTGACTCTTGTTTCACTTCAGTTACTTCCAGAATTTCCATTTTATAAACCTCTTTTAATCACTGCTGTAACAATTCATTCTGAGTTAAAATTTAGTATATAATTAATGTTCCAAGAAATACCCATCCCTGCCTCTCTTTATTCCCAGTTCCCCTCTGTGTTTGCAATCCAATTTCTAATTCTTTTATCTGCAAGTTATGGAAGTGAGGGAGAAAAAATAATCAAAAAAAATTGATGAAAATTTTACTCCTAATTCAAATTCAGTACTTGTAGGTATCTGTATGAGCAAAATCAAGCATGGGTAAGATTCTGATACTTCACCCAACTGCTTGCAGTCTATCTAGATCTTCTGCCTCTCTTCTGTTCCCTCCTTCCCCATCTTCTTTTCCAGCTTATCCTACAACATCCAACGTGTTTTGTGCCCTTGCAGCAGTGACAAAGAGTTGTGATTGGTGGTTCTGCCACTGTTTTCAATTCCATGGTAGAGATATACCAAGTCACTGCATCTGTGGGACTTCCCATTTGTGAGCCATGGGTAGGGGTTGCTCTGTATCATCTGTCTACATTTGGATTAAAAAAAAATCCAAAAGTGTTTCATAGGTGCACCCATCATGTATATATCACCCTTTGAGGGATTGAATGATGTCTTTAAGGAGTGCTGTCCTTACATCTCCATCTGTCCTGTGTTATGACAGGACAAGGACCACAGACTAGCATGAAAGTTCTGCTCTTCTCTGAAGACCTGGTACCACTCTGTGGGCAGGGACTCTTCAAAAATAGGTCTTACATAAATGTGTGCTTCTGGGCTGACTCAGTTTTTAACTCAGCTCTGAATTTCCATCATCTTTTTGCTTTAATGACCTTAGCTTTAATTTTGCTTTAATGCTCTTAGCATCCGAATAGAGAGCTTTCTTGTGGCATTAGTTGAGAACGGATACTTTTGGGATTTTTAGCTGATGCCTCCAGAGATAACAGTCTCAGTAAGAGATATCCAGAAAGGTTTGTAGAAAAGACTGTTTTTCATGCACATTTCCAAGGAACAGGCTGCTTAAATTAATTAAGTAATGTAAAAAACATCCCCACTAACCAAGTCCCCATAGTTCAATTTTTCCATCAGGACACCGGAATTATGCACCTTATTTCTGAGGTCACTTCCATAATTGCAACAACATACATTTTTTGTAATAGCTTTTCCTTTTTAATGGATATTTAAATAGATGTAATTAAATATGGTTATTTATACCCATCTCCAGAGAGGTAACATAACAGCATGATGAAAACACAAGTGAATTAGAAGTAGTAAATTTCTGTTAAAAAGGACTGCATTTTGACTCCCTGAGTAATATTGGTTGTTAATTGTTAAGACTCTCAGAGTGATAATGTGGAGATTCAGATGCCTGCCATGCTATACAAAACTGGATTCCAAAATATTTCAATTTAATAAGCTATTGTAGAAAGTGTTACTGCAGTCAGAAATACCAGCTGTATATCTCAGGGACAGGTAGTCATGAAATACGGTATGTAAGGCATACCTTTTGAAAATTAGATCCAGTTATTTTTTGCTTCTGGACTTTTTGGGGGGCCTATTTCTAACCCTGAAACTCTTCTCTCTGTGTCCTAATCAGTGGGTTCATTGACTTGTGTCACAGTGCCAACACTTCAGCCAAATTCATTGTGTTTCTTACACTGGAACTGGATCCACACAACTATATTGCAGATTGTGTTCTCGTGGCAAGGTGACAAGCCTCTAAAGGTTAGGAGTTTACATTGGCACAGACTGAACATAAATGTTCATAATTTCAGATTCTCCTCAACATACTGAAATGTCTTTGGCCTCCAAAACTGGCATAGATATTGTGTGGGCAGTGACTAGCTAATAAAAACATCAGCTGCTTTGTGTCCAGGTAGTTAGCAAAGGAAGCAAGACCCCCTTATCACCTGAGTTTTCAAACCTTTTTCCCGGACTTAGTCAAAACTAGGAAGGTAAGAGTCCACAAATGAATGTTTAAAAAGGCAAATAAAATCCACAGACCTTCTTAAGTTCTGCTTTGTGTTTTGCATGGCATTAGAGAGAATTACTGTGTTCTAGCCAGTTCCCCTCTGCCTGTTTTCACAGTGACAACTCTGAACAGTTAGAAGCAAGAAATTTGCTTCTCAAAACCTTTTCAAGCTCTTACAGAGGAATAATCAAACTAAAAAGTGGTAATCAAAAGTTAGTTATTTCACATTGTCTGTGTTATGCTGTCATGTTTTGATTTTCTTTTTCTTGATTAGCAATAATATTAAAAGAATGGAAATAAATGGAATGAACTGCTTTTCCTATCAAAAAATGCTCTAGCCCAACTTTGTTATTCAGCTGCCTGCAAAAACTGTTTATAGGATCATATGTATTTCTGCTATAAACATTATCCCTTCTTTCCACAACATTTACCTGGAAAATAAGACTAGTTTGAGCCTAAATGAACTTACAGAACAGACACATAAAGAATTCATCACAAGCAGCTTTATGCCACCTGAGAGTGGTCTAGGCTTGCTCAGTAGTTAAGGGGAAGAGGAGATACATTTGAGGGAGATCCTAACCTATCCTATTCTATGGAAAAGTCTAAGGTAGTTGGGATGAATGCCTTCTGAATGTGTTCCTTTATACTGAGCTTAAATAACTGTTATGCGTGAGACACCTCATTTCAATAGGCTCAAGTTCAGCAAATCCCACTCAATGCACTTTGGTATGATATGAATGTCTGGGATTGAAGGGTAGGGCCCTACAAGCGCATCCTTTGCTGACTCTTCTGTTTCCCCACCCCTGAAATTAGAACAGAAGGATCATTTTAAAATAGTAACAAAAAATAAGTTAATAAATGTGGAGAACTGAAATCTGCTTTCTGCCCTTTTCCAGAAATAATACTTCATCCCTGTAAGACTTACAGCTCTGTGGCTACAAAGCAATGGATCTGTAGCTCCCCTCCAGCTAACATCCATTCTGTCCTACTTTATTATTTCTGTGCTGCTCTGTTCAGGACACAGAAACCCTGACTGAAATGCTATAGAGAAAAGCGTATTGGATTCTTCCTCAAGACTTGCAGTCAGTAAGACCTCTGGTCAGTCTTAAGGTTATAAGAATGGCCTTATCCTGCTCTGAACCATGGGACAATTTAATTAAGAAGAATTTAGAAGAATTGTTAAGAGAAGCTGAATTTATAGGAAGAGGTAATATCCCATTATTAGGCCGAAAGAATACATTTAGAAGAAGAGAACCACGAGATTTGGATAAGCACAGATACAGGAGAATTTGGCTCTGAGTTTAACTTAATTCTTTTAATTTTGTAAGGGTATTTGAGAGAAAAAAAAAAGTTAATACCTGAGGGTTGTTACAAGGAGAGATGATAATGTCCTCAAACCCTCTAGGTTAGAGAGAGTAAGAGGGAGATAATTACTGTTTGTGAGAGGTTACCCAGAGGTGCAGTAAGGGAAAAACTGTAATGAGCCATAAAACCACTGACTCTGTTGAGGTCATGATTTTTAGTCTCCAGCAGAGTTACAAATTTCAGTTCCCAGACTCATCTTTGGAAGTTTTTTTTTTTTTTTTTTTTTTTTCCTTCTGGAATGGGGCTCAGGAATAGCTAAGGAAGTCCTTCATAAAATGAGGAGGGCCCTGTGCATAGCTAGACAAACACAAACTTTTTGTAATTTATATAGGTCAACAGAAATAAAATCATGAACTTTACATACACATTTGTACAGTATAAAGGTCCAAGAAAAAGTATTTTTCCTGTATTTTCTGCTCTCCAAGCATAATCACTAGCACTAACAAATGTTAAATTCAGTTCTTCCATATACCACTGTGTTTCAGTGAAGTCCAAGCTGCAAAGGAAATATGAATAGTTCTGTTCATTCTGATTCTGGACAGATCAAAACTTGTTTATAATCTACAGAGGTATTTCAGTGTTTGAGTGCACTGCTAAGCCTGATCTTCATATAAACAACTAGGCAATGAAAAGGGAGCTTTAGATTTGGTAGTTAGAAGTTGTCATACTTTTAGTTACCTGAGTGACTGACTCAAGAGTTTCCTCTCTTACAGGAAGATTAGTGTAAACTCCCTTTAGAAATGAATAATCTTACCTATTGTATGCGCATTTTTACAAAAATGAACTAAATGTGTTTCTTGCTGTGACTTCAGATGTTCAATAAAAGATATTCTTCCAAGATTGCAAGATTGACAGTAATAGGTTATTATCAACCAAGCAGGGAGCTCCAACGTCAGAAAGTTTGTAGATATCTACCCGACAGATTAACTCCAGAAATCTGTCCTTTGTAATAACGTTAGATATATTTATAGAGGCATATATATATAAATATGAGGTATATAATAATATAATGAAGATTCTTTGATTGCCTTTATGCTATAGTTGAAATGAGGTGTTTGTATATTCTCGTCATTTGTGGTATGTATTTGTTGGTCTAAGGTTTACTCTGGGTAAAACTATCCTTAAAGCAAACACTCAATTCTACGCTACATCTCTGAACCTGTAGGGTAACTCCATGTGGTTTCAACTTCAACCCTTTGACAACAAATTATTGTTTATGTAAGCTGTCAAATCCACACAGGACAAGCAGCTACACAAGAAAAAATTGACACACATAAACCATAGTGAGAAACATAAGGCTCCCATAACAAACTGTGCTTTCCCTTTCTCTATTTAGTCCACTAAGAGTGAATTATTCATTACAATCAAGCTAAAGCTCCCCTAGCCTTGCCATTTCATCCACAAGTTTGTTGAAAATTAAAGCTCAGCATGAAGCCTCCAGAGAAGTATTCTGAGTTAATAACACCTGCAAAGAACAGAGATTTCACTGTGAGGTAAATTGTCATGTGATTGCCCACACATCAGCAAAAATTATAATTGGGAGAAACTGAATATTTTCTCTGTATTTAACTGGTGAGGATTTTGTGGGGTGTCATTTTACGTTAAGTAGTAGAGTTATAATTTAGAATGTTTCACAGCAACAGATTGTGTTTGTTTTAACAGCAAGATTTCTTTTCTACGAGAAGATTACTGTTACTGTCAGCTGCTATTTCAACTTTATGCAAAGCACATTTAGAAACCTTTCTTAATCAGAAGGAAAATTGTCAGAGATTGACTTTAAACTCTGGATGTTTTTCCCTCTGATTTCTTGTGAATTTAAAAGTTAATTTTCTTTCTCCTACCTATCTGTATCTCATAAATAGCAAGCTAAGTCATGATTTTGATCTCTACATCTGTATCATATATACACACAGCAGCTCCCTGGACAGCAGTGGAAACTACCCAAAGCAAACTTTTTTGTTTCTTCCAGATGTTTCAGGAATACACTAGTAACTAACATGAAAAATTCAGATGGTGCTCCTAAATCAAATTGGATATTAACATTATCATATATCCCAAAAAGGAAAGAGAAAAATAAAGTCAAATTATCTTGTTTCCATATTGTGCTGCATTTTTATACACTGAGGTATTACTGTCTGCATTTTCAAGAGCCCTGTATCAATTCACAAGTCATGTTTGGAGTAGGAGTCAGGCTTCTGTCTGATGACAGTAACAACCCCAGCAAGAAATGGATAAAGCTAGTATCACTCAAGACAGGTCTACATGGACAGCCTTGGACAGAGCAATTTTTGCCTATGCTTTGAAGAGAAATAGCTCTGGTCCACAGGCAAAGAATCTGTGCTGGCAAGATGTAGAGCTGAACTCAACAGTTTGCTCAGAGACTTGGTTGCGTTATTCAGGCACACTGCCATGCAGCATGGCTGGATGTGCCTTCGGGGTTGGAACAGCTTGGGCTCTGTCTGCTCACCTCTGGATGGAAGTGGTTTTGTGACTTGCAAAGTTACATGGTTTCATTTAAATCACAGTGCACAACTTACATTGTTTGAGCCTTACTTACCAGCAAGCTCTTTGCTCTAAGAGAATATACTTCTGAAGTATGTACTGAATGCTGCCAGGAGCCTGTTGATACATTCCTCTGTCCCTCCCTGTTAATCTCCTGCCACCTTTATCATTTCTGTATTTGACAGAGATAGTTTTAGAGCTTGTCTTACTGAACTCAAATTTAGGATTATAATCACAACTATGTGTGTGTGTGTGTGTTTTGGTTTGGTTTGGTTTTGTCCTTTTTTCCCCTCAGTTGTAGCAGAAAAAAACAAACAAAAAAAACAAACAAACAAAAAAAAAACACCACCACCACCACCACCAAAGCCCTGGTTAGAGGCTAAAGGAAGAGGAACATTTCTAGGAGAGTGACATCTGGTTTCAGATGTGTACTTTTAGTGCAGTGGAACTTGCTTCACTGAATTCTTGTTATATGCCTTTCACAGTTACTGGAATAAAATATCTATGCTGCAGAAGGTAAACCCATAAGAGACAGGGAACTCATAACTTCATGAATGTGTTGGACAATAATGTGTAGTGGGTGCTGCTGCTGTACATAATAGCTGAGCTATTCTTACTGCAACACAGCTCAGGGCTAATATAACACAGGTTCATTTCCTTGGGTCAACATGGGAGGTATTAAAAAATAATTTGCTGGGCAAGATGAAGCTTTTCAGGCACAGATAATTCTACTGCCTGCTCCAGAGGCCACTGAGAAGTTTAATGAAATAACAAATACCTACTGATTGACTAATCTTCCTTTCCCACAACCCTCCAAAGCATTTTCCTTTTTCACTTATGAGAAGAAATGTGGGTAAGTGGGCTTCCAGCACAGAATCATCTGTGAATGGTGGCCTCCAGCTTCAAGCTTGTGATGTCTATGTCACTGCTCATGGATCATACTAGAATTTAACTCAGCGATTACAGGGCTGGGTAAAGACTTGGTGTTTGGCTCAGGGCTATAGGGAAGAAGAGAGGAAGCAGGTGTGTTGTATAAGCAAACCTCTGTGTGTCAACAACCATTCTCTTGTCAGATGAATTTATCTGCTCCAGCTGCACAACTCTGAGAGTGGATCTTTCAGTATATATTTATCTGATGTATTATGTGTATGAAATGCGCTGTCAGTTTCTTTCAGAGAAGAGTCTGTGGCATAAGGAATGTGGATGATCTAGCATCACCATAGGATCTCCCAGTATGAACCAAAGTACTATCTAACAGCATCCTATTTTGCTAGGTACTGTATAGTTAATCCCTAGAGAAAAGTGAAAGAACAAAGGAATTGACTGCCATTTTACATATCAGAAAAATGATACACTAAGAGAATGTGTGTTGAGAAACCAATGGTAGTTCAGAGAAGCAAAGGTGGAAAAGAGGTGTTGTGCTGTGGGCTTCTAGTCCATGTTTCAAATGGTCTGTGTGATGGACAAACTTCTGTTGTTTCAAAGCTGCTCTTTTCAAAATGTAAAAACATGGGAAAAAAAAAAAGAAAAACATCTTAAAGAGGGAAGAATAATGCCCCAAATTGAAAGAGAGGGCTCCAAGGTATACAAACCAGATCCCGCCTTACTAGACTTCAAACAGATGTTTTTCTATTCCTACTCTATGATACAGATATATGCCCGAATTGAGGTGCTTTTCTTTGAATTGGGTTCTAAATTTGTCCACCATTTATGGGAGTCTGTGTACAGGAGTCACATCTATCTCTAACTTTGAAATATTGTTGGAAATTAAATATCATAAAAATAGGAGACAAGCAAAAAAAAAATTATTGTTTTTCTAGGTTGTCCTGGGGCCAAGAAGAATGAGTTCCTGACAAGTGTTTTGGATGCATTGTCCACAGATATGGTGCATGCAGTCTCTGATCCATCTTTGTCTTCTAGCCGGTGGGTTTCAGATCCTTTTTGTGTGTCTTTAAAAGGGTTCTGGCAGTGGTGAATGAATTGTTGAGAACTCCGAGAAGTAATTCTGTCTTCTGCCTTCACAAAGGGTAAATTTCCAAGAACCTATCTAGGATAGTTTACTTCAAGGTTACCACTGTGGACTATGTCCACCAATTAAAGATGCACCTGATGGCTGAATTCTCATCAGTAGCACAACTTAGAGTTTATCTGTAGCTGCTGGTGCAACTGTGCCTCGGCCTTTCTTTGTTTTCTTGTCAGCCTTTACTTGATGAATATGTGCTGCCTTTCTGCTTTATGTTTCTCCTAGTTGCTTCTAAAACAAACCAATGCTATCAACACTCACAGGCGGAATTAAAAATACATAAGTGCTGGCAAACTTTGGGCATCTGCAGGTCAGGTGCTTACTATCTGAAAGGAGGGGGCATTTATTATTATAGCATTCCCTGTAATTCAACACCTTTTGGTGTTCTATCTGAGAGCATCCATCATGGGTTGGTGACGCTGACTGTTATGTATATTATGTGTTTTCATGTTTCTGTCATGTCTGTCTTTCACTTGTTTATTTCTCTCTTCAGTTTTCTCTGTTTTAGGAAATGAAAGGGGAAGGCAGTATATTCTGAATACTGTGCTGACCTCAATACAGTTTAAGAGAGTTAACTAAGAAGAGATTATAGCCCTTTGGGTAAAATTTATGATACATTTAGCCAAAGTGAAAAGAGAAGGATTCACTACAAGAAACTAGTGGCCAAAAGCAGAGAGGTTCATGTAGCAAAGCATCTAACAGTGCTTTAACTACTCGGAAGTAAAGGTATAAACTGAGGTTTATGTATCAGAATAAAGACTTAATGCCAATTTTCTGTTTCAGGGTTTCAGAGCCTGATCCAAATCACACTCTGGAAGAGAGAGTAGTCCACTGGTATTTCAAACAACTAGATAAAAATTCCAGTGGTGACATTGGAAAGAAAGAAATCAAGCCATTTAAAAGGTTCTTAAGAAAGAAATCAAAACCCAAAAAATGTGTGAAGAAGTTTGTGGAATACTGTGATGTCAACAATGATAAGTCCTTGTCAGTTCAAGAATTAATGGGCTGCCTGGGAGTAACAAAAGAAGAAGGTAAAGCAGAAACAAAGAAACGCCATAGTAAGAACCTTTTCTGTCTTTTTGTCTAGATTCTTCAAAGCTGGCAGAGTCTGATATTTGTATATACCAGAAGTATACAGTATAAAAGTAGCTAATAGAGCTTTTGCTTAGGGCAGATGACAGGAAAGCCGCTTCTGTGTATGCAAATTATCACTTTGCTCCAAAAGAAACAAAAACTTCCTTTGATTTAGCCCATTAAATGCTTGTTTGTTGGATATACGCTTCTGCATTAGAGCAGGAAACCTAAGAGGATATGATACCATTGACAGTTACTGAAAAGCCAGTTCAATGTTATTATAGTAGTGTGTCCTGAATGAGTGGAAGTATCACATCTGCACTTTTTTTGGATTCCTGCTGGGAGACAAGCACATTGTTGAGCTTTCTAATGACTTCTAATTTCTCAAATGTGGTTTAGAGATGCAGTGAGGAATGTGGTCATCTACCAAACAGGTGGAGCAACTACTGGTATACAGCCACCTTGCCTTGCTGCAAAATTGATAGAAAGGGGAACAACTAATTACAGCGTGTAATGGTCCTTGCAGAATTCAATCACACAATTCCTGAAAAAGAAGAAGAATCTAAAAAATTTTGTAAACAACAGAAGATCCCCATGTAACTCCATACTCTAAGAAGTTGTAGAAAATGAATATGGGCAAATTGTTGTTTTTGCTTGGGGCCCTAAAATGAAGCCAGGACAGTAAAACAAAAGAGTCATAGGAAATGAAGAGCATGCCAAGTGGGAAATGGTTGTATTCAAGTCTAGAAAGGGTATGTTGCAGAAAGAAGGAACAGCTCTACATTTCACTAATAAAGTAAATTGTCTATGGCTCACAGAAACGGATCTCTCAAAACAAACACGAAATCCAGGAATTTTTTTGCTGACGTTTTGTGGACTTAATAATAATGCCTTGCAATTTTCACTTATGCAGAGGTAATAAACCGTATATAAAGGTGGCTGAATGTTGTTGTCTTTATGCTATAAATGTGGAAAAAGAAATGTAACACTTTCTTTTTCGTTTACACTATTTGGCAGTCCAGTGTCTTAAAATGGAGGCCTCTATAGTCACTTCATATTTTAATATCCACCTCAAGACAATTCTGTCCTGCCACAGTCAGCACTCCTTGGTTTTATACTAGGTGAAATTGGGTCTGACATCATTGATCTGGGACATAAAGGAAAGCTATAGCAAGACTCAAACCAAAATCCATTTTTCCTGTGCCCGTGAAAAAAAAAACAAAAACAAAGTTTAGAATTCTCCTGCTTCCCATAAGCTACCCATTTCTGAAGAGAAAGTTGTAAAATACATTAAATTATATGAAGATCACACACATTTAGCTAAAGTAAAAATAATATACAACATTTTTAATGGTGGTTCTCCAAAAAAATGACATAAATATGAGAACATTCATTTGGGGAAGGAAAAAATACTTTTGCACTGAAAAACTAAGAGCATCCAGTTGGAAAACATTTCTAAACCAGATCATTTGTTTGCCTTCCTAACAATACATGTTTTTTAAGACAAGACAATAAAATTGCTTTTGTTGGAATATCAGTATTCTTTTTGTTTCTCCTGCTTTGATGATTAAAATGTCCTTACTGATAATCCTTTTACTTGCACAAAAGGATTCAATCACCACTTTACTAAGGCTAGAGTTGTATTGCTAGGAATAGGTGAGACCCTGTCACCTGAGGTGTGAAAGCTGAGATAAGGAGGTGACTGTGTTATTCTGTGTGAGTCCCAGGTGTCTTGTGAGAACCATTTGAAGCAATGTAAAAGCCAGAGAGCTGCAAAACATATTTTCTCAGGGGAATGGTAATTTCTGAAGCATTCTTTAAGGTCCACTTTACTTTGTCTTTGTCCAAATGCAGCTTGATTGACTAGCAAACTGACATGGAAAACCAAGAGGCTAAGTTCCTCCCTAGCCTCCCAAGTTTGCTTGTGAAGTTGAATAAGCCAGCAGACTGATATATCTGGTTTATTTTCACTTCTATTTCTCTCTTCTTTTAGAGGACCATCTTGGATTTTGACACTAAAAAGAAACTTAAAAGCCATCAATAATCTTGTTGTTTTACACATTAAATGTGAACAACATCTTTGGCTGGTAGAGCTGTTCCTGTGCAATATCTTTAAGCAAAGTGAATGCTTCCAGATAGTCTTTGCTTTTCCATGCTTGTTTCCCACCAGGCATAATAGGCTATATTTACTACTAAAGATATAATAAGTTTGAAATACTCAATGCTGAGTAGGTGCAGTCTGTCCTAAGCAAATGCCACATATTAACTGGCCAGAAATGCTGTCATTCAGCTTTCATATAACTCCATGAAAGAAACAATGCTGGTGTTGAGGAAAGAAAAACAAAAGGATGTTTCAATGAAAGACATGAAATATTTTCTCTCTCTCTTTCTTTCTTTTTTTTTTTTTTTTTTTTTTTTTGAAAGCTCTGCGGTTACCCTGCTCTAAAAATTGTTTTTTTTTTTTTTTCAGAATGAGGGCTTCAATTCTTGGGATGCTACATATAACTTGCAAACCATGTTTATAATGTTTTCTTTTCCCCCCTTTAGCAGCCCCTAAAACCAATACTGAGAGCACTTCATCCAGCAGGCAGGTGAGTACTGAGGAAAGCAAAATTTCCATTCCTGTCTTGCCCACATGAATTTCTTGGGATTTTAGCTGTTATCATTGCAGCTTCAAAATGTATTAGTCTGCCATTCTACAAGAAAACATAGAGCAGCATCCTGATAACAAATCTTGACTTCATTTCTATCTAAGGAAAGACAAATCAGTCAACTACAGGTGCAGAGTAAACATACAAAAGTGCAAAGTGGATTAGGCCTGCCTGAGGATATTCCTAGTAAAATGTAAAGTGACATGTAGGCTAGTGATAATTAGATGACTGTTACTGAGCCTTCATATAAGTCTTCTGCATTCTTGAATGACAACATTCCCATATACTTTTAAAAGTGCATTGATTTATCTTCATTTACGTTTTGCTTTAACTGAATTCTGTTAACTTTCCTGTGTCATACGATAGACACAAGCCTACAGTGATTGAAATTATTCTTTGTGCAACAGGCCATGTATTTCCCATGCCCTATGAAAATCTATACATTTTGTGAACACCGCTGAATTACTGTATGGTGGTTTTAGGTACCTTTTAAAATCTTAGTAGAGAGAAAAGAGCTGTCACTTTGAAATGCCTTTGCTGACTGAGCAAAATGATGCTGGAGAATGTAGGATTTGCAGCGGTCTGATGATGTATGTTAAAACTAAAAGTGGTTAGGTCTCTAGAATTATTGGAACAAATACAATGTCGTTTTCCCTGACAACATAATCCATGATTTGGTTTTGCATCAGTTTTATGTGAAGACTCAGTCTTGCCTTTCTGAATAACACCAGTGTATTTCACTCATAGAGTTTTGGTTACACAAGACATTCAGAGCTAAAAAGGCACAAAAGTAGACATTGAAAAGGAGAGATTCAAATGGAAGCTCAGGAAGAAGGTTAAAAAAGGTCTTCTTATGTCTGTATTTCTATTTCAATAATCATTAATCCCAAAGATTCACTTTTCTGGACAACATGGGCACAACTTCCTGACACTTTTGCATGTGTCTGAAGAAAGACTTGTGAATCTGCCAGTTACTTTAATCATCTAGTAAGAGAATCAACTTCTTACTGTTCTTGCCTCACTTTTGTATTCATTAGAGGAATTAAATGGTTAATGCCCACAAAAATATCAATGAATGATGAATTGTTTTTAAAGGCATTCATTATATTCAAGTATATTATAACATCAGCTCAGGTAATCCTGAATCTGGGATAATAGGAATTTGGTTAAAAAAAAACAACATTACCATGGTTGTGGTCAATGTCTTCCCATCTATCATAAAGCTACATTAATTTGTTAAAAACTGAACCCAGGGTGAACCTTCCCACAAGCCAAAAGAAATCTTCCTGTCATTGTTGCTAGCCAATTTGTTACTTGCTTTATCTCTGATTTGTTTGATGTTAGGTTCACACTTCCTAAGGCAAGCTCAACATTGGTTGTGGGTTTTACCAGAGACCTCCTACATACCTTTGATGGAATATAAAATGTTCTCACAGCTAGAGGGATGTGATAAGTTTCTGTTTGTTTAAACAAATGTTTGTGGTCTTAACTTTTCAAGTTCCCCCCACAAATCACTTATGCTTTAAACAAAGCAGCCTGAAAACAATTATCCTGTCGGAACTCAAGAACATTCAAAGGGGTTATTTTAATTATATAATGGCAATTACTGGCACACGTGCATTACACTTGAAGCATGACAAGCCCTCTCCCCTTTCTTGTAATCTGATCCTGACTTGCAAAATCTGTAATAAAAGTGTCCTAGAGCTTCTATTTTTTTTTTTTAATTTGTCCAATAATTTTGCTGAATCAGCATCAATTATTTTAAAAGCTGTTGCTGACAAGTGATAGCCTTGAATTAAGGCTGGCTCAGCAAACCATCTGTTGGCAGTTTCATACTTGAACAATACAAGGCTGCAAATGCAGAAGGTGGCTTTCATCACAGAAGTTTTCACTTGAAATGAAGTTATTAGAAAGGAACTGGGCTGGGTAGCTGCTTAAAGGAAACCACCCATCTGAGAAGGAGTGATTGGATTGGTACCACTCAGGAGACTGGCACTCAAAAGCTCATTTTCGACTAGTGTATTATAGTAGTTCAGTTATATATATGCTTATGTGTCCTTATGCATGTATTGCTGAATATATTTTTTATGTATGTGCACATTGGTAGTTGTACACACACCTGGCAGCTTACTGAAAGAAAGCAGATATAGATACATATACTAATATACCAACTGAGTCTCAGCAGTGGTTGTTCTAAATGAGGTCAAGTACATGCTGGATCTGACCCAGCTGGGGCAGTGGCCAGGTGCATTTCCCTTTCTCAGCTCCACCCCGTCCAACAAACACACACATCCATACTCACATACTGTCAATGAGACCCAAAGGGTCTTCTGCAGCCTAGCATAAACTTTACAAGGAAACTATAGAATGTTCATAAGACTTTGGCCAGCAGCCTATTCCGTATTCATCACATGCCATAGAAAGGTATATTGCACCAGGGACTTCTCTAGGCAATTGCTAAAACTGTGTGTTTGATACGTATAGATTTAAAGAGGCCATAGGTAAGAAACAGTAAAGATGTTGCTCATAACCTTGTTTGCAGATGCCATGAAGGACTACGAGACAGGGATTATTTTATTCCCTATATATATATATATATATATATATCTGTGTGTGCAGAACTCTTGCCCTGACAGTGGCATGTGGACACTGCTGAAATAAAAAGAGATAAATGTTTAAAATGTTTATACTTGATTATTTGAAAACATCATTAATAATGCAAATTTTTCCAACTGTCTTTCAGCAAGTTTCCAAGAAACAAGGGTGAACAGCTTACCGATCCAAGGCAGATCTCTTTGACATGTGGGAGATTTCCTCACCAAAAGGCAATAAAAACAACTGTAGTATTTGCACTTTGTACTTAAAAATGTAAATTCACTTTGTAGAAATGAAATATTTAAACAGACTTTTTTAATCTGTGAAAATGCAATGGCTAGTTTTGAAAAATTATCACATACAATGTATGTGCATTCTTTTGTTGTCTGAAATATGTAAAACGTGTTGGAGATGTAAAAGTTCACATTTAAACTTTTTTTTTTTTTTTTTTTAAATAGCTCTTTGGCAAATATTAGCAAAGAAACCTGATTCTATGTATTTTGGTTTCAGTAGTATGCCTTGTTTTTCTTAACCAATGCTGTCATTTAAGTAGAGTTATGCTGAAAAGTCTACTGTATTCTCAATTTTGTCCAAGCAATGTTGTATGTTTCAGGTTTCCAAGACTGAGGGAAGTGTGTAAATTGCTGTTGACTTTTTTTTTTTTTTTTGCAGTTTTTAACTAAACAGATTTTTCACTGGTGGCAATATTTTGTTTCATTTAGTTTTTATTATTATGCTTTCCAAAGATCATGCAATGAGAATGCAACCACTAACAGATTCAAAACAGTTATTCTACAGTTAGGATTCTTGTACAAAAATGTATCATTTTATCCATTTTTGAGGTGCCTGCCATTATAAGTTGTGGTAGGATTTTTCCTCCTCCTTTTTTTTTTTTTTTTTTCCCATTTGAGCTATTAACACAGCAAACCAAGAAGTAGTAAGGTGGATAGTAACGTGACTCCAGTCTGGTTCAGCCTGAGCCTAAAAGCATGATCCTGCAGACAGCACAAAGCAGGAGAGGAGTCTCTATGGGTCAGAATTGTAAATCTAACTATAAAGAGACAGGAAAGGCTAAACAGATTTGTCAGCCTTTTCTTCCCCTACACCTGGCTGTCCCTATCAACTCTTTGATTTGCCTACGGGTCCACTAGAGGTAAAGCTGAACAAATTATGAAGAGTTGCCATAAGGAGGGGCTACTCACATCACCCCTGCCTGAGGCTTTCTCCTTGCTGTCTGAAAGAAGTTCTCACAAGTTTTCATACCTTCTCTGTCACCCCCCCCACACACACACACATTTTTGTATGTGTGCCCGAGGGGAACAAGAACTTGAGGATGTGAATTTAGAGCAGGGGACCCAAGTAAATAAAGGTTCAGCTCTTGAACAACTGTGAGTTGCAAGGAGCTGGGTTGATCGATGCAGTGGTAGATGGACTGCTGGCATCTAGGAACTGACATGAAAAGGCAGGAATGTTGCAACAAGCAGTGATTTCATTCTGGTTTGTTTAAATAACGTGTGGGATCTGACATGTGACTAGCTAATCATAACAGCACCCTGGCTCAAGCTTGTACCTGGAAAAGCTTTGTTGCAAATAAAAATGTTTCATTTTAATTCAACATATGGATATATGCTGAGGTGATAGGAAAGAGTGTACACAGTGGAATTGTATCCCAGAAAATGTGTACTCTAAGCTTTGGCAACAGGAGGAACCAAGAAGCAACCGTGTGTTATCTTGTATTTTTGTTTTAGAATGTATTTGTTATTCTTTTATAACGTTAAACTTTGAATTTAATCTTCTTTATAGATTAAAGCTCAGTATGCTATCAAACTATGTTAGTGGTTTTTCTTCCGTGACACAGCCAACTTTGGAAGCAGGAACATAGAATGGTGACTTCACCATTGGAAAAAGTTTACAAGAAACCTCATGACCTCACATTGTGTCTATCTTCCTTTCTTTCCTCGACCCTTTACTGACTTCTTTCCTTAGGTTCATACCTTAGTCACTGCTAAAATTCATTCCTTATTTACACCACTGCTTTCTCAAAATAGTGATTTTGAGCCCAGATCCTTTGGTACTCCCATCTCTATACAGCTTCACCTTGTTCTTTTGCCTCTTCTCAGTGAAGTGCCACATTGCACTGTGGCACTTCAATGAGATATGTATCACACCTTTTCCCCTTATAGTATGATTGTGAGCTGCTGGGCAACCTTCAACCTGACTGGAAGTGATGAGGAGAGAGAGGCAAAACATGAGGAATACTCAGCACCTGGATGGTTAGCAGCAGCACTTTGTAAGAATCATCTAATTCGATTGCTGTGGCCTTTGGACACAATACAAATGTATATGCAATCAAATATTTCACTACATCCATGAATGGAAGACGAATGCCATGTCCATGAATTTGAAGTGGCAGCCTATTTAAACTGGAAAGGTGTGTGGGCTGGCAAATTTGAACTAGCCGTTTCCTTATTTAAAGAATATCCTTAAGAGCTTATTAAATCACGGTAAATGCTATAGGCATTCTCTTGGATATCCAAAGGCTTCTACAACATTGAGTCATTTAATGACTCAACAATGACGGAAACTTAAGGTATTTCATCTTTGTGCGTATTTTGGTATTGTCACATTTATGGTCCATTTCAATTTTCAGCCGTTATGCTATTTTGCTACAATCAATACCTAGTTCTCATAGTTCTGAGTCCAGATCCCTAACTGGAACACACTTGAAAGCTTGGTAAATTTGCTTTTGT
Source organism: Anseranas semipalmata (assembly GCA_013399115.1). NCBI lineage: Eukaryota > Metazoa > Chordata > Aves > Anseriformes > Anseranatidae > Anseranas > Anseranas semipalmata. Next base: position 485,326 of record VXAA01004977.1, on the reverse strand, counting down.
TTCCTATATCTCCTTTATATACACAGGGTAGTGAAACTTCGAGAAATCTTGGCTCTTCAAGTTGTAACCAAGCATGGCCTTGATAGCAAAAAGGAATCTATGTGGATAGACCCTCAGGCTCATGCCAGAGTACCAGTGTTCATTTAGTTCCACAATAATGAATTAGTTCTAGTTTTTAACCTATTCAACGAATTGCAATAATTCAGATGCAATTTTAATTCTGTTCTTATTGAAAGCACAGCGTAAGTTCTGGCTCTCATTGACCATTATTTGTTCTAGTTCCAGCTGTTGCCGAACAGATTTATTTAGAGCTTTTATGAAGTTGTAAGTAGAAGACTATTAACTTCGTAAAATGTCTATGTGTTCAATGATTTGTCCAGTCTGTTGCAATGTCCATTAGTCAACAGGCCACACAGTGAGAAATGTTCCATATTTTGTCAACACTTTTGATAACTTTCTCATCCTGTTCCCAGGCCTAGAAGTAGGCCAACTTCATAGTTCCAGTTTTACCAAAATCACTTCATTCTCATTCTTCTCCCAGTGTAGCTTTCAGATCCTCATTTTGAAGAACTGGGCCATATATGATTGCTTGGAATTACAATATTTCTTGCTAATGTAATTTCAGAGAGAGCAAAAAAACCATCAGTTCATATGAGAATAAGGGAGAAGACTTAAACTAAATCTTCTCTGCATATAAGTCAAGTGTTACACTTTGCACTTTTCTCAATGGGACCAGGTTTTTGCCCTCCATTAAGTGCCATAAGCCAGTGGGAAAAAACAGGCATTCCTAGATAGCTGGAAGGAGAAAGAAAAATATAGACTGCATCATTAAAGATATTTAAGTGCATGCAAGGTTTGATAGATTTCATTAATATTTTCCTTATACAGTAGTAATAAAAGATGGATTAATAGAGGTTAAGAAATCTTCCTTGGCAAAGATAATTTAGCTGTCCCTTTTAAATATTTACACTATCATATTATATAACTAGGTTTTACATTAGAAACTAGTGTGAAAGAGTCTTTAATGTCGAAAGTGAAAGGTTTATTACTTTTGTTTTCTCTAGGATGGCAAATTGATGTCATTTTGGAGTAATTACTTTGACATTAAATAGCAACCAGCTAAATTTATTGATGTCTGAAACATTAGAATGATTATAGTAAATTACTGATACAAACTGTACTCTTTGTCCCATTTAATTATTTCAGTTCGGGTTTTATAAGTGAAAATATGCCCTTTGTTTAAAAAGCGTAACTATTGCATGTTATTTTTTTCTTTAAACAAAAGCGTATGTGAAAAGCATTCAGAACAACACATTTCTCTAGAACATCAAATGGGAGGGGGGGTGACAGGGAGAGAAGCCTGTTTTTCATCTGGGTTAGCAACAGAAATATCTGCAATAATTTGCCTTTTCTACGTTCACCTTCCCTATTTTGTCATACGCTTTGTCCTCTGACTAATGTTGCTGCTGGAACACAAAGACAGTTGGAAGGGAAGACTGAAATGAGAATCAGTTCTGTGCACGTGTACAATCTTTTCCATAAAATACAGTCATTGGAGGCATCCTTTCCCTGGAGACTCTCTTTACTCTTGACATTAATTCAATGCATAGAATTGCTTACTTCTAATCAAATACAAAGCACTTCACATTGATATAGTATCCATTCCAAGCTGAATGAGTACTTTATGAAGAAAATTACTCATGAAAGATTAACAGTCTATGAGATTGTAGGCAGAAGGCTGCAGTTGTATATTACAGCAGAAATAACAGTTTATAAACATTTATAAAGCTCACTCAGTACCTGAAGAACATCCATGAAGATGCCTATATCTGTTCTAAGTAGTCAGTCAGGAAAAAAAAAAAAAGGTGGTGAATGATGTTTCTATTAAGAAACATTATTTTCAGTAAACCATGACTGACAAACTTCATGTGACTGAGGGATTCCATGAAATTTTGCTTTAAAAAGTATTTTTTCGATGTAGAGTTTATTTTTGTGTTGAAACTTCCCTTCCTTTATCTAAAAAGCATGAAGCGTGGACTTCAAAAGGGGCATTTTGACTTGAACTTTATCACAAAACTAAATATTGTGAAAAGTAGCAATATTCTTGCTCTTCCTCCCTACTTGAGATATTTTTTAGTAAAAAAAAATCATTTTTGTTTGAAAGAAGACAGGTTTCTGACCATTCATTTGTCATGCTTCATCTGAGTCTCATTTTACAATCTCTAAGTACCTTGCTATCCCTGTATGAGTCAAAGAAATGCTACATTTTCATTTAAGATGATTGGAGCCTAATGAACTGATGGATTTATCACTGTGTGCACACACAACATGAAAAAAATGCAATATGGGTAAGGGTATTTATACTAGTTTATATCTACACAACATAATTGAAGTACTGAAGCCATGGCAGTGTGAACCTGCAGAAATATATAGGGCACTGTCCTGCTTTGCAAAATAAGCCTGCTGTGGGTCTGAATGCAAACACCCTTAAACCTAAATTAATATCCTAGTATATCTTGATCATTTACCATACATTTCACCTAAAGCTTGATGCATGCCAAAACCCATTTTGACCACTACCTGAGGAGCAGCTCTCACTCTGTCAGGGTGAAGCTCCCAAAGTAGTCTTCCTGAACCCACAGCTTGGGTTCAGTCTTCTGAGACCACAGGCTGGGACATCAATGGGACCAAGAATCAGAACAAAGAACACAAGAAAAACCACAATGACAGATACTGTAAATTAAAGGATATTACTCCATAGCTGAGATTTTATTACCCTGGTGGGCTGTAATCCACTGGGGGGAAAAAAGAAAGCTGAAAACCCCTGCCCTGTGTCATCAATGACAAACCCTAACTTCTTGCTTCTTAATCCATCAAATCCATGCTCAGAGCAACAGAACATCATGCTTCAGCTGTGTGAGAGTCAATGCAAGTCTCATCTAAGGGGTATTTGAGAAATACTCTGTCACCCCTTCAACAAATGCGTGTGCTCAGTTAATTCCCACCTAACAATTCCTCTTTTTTTTCACAGCACCATATGATGAAGCAGCCTCTGCACACATCAGCTTCTTAATGCTCTGCAGATGGGAGGCATGCTTCTCTTAGTCTGTAGCATATTTCTCTGTGTTAAACACTTAGCATTGGGTGAGGAAACTTATTCTCTAGGCCCTCTCTCACCGCTCTCCCAAGAGCCAGAATCATACTGTTGCTGCTTTATATAGGTTTCAAGAAGTATTTTGCAAGAGAAAATATATGAAGGATGAGGTGCTGAAGTGGAAGACAAAGAAAGAGCATCAAGTTTAAAAAAGACTACTAAAAATAAGAGAGGGAGAAGAAAAAGTGAAGGAGAGGGACAGAGAGGGGAGAAGAATGGAAGGAGGAAAATGGAGATAACACAGGGGAACTGAAGGGGTTGGCCAGACCTCTGTGTTAAAGCCACATATGGGAGTGAAGGAGGAGCAGACAAGGAGACTGAACAAATAAGGAAGAAGAGAGAGTAGGTAGAAATGTGAGGAGATGGTAAAAGCAGAGGAATGACAGAGGAAAGAAGAAGGGAAGCAAAGCACACATAGAAATGCTAAAGACAGAAGGAAGCAGAACTGCCTATAAGATACAGGCATGGAGAGAGAAAGTCTGAGAGACCTAGGAAAGAGAAAAGAACAGAAGGGACACAGGTGAAAAGGACACAACTTTCCTCTTCCTGGGCACAGAATCTCACTCAGACACTGCACATCCACTTTCTGACCTATAAAAGAGGTCCAGCCCACCCTTGGATCACTTCTCTGTCCATGCATAAGGTCTGAATTTGGTCCTCTGTATCCCTGTGGCTCGGGTGCTTTGTTCCAAGAGACATTTGTTTTCATGGTCAATCCTAAGGCTTTCTTTAGATCCAGGAAGTCTAAGCAACATTTAAAGAAAATGTGAAAGCAGAAACCAGCATATTTCTAAATTAAGAGCAGATTTGAGCAGGATGAGGAAATCTGAACCACAACAAAGACAAATTCCCTTTTGTATTTCTTATTCAGTAAAGATGCAAGCAAAGTGTAATTAGATTTTATTTATTTATTTATTTAATTCATTGTACCAATAGATCCTCTACAGGCTTGGCCGATACCCTACAGTTTAACATTTTCTTTAATCAACACATTGATGGCAAAGGATTATAAGAGAGTGCTGGCTTCTCATTGTCTTTTTTTTGTGGTTGCCTTTATGTTCACTCTTGGGGTGGCTAAAAACTAATTATGTAAATACTTCTCAAAATCTTTAATCTGAAGGTTTGTATCTGTGTGTGTGAGAGAAAAAGAGAAACAGAGTGCAAGAAATATGTTCAAGAGAACTTTGGAGTCTATGGAAAACATCACAGGTTCAGACTGGAACTATTTTCAAGGTACCAAATGTTGTGATGACCTGACGACAAACAGCTTGACTTCATTAGACTTGAATAGTCATCCGGAAAGTGACTTGGAAAATAGCTAATGACAGGAAATACCTTACACTTCAGGTTTTCAGAGGTGCCATAGAGAAGGTAAAGGAGCATGTTCATCATATGCTGTGCTAATGTGAATAGCAAGCAGACATAGCCTGGGCAGCTGGGAGAGAGGAGAGGGCCAGCTACATGCTGACATGTAGTTTAGAGGTGGATGGGGGAAAAGGACCAGGTGAAGAGGAGGAGGCTGACCCTGAGGTGCCCAGCCAGTCTGACTTACAACCAGTGCCTGCTGCACTGCTTAAAGCCCAAAGACTTTTAACTGTCCAGAACGTACGTCCTTGCAGCAAGCAGATAGCCCGTCCACATTGACGTTCTCAGGACAAATTCTGCCTGGAGGCTTTTCACATCAAGCCAGGCAGTACTGCTGTAAAATGCAAGAAAATGACAACTGTCACAGATCTATCGGTTGCTTGGAGCCCATGCAGGTGTGTGGGTGCATGTGAAAGAAAGACTGAGACTCCGGAGTCTCTGCCTCTTGAGTGTAAGGCATTTTACCTTTTTAAAATAGAAAGAAAGGATCATTTACCTCCTGAGATCTATGACATGCAACTTCCCAGGGCTCAGTGTCCTCTTCACAGTGAGAAACAGGGATCAAGCACCAGTGTGAGCAAGTCTCATATGGTCCAAATGCCATAGCTGTTTAGTCAGAAGCACTGAGGAAACACCTCTCTAGGCATTTCCCAGCCAGGCAATATGCTAAATTTATGGTACATCAGAAGCTTCATACCCTTCTCATTTTTTAAAAAAGTGAAAGAATTGCTATAGCTGAGAATCAAGAGGTCTGCTTTTCTCCCACAATAGAATTAAGATTGCAAAGGGTGCCTTCTGACAACAGAAACCACTTTTCAAATGTGGCATTGACAAACATTGACTAGTAGCTAAACACATAAATGAATACTGGAGCACAGGGACTCAACCATCACAATCTTCCTCACCCCCACTTTTTATTTTTTCTTTTAATTTTGAACATCATGTTTGATGGATTTTGCTTAAAAAATTGGTCATTATGGCCTGAGCCATAGAAATGAAACAGTAACAGCGACTACTCAGTTTGAGAGATATTTTCACTTATAATTCTTGCTTTACTTTGTATTAGTTTTTAAATGGAAAATATAGGCCTTGTCACAGGGGAGAAGCCAGTAATGGGCACATTTGCAGCCTTGACCGATTGCAACTGTTAGTGTATCTTTTATTTATTTATTTTTGTGAAATTCAAAATGTCTTTCACACCACAAGACATCACACTTGTACCACTTGCTGTCTATATTGAACAGCGTTGTAAAACATCTGGACAATAGAAAATACAGCTTAGAGAGACCTAACGGGTCATCTCATCTAGCATCAATATATTGGTGACAGTGCTTTGCTGATGGTGTTTTCACATTTTGTTCCTCATGCACTTAGATTATATTTAGCTCCCATCACAAACCTCTTAACTGATATTTTTAAATGAGAAACAATGAAACACAAAAAATGCATCTACTTTAGGAAAAGTGAAATGACATTGTGCCAGTGAAGTCATTGTATTGCAAGGTTTGTTAATGTTCATCATCTTTTACACACAATTCCAGGAGCAAAATTCAGCTTGCACTGATGTACTATGTGGTTCTGTCATGCTACAGGATTTCACAAAAAAAGGTTTCCATTCCTTGAGCATCTGCCATAAATATAAGGGAGTTGACTATTTTCATCTTAACCCCCATGTGCTTGTAGTATATCACAAAACGATGAGATAATTGGATGTGGCTGACAGCCTTTGTTTGAAGATAGCAAGGAATGGAATACAAATGATCCAGGTGGAAATGCAAAGGCAAAGCTACATGTGGAAACTTGTAAAATGCCTTCATGTGTTATTCTTAAGCTTGCCTTCTGGTGAACTTTCAACTCATTTTTTTAAAGAGCAACATTTAATAGCCAGTGATGTTACATTTGCTACAGGAAGATGCATACAGATGTTTGTGCATAAGAAGATAATGCCCTCTGTAAAATATCCTTTGTGAATTGCCTCCTATAAACACTCAGTTCTGTGGTTAATAGCAAAACCTATGTTTATGCAGACAACATAACTCACAGGAGGATTTCTGTTACCACATAAAGATTTCTACCTTTCTTTAAAACTCTGTGCAGACCAGCTGTGCACTGGTTCACTGGGAACACTGAACCAGTGTTCAAGATCAGCTCCAGTGAGCAGATTTAAAAGAGTAAGGCAGATCTGACAGGAGAATGTGGAAGCATCAATTTATCATGTTGTGCTCCTGTGAGAGTTAACATGCAGCTGCTCGCACAGGTAGTGAGTTAAGGTGCTCCAAAATACAGATATGCCCAGTTTCCTGAAAGCAAGAGCTGACAGCGCGACGGGTGCAGGCTTTGAGCTAATGTGTTTGCAAAGCGCTGCTACCGCTTCTCTTTCCACCTCATCCGACTGTGCAAGCAGTGTGTTACTCTGTCATACTCCATACACTGTGGAGTACCCATGCTCTTTGCCTTAAAAACCTGTCAGGAGGGTGCTGATAAATGGGCTAAATGCACATGTGGCTAGGCACCAGGTTTAAATGTGGTGCTTGGGTCCATTTCAGAGCAGGGCTCCAGTGCCATCGCTTTAGATCACGGCTTTTTGGGCTCAGCCTCGGAGCAAGACTGCAGACAAGCCCCAGCACGAGCCATCCCCACAAACAGTGCCAGGCTCCCAGCAGCGCTTCCATCAGGCTTAATAAGTACAGGCATGAACAAACAGATGAAACAGATGGGACCTACTCTATATTGCAGAAGTGTGCAAGGACTGGCTTCCACGAGCAGGGAGGAGAAATGGTCATTTGCCAGCACTAAGTTAGGGCAACCATAACTTCAACTTTAATTTACACTAAGACCTTTGGCCCCAGATACAAAGCAACGTATCTGTACTTATTGGCTGACTTTCTGAGTAATAAGAAGTATGTGAATCCAAGATAGGGATTTTGAGAACGAGGCAGTGCTGGTTTTATGGACCAGATATATTTTTTTAAGTTTAATTTTATGTTTTTCTCATGGGTGAAGCTAGGATCAAAGTATCTAATGTGTAATCCAGACATCTGTATTGATGTAATGGTTTAGGCCATCATCAGAAGGAAAAAATGTTGATCCATGTATTGTGAAAAGTCAGCAAACAGTACATTTCAGATTGAGGGATTTTAAGAAAGGTAAGTGAGAAGCAAGTGCATAATCTAAAATTAAAGGGTCAATCAGCAGATTAGGTGTTTCTAATACCGGATAAAATCTGTCCTGATAAGTAAAGCCATAGAAGTTATATGCACTACTTATATCCCAGCTGAGTTTCACCATGCTTGTACAATTCTTCTGAGAACCTGTTTCCAGTAACAGAACAAGGTTGGCTGTCCAGGCTATACACACATCTGTTTCCTTGAGCATGGCAAATCTACAGATTGCATCACAAATCTGGGTTACACATGCTCTAGAAAGCCCCGGGCACAGATTCTGAAGAAAAAATATATTAATATGAGTTGTTTTATAACGTTTTTCAGCTTTAATTTATTTATTGATTTTTTTTACTCTGGAAACAGATACCATACAGAAATTCTCAGCAACAGTAGAGAGACTGAAGGCTTGCCAAAATCTTTTTGACTGGACTTGGGGTGAAGTTTGTGGTGAATAGCAAACTCACCCCAAAAAAGCTATGCACAAGTTCTGGTCAGGTTTGACAAAGACTGTTTGCCAGCAGAAGGCAAAAAAAATGTTTCCAGAAAGTCAAAATGAAGGATTATTAACTTATGTCTCAGTTGACTCGAAGCAAGTTTTGTTTGTTTGTGCACTTGACAATCAGATAACTCACAAGGGAGATTTATGTTTGGTTGTATTTTGTTCTTGTGGTCTGGTAGCGACTAAAATACAAGGTATATAGCAGCAAGTTCTAGGTAACTTATCAGGTCATGAACTGGGGTGAAACCTTAAATGTTGCGCAAAACACTGCAAATTTTTTCAAACCGAATTACGAATGTAGCAAAACATGAAAAAAGATAAATGCAGCGGAGACATTGCTGTGAAAATGTATTTTCTTTGCAGGTTTAGAAGGTACACCTGCCAATTCTATCGCTTTGGACAACAGACTGTCACCCTTAGTGCTGACCTATTTCCCTCAGCTAAGGCAATAATTTACATTTTCAAACACAGAGCAATCCCCATCTACTATGGCCACTAGGGACACTAAGCATGGGACATAGTACAGTTAAATCCAACACTTCCCACACTACACATGGGATTCTTTTGCCTGCAGTCTCACATTCGTGTGCCAGCAGGTTTGAAGGTATGAGGTATGTTGTACTTTTATGACGTTACAGTAAGAAATTCCGGATAGTTCACCAGCTTTGTAATTCAGATATGGATTCAGGCAGTACCATTCTTCATGGAAAAAACAATGAGTTAAATTTAATTTCATTGTAAGGTTCTTAGCGGAAATGCTATTTTTTCATAATCCTCTTATGAGGGTATTTTTAAGTTTCTTTGTTAGATCTACAACTATTTCCCTTCCATTTGTTTCAGTTTGTTTGCTCTTTTGGGAGTCAGTTGTCCTATTAATTTAGTAGTGCAGGAAACAGGACAAGACACTCCTAAATTAGTAGTTTCTAACCTTTTTCAGTTTGTAAATCTTGTTGTTGTTGTTGTTTGGTTGTTGGTTTTGTTTGTTTTTTGAAGCAGGTGCTTTCTCCAGTGAAGTCAATACAAGCTGCTGACAGTAGATCTTTCTTGTCTACCTTTTGCAGATTCCTCAAAAATAGTCCATGGACCATGAGCAGCTGCAGTTCACTGTTTGAAACTACCACTGTAGACAGACCATTGGTAGTATGGATAATACCACTCATTAATCCAATACCACTCATCTGTTAATGTATATCCTTAAACTTTTGAAAAGAATTGATTCTGCCACAAGCTGTATTGCAAAACCTGATTTCTCACAGTTTGCAATTCATCTGATGCTGCAGCCTGGTAAATTTGCTATTTTGTGTTTTGGTATCTGTACCATTGCTCCTAATTGCCTAGTTTACAGTCTGCATGTCATTTTGAATCTCTCTCTGGTCACATGAAATGGAGAATTACTCAGAGCTCTAGAGAGCAACTACTTCATCAATTAACATCACTGCAGATCCCCAGTATAGAGATGTGCAAAGCAAATATCACCAGGTTCCTTTGTATTTCTTCATATTTGCTGAAAGCTTGTCACAGCCAAATGTTTAGTTAGTAATTATATAGGCAAGATGTGGGGGAGACTTTCCATATGCTGCTGTGGGGACAGAATTTCACTTCTTAAATCAAAGTTGTTGTTTCCCTGGATATTCACTGACTCAGCCAGATTGCTGGGCCTGGAGCAGTAGTAACTGAGTGAGATGCAGATCCATGTGGCAGGAGGTCAGACTGTGGATTACATAGTTCTTCTTGGCTTTCACAGCTTGTGAATTTCAAAATAGACATGCATAATATAGAGGAGGAGGGGGAAAGTGCCTTTTTTAAGGCACTTGTTTAAAATGAACTTTTTAACATAACTTTTAATTAAGAGGTAAGATTTATGTGTAGGACATGGATCTGTCAAACTTTACTGATGTTTGTTTTCCAGAGGGAAATACTGGCTCCAACAGTTACTTTCAGGCATATTACTTTAGATTTCATGTCTGTTTTATCGTCTCTTTAAAGTGAATGAAGATTAAAAATTTGCACAATCTTGTGCCATTCAGTTGTTACCGAAGACCAATGGCACTTTTTTCCTTGTTGGCTAAAAGCCAGAAGTGAGGAAAAAAAATACTAGCCATTTTTGTTTCAGCTGACACTGTGAATTTTGGGGGTTGCTTCTTCTCATTTTGTCTGCTGTTGAGCTATGAGATGTAAATATATGTTGGGATGAAAGCTTTGAGAGAATGACCTGGGACCTACTAACTGACAGAGATGGAGTTAACCAAAGAAACTTCCCTTGTTCCCTTGTTCCCTGCCCATAAACAATCAGAGCTGCCCTGGACCTTGTTGGGAGCTACCTATTGCTGCAACTCAGCAAACCAAACAGAAATTTACTGCAGCACTTACTAAGTGAAAGACTCTGGGCAGGGCCCACAGACTTAAACAGTTGAGATCCTACAGCTGGACTCACACGTTTGGCCAGGTAGGAATCTCGCCCAACATCTCACATTAATTTGTTTATGCATTTCCCAGGAATGCAAAGAGGTCCTGACATTTATGGAGAAGTTTAAACAAGTTTCATGAAGCTAATTATGTAAATATGACAAGACATAGAACCAGGTAAGTACTGAAAGGAGACTCAAAGAAAAAAATGAGTATTTCTGTGAAGGGTCTGATTTCTGATGGCTTGACTTCTGTGATTGAATTTCCTGGTATTTAATAAGACATAACTTTTAAGAGGGTAGTGGCAAAAATATCTTGAAGATCCTCACTCCTTTGTCCTGAAATTGTCCACAGAGTTCAAAATTTATAGGAATACACATAAAACATCACCCTTGCTTAGGAGTCCTGGCTAACAATCCATAAGAAAGAACAAAGAATTTCAAACTTAGATATTCTAAAACTACTATCTAAAGACATGCTCTGATGCTCAGGTTTTCTAACTATTTCTACTAAAGACATGATTTAGTACTCTTTAAAAAATCAGGTCTCTTCTTGTGGTGCCTAGCTACACAAATATGTGTTCCTCATCCCAAAGCACAACTCTCATTCACTGATTGATTTTATAGCAAAATATCAAAGCTCAGCTAGCCAGAGAGTGCTGATAATAGCATCTTTCAAAGCTTTCCTCCAGATGAAGCATCTGTCCCCCCGCTGCTGTCACAGTGTCTATAAAATGCTCTATCACTAGCTCACAAAGGATTTTTATTGCCTAAAATGAAACCAGAAGTCTGTTGTGTTTTAGATTATTGTTTCATTTATTAATATTAAGTATAATTTCTCAAACAGGACTATTAAATGAAAGCTGGCCTTGGCACTATATTCTAGCTTGCAGTTTTTAGTGCTGAAGGGGGATAGTAACACAGCAGTTCTTCAGAATTCAGTCTCTCTTCAAGCTGCCTAGGATCTTATTTTAAAACATCAGAATTGCAGAGGTGTTTATAATTATTTAGAAACTCTGGAAGAAATATATTGTTCTAAAGAAAAAAAACTTTCTTACTGGTCTTTGGCTAGAAGCAATCATACACTGTTGAAGTGGCTGCATATTTTCCTAATCAATATTAACATGCATGTCTTAACTTTCCTCTAAAAAAGAAAAATTGAACATTGACATTTTCTGTTCTTCTCTTTTTCTTCCCTGTCACATGATACGTGATGATCAGTTTAGTGTAGTAAAACATTCCTTCCTGGCTTTGTCCAATGCAACATCTGCAAAATTGTTGCAGCTATTTTGGAGACTTTTTTTTTTACTCTTGCAATAAAGAAACTGGCAGTATTATGTGTGTCTTCAGTGTTAAAACTCCAAGGATGGATGTATCCTAGATGTGTACTTTCTACATACATCATTTATTATTTGAAGGGACATCCTTATATCCAATGGTTTGACAGAATATTCCATTTCCCTCCCACGGCAGCAGTGGGGCCATGACACAGTGTTCTGTGGCTTTAGTCACCTCAGCAGCCTGTTTTGCCACTGTCATACTATGAGGAAATATATGAGGAGCACAAAATTCCTAATTTTCCTTATGTTCATGGAGCCAAGTCTTTTTTTTCACATCTATAAAGTTATGCTGTGTTACGCCCAGGAGAGTCAGACTGATTTTCTGTCTGAGACAAGGATTTCAGGACTCATGGGAGGCATATGAACAACTTAGATCTTACGAGAATCCATAAGCATTTAATGAGGATTTACACATAGCTCTTCTGCCTGGCCCTGTAGAAAACTGAATTTCAGCTTGTGGGTTAAATGTCCTTATCTTGTATTAAGTGCCTTGCTCAGTAGAGAAAGTGATTGATCACTGGTTTCAGTGAGAGCCATCTCATCCTGCTTCTCTTAATTATGAAATGAACTCATCAGGGAGATGGCTGGATGTAGCATTTTTGTGCATCAGCTACAGCAGCTCACAGGTAGTTTCCATGTGTACTTCTGGCATGTTAATCTGCAAACACTTCTAAATAACAGTCTCTTCTCACATCTTCTTAGGCTAGTGGAAAGGATTGTTTTCCTACCATCCCACAAACCTGAAAAATCAATGATCATATAAACTATAAGAGCATTTCCAGGGCATTGCTGCCAGAGATACTTTTCCTAGTAGGCTGACAAGACCTTAGTCAAACTAGAGTGAAGAGAATCCATTCCTCACTCGAAGAATTTCTAAGAGCTAAGTTATAAGAAACATTCAGCCAATGCTAATATAGTTTTAATTAAACACACTAAGCCAGTGACACGAGCTCAACCCTCCATGACCACTGAGGATAGATCCTACACCAGGGATCCGTTATAGCAATATCACATTTCCAGTGGAGAGAGGAGCCTCTCCATAGGAAATAGTCACTTCTCTTAAATGACAGTGTCTACATTTTATGTTTGTCCCTTCTGCAAGGACTATTTAAGAACATAATTTGCTAGAGAAGGAAAGCAGGCTAGACAGAAGAAGCAATTTCAAAGGGATTCATGGCATGAGTTGTCACCTGGACAAGCACACATCAATTTGAGCTCCAAAGTTGAGTATTTTATAACACTTTGGAATAAACCTACTTTACTGATTGAATTGCCTAATGATGGTTTCCTTGATACAAATAAATCAGGCTTTTGTCTCTCCTTTTCTTTTCCAAGCTTCACTCCATCATTGAACACTAGGACAACTTATCCCACAAAGCTGCCAGGTTTAAGGGTATGAGAAGGGCAATAAGTTTAACCCAGAGGAAAGGGAGAACTGTGTGTAATTCATACCAAGCCCTGTTTATCTGAGTTGGATGGGTATGGACAGACCCCAAATAAAATTTGATGGCCTGGCTCAGCATCCCCCAATATGGAAAGGGCGGGTTTGTTCTACACTACACACAAAGTGCTGTTCTTAAGATTCTGTAATACACTTTGCCAAGTGTACTGAATGTCTCTGCACACAATGGACCAAATTCAGACATGACTGGCGCAACTTTCCTGGAGTCTGCCAAGAGGTGGATTTGCCTCACTCCCAAGTTTGGCTCAGTCTTAAGGCAGTTGAGTGCATGTAAGCTGAGAGTATGTATTTATGTGCACTTCCAAAAGCAAGTTTAATACATGCCATTCTGCAATACCATCAGGAAAACGGAATGCATTTTGTAGCAAATTAAGCCCTGCAGCACCTCAACAGAATTCAGTGAAATGAATACCTATGTTCTGTACAGCAGCAAAGAATAAATAGGCAAGGAATTTACCCAAAAGTCTGACACCATGAAATGGAAACATGGCTTTCTTTTGTCCACTTTAACTTCCTCCCCACCTGCCTATGTTTATTATATTTAAATATTTAAGTGGAGCTAGAAAATTTCACCTTCAATCTTGGACAAATTCTAATTGATAGGTTTTGTACAAGGTTTGTTTAATTCTGTAAAGAGATTTGCTTAGGGAGTAGTACACACATGAAAATTAGTTTAAAAGCAAAATCAGCCTATGGAGAAAACAGTGCAATCATACTTTCTCAGCCAAAGTAAGCTTCATACTAGATCTTTTTTTTCTGTTGGGACAGAAGGACAAAGAACAAAATGATTCTTTGCAAGACCGCCATACTTTCTTTCCATGCCTTGCGTTGAAAAGTTGCTCTAACTCTTGTTTTCCTGTTCTGCTTGGATTTTGCTATGTTTTTTTTTTTTTTTTGGAAATACAAGAAATTAGCTTTTTGCATTAACATTTGTTTGCATTTCTGCTGGGAAGAGTACAGCATTTTCTCGAATAAGAGGTGCCAGCTGTGTTGGTATTATACTGATGGTAATTTTTTCCTGTTGTGTGTTATCTTTTAACTACCAGAACTTTCTCCCAGGACACTTTTTTTTTTTTTTTTTTTAATTACTAATCTGCTGAGGATTGTTAGGATGTTATGGAGATACAATATACTTATATGGGGAACAGAGATCCAGTCTAATCTGAAGGCCTATTATTCACATACAGCACAGAACCTGACATTTTTCATTACAGTCAGACTCAGGCTTCATATAACAATCACAGATACCAAATCCAAGGGGCGTAGAATCCAGACTTTGAGTGCAAGGGAATCATTGTTCCATGTTTGCTCTCAAATGAATAAAAACCAGCCACTTGAAAACACTACTCTGGTGACGTTATGGCAAGTTTCATTTGACTGGGACAACACTGAACTCTTATTCCAGAAATTTGTGTCAGAACAAATAATTTCATACCTAAGCAGGAACAAAACTCCATTGTAGTATTAAGGTTCTTTAATTCTTTTCTTGTGTAACTATTGACATATTTTATAGTAATCATTAGGATGAGAGCAATATGCTCTAGCCAAAAGAAAAGCCAATTAGGTGGTATTGTTATTATTACTATCTGATTATGTGATCTGTAAAAAAATGGTTACCTTTCAAATTTCTTGGATGAACATATTCAAACTTGAAGGCATAAAGTTAGCATCTAAATTAAAGGGCTGATTTATTTTTTTGTAGAATGCCAAGCTGTTAAACAAAGCCAAAGCCAGTGGCATGCCAGCAAGCTAGCAATCTACTGTCACAAGAACAGTTTCAGATAGATTTATGGTCCCTCTGTCTGAACCTTTTCTCTTTGAAGATGCCTAACTTAACTCTGCACCATGGCTGGCAGGAGTGTAAGAGAGGGAAAAGGCTGCAGTCGCTTTCTTAGACACTCCTTCAAGGCAATGGCACAACAGCACCGATAGCCTGTGCAGGCTCTTTACATATTAGGAGGTGTCAGACAACCTGGCTCCTCTTGTTCTAGTCAGAACATTGCCTTCTTAGGGAGATGGTTCTAATCTGAAGTTTTTTGGGGAGTGGAAGTGGTGTAAAAAGTCTTTCTGATTGTCATTTGAACTATTTTCCTTTTTGCTGTTTTAACTATTAGAACAAAAGAAAGGAAGAATCACATTTGGGAAAAAAATAAAGTAAAAGGTGGGGCAAAAATACCTCAAAAATACCTCATTTACTGAGCAAGGAAATGATAAAAAAGAAGAAAAAATTACTTTTGGAGTCCTTGAGACCTGGTTTGGTATTTTGTCTTTCTGCTGGAAACCTCAAAACAAAATAACTAGACAATTTTTCATGCTAACTGTTGGACAAAACCCCTTTGCTAGCAGAAAGATTACATTCAAGTCTTCTGAGTAGTTCTATATCACATTTTGACGGTATAGCCAAGCCCTCCTGCATGTATTTAATACTTGTCAGGAACACAGGCACTCGAGGGAGAGATATTCTTGAGTATACTCTTTCCCTGGCAGTCATTCGAAACTGGTAGGAGGAAAACAGGCATCCTGCAGTGAGCCAGCATTGTGCTCTCTCTGTTTTCCACATCTGGCAGAAATCCCTGCTGCCACTCCCACCTCATCCTATTCTACCTCCCAGTGGAACCTATGTGGAGGGTTGTTTTTTTATCATTACTGTAATTAGTTACGTGTACTTCTTCCTCCCTCTGCCCTGATTTTTCCTCTGAGTACCTGCCTAGTAGTCTGAAGGTGCCTTCTGTGCCCATCCTTGTATGCTATGGGGATAACTGCATGTATACTGTCTCATGGAGTGTCAGAAACATAATGAAATCATGACCATAAATTTCATTGAGACACTGAGGGAAAAATCAGTAATAAAAACATGTTTTATAAGCATGTTCGTCACTGTTTATAGGAATCCTTAAGAGCGAAATGACCTGAATGATCAAGAAATACTGTACTGAATCCATCTAAGGGGTGAGATTCTGGACATGCTCGTATTCAAAGTCATTTATTTCTTGCACAGCTGTTCTGTAATGTTTAGAGGTATGTTTTAGTTAATTCAAACACAGAGCCTAACTCCCCATAAACCTCTTCAAATCCAATGTCTACATGCTAGACTCTGCGAGGTTGATGACACAATCTCAGTGGTGTGGGATGCCTTCAAATCTGCACTCTGTTATCTTCAGGAAAGCTTCTGGGAACTGTTTTTTGCCCCCATCTATGATCTATGCCCCCATCTATGTCCATATGGCCTCGGAAATAATCTAATCACATGCAAAATTGGATTAGTCAGGTGAGTTATCAACAATAATGCTAACTAAAATAACAACACGATCAGTTCAGCCTCTGATCTCTGTGCAAGCTGAAATTCTTCTCTTTTTAGAATGATCAAAAAACTAAGAATTACCTAAATTAAAATAAAAGCATGGAAGAAGACAAGCAGGATGGGAAACAATTTTCTTATTTAGGAAAAATTTAAGATTTTTTAAAACTCTCTTATCCTTATTTGGGACAACTGGGTGAAATTTCACCGAGAAAGGAAAAAAGAAAAGTTTATTAAATTATTCAAGGCAGGGTGTTTGTTTATTTATTTATTTATTTTTATTTTTAATTAGAAGACTTCAGTAAAACTAAACTTAATTTTCAATGCAGAAAGAGAGGCCTACTCAGAAACACCACCTTTCTTTAAAATAGTTAGACTTCTTTGAGTTTCCAAAGATTTAACAGCAGAAAATTTGGCTCTTTTCTGAAGTAATATGGCTGGCTTCTACTTACATCAGGACAAGAGTCCTTTTTTTTCATAAAAAGCCAAACTGTTTGTTATGTTCTATAAATCTTTTTTCTTCCTGCACAACTGTCTCCATGACTCTGTCTTTTGCTGTCAGGAAATCATGGTATCACATCCAGCAAGACCGTCTCTTTCACACATTCCAAGGCTGCAAGTCTAAGACAGGCATGTCCTAGATCTAATTTCCAGGATTTCTATCCTCATCTGCACTTCCTCCTATACATCCAAACTTCCTTAAGAGACATCATAGCTGCAGATCTTTATTAATATAGGGCAAGCTACCTATAATACAAACTTCTCGGTCTACTTGCTTTCTCTGATCATTTCTGCTTTCTGAATTCTATATCTTAGGAGGAAACCAAAGAAAGGATAGGAATGGGACCTTAATCTTTCAGACATTGAAGCTGGCCAATAAAATTCCTTTAACTCGGATCAGATATATTTACTACTCTAGAAAAGGATTAGGCACGTAAAATTTGCATGTATGATATGCTGTAGCAGAGTTATGTTTAATATATTTTACATCTCCACTAAACAGTAGTGTTGCGGAGGTTTCAGAATTATGGCTGATGGTTCACATATAACTAGTAAAGTCAAATAGAAATGATCAATCATATTCAAAATGGGAAAGTGTATTATTATTCTGTAGTTACGTTTAGACACTAGGGAAGGTTCTACGTGACTTCATGGTTGTAGGAAAGATAATAAGACAAGTATAGTTTTAATGTTGCTGTGTGTAGCAGCAGCCTGGGAAATGTTAAATAATGCTTTAGAATTTCTCAGCCTTTAAATACACTTCACTTTCAATCAGGAGATGGATTCAACCTGATACCCATGATGCACTAATGCAAATGACCCCATCCCCAGTTGTGTTTCTTGAATTCACAGAGATCATGGCAAGGTAATGAGGCTGGCAAATAAATGCGTCTTTTTGTACCACGTTTGGCTTAAAGACGACAACAAAAAGTATTCCTGTGGACATCACCTCTCACTGTACTCTTTAGTTTCAAGTAAATGTTTTTTGTTTGGAGCTATTATGAGAACACTGCTCCTTCTCAATCTTTCCAAATGAGAACCACATGCTGGTAAATTGGGATCTCGGAGAACAGCAATGCAGTTTCTTGCTATATGATTTTGGCTATTTGCATTAACAGCTATCTCAAGGGAAGTAATGAAAAGCTCAGAATGACAACTATTCTATTACAAATATTATCACCTTGGGAAAGAGACTGCAGAAGAACAGAAAGAACAAGTACAGAATTACCTAGACTTCTTTAAAAAGACTCCTTTCATCATGAGCAACCAAAACATATTGAGCCAACATAAGCTGTGACAATAATTTATATTCCCAAGTAGACAGAGTATGCAGCTAGAGGTGAGACTTAGATTTGTTTCATAAACAGAAAAGAGACAGGATAACTAAGATGCATGTGTTTTATTCCCAGTCTGACCTGCAGTGGGACTCTGGGCTTCTCATTTTTACCTTCCTGAATTTGAGTTTGTACACTTATTGGCAAAACTTCATCTCCCAATATCCCTCCCTCCTCTCCCCCATCCTCCAAATCACGCAAAAATGTCAAGCATTAGTACCATGTACAGACTGCAAGAACCAGGAAATACTGTGGTTGAAGTTAGTATGCAACCTGCTACTCTGACATCCTCAAATGCTGGCATTATTATAGCCTTGCTGAACAGGACATTTGTGGGTGTGCCAGAAATAGAACCCTATTCCTCTAAGTCCCTGACCAGCGCTTTAAAATATAAACATTTATACACTATATAAGACATATAACATGAATATACCTATTTTTTTCACCAAGTTCTCCTCAGTCCTGCTGTCTGTGCAGTGGGTAAAAACAGATTTCCATGAAGTAATATGTATGTTGTTGTGTAAAACCATGTCACATGCATGTATGCAGAGAAGAACATAGTTTGGTCCCATGGTCAAGACACAAGCTAGTAAGTTAATTCTTCAATAATTAACTCCTGAATTAATATAATAATACATTAATATAATAATAATAATAATTGCAACTTGCAATACCCTGTGTATTTTTTCACATGCATCTCCTACTTCTTTTTATTCAGTAAAATACAACTGAAAACAGCTCTTCCACCTAGTAAAACTATCCTGAATCCAACTTGAACAATATACGAAGGAAGAATGTAGGACCTTTTAATCCATGTCATAAACCTCAACCACATGAACTACCGAGCAGTTGGTAGCAGTGGCATGTTAATATCTACTGTGTGGATCAGAGTCTCGGAGAGCACATCCTGGGGGTTGTGTTGAGCAACAGAAGAATAAGGGGGGAAAAAGTAATAATCGTGTCTATTCCAGCCTCTGGAAGGAAGATCTTTCTATCTCATTTTGTTTGGTTTTATTTTAGCTTCTTTGCTTTCCGCAAGTGGTATTCAATTTTATTAAAATGAATTAAAACAAATTTTAGTAATAATAATTTAATAACTACCCAGGAGCTAAGATAACTGGCATAATGAGCTTTATAACCTCTTGTCGGGAACCCATTGGAGCCATCTTACAGATAGGAAGGCAGAATAAAAATTAGAAGAAATGGCACATAAATGTTCACAGGAAAAAAAAAAAAAAGAAAAAGAAAACAAATGGGGAAAAATGTACCCAAAGTTTAGCCATACTTCCTAGAAAAATATAAACATAAGCATAGGCATAAGGGTTTTTGCAGTGTGGAGGCTAGCTGAAAATGTTCTGTTAGAACTATTTTTGAGAAAAAGTGATCTGGAGCAGATGGAGGAAAAGCATTTGTTTTGCATGGAAAACTGAACTTCTTACTATTAAAAGAAAAAAAAAAATCCAGCAAGATCTGATTTAGAGTTGTTGTTACATAGGTGTTACGGTTCTAGTACCTTGATCTGCTCTGGACAATATGAGGGATGAAGCACAGATGATGGATCCTGTCTGAAGTACACCACTTTATGCAGTGGGAGACCTAACCAGGCCAGTAATGATGAGAGCATATGAAACAGAAAAAATACTACAGAAAAACATTTCCCAATTAAAAAAACAATTTCAGGTTTACTATGTTTCTGACCCAAACTGAGTATCAAATCTTTGAGTAACACTTGTTTTCTCTCTCTCTCTCTCTCTCCCTCTCTCTCTCTTTTTGTCTCTTTCCACCTATAATATAATGCCTTTGCATCTGAAAGACCCTAGCATAGATTTGAGGGACTCTTTGGATGCTTTCTCAGCAAAGGCAGATACAGTACTTTCAAATATCCATGGGAAACTGAAAGAGTATGAATGGTATACTCAGGAATCCCCATACCAAACAAGAGCATGTTTTGAAACATCTCAGCTCTCCTTTACATGATGTGAAGGTCATGACCAAGAAAAATTGATTCTGAGCCTTTCTTTAAACAGTATCTACTACAGTCAGGATTGCCTGTCTGTTTCTTGGCTACTTTAAACTGTTCCAGAAGTAAACTTCAGTCAACCCTGTTTGCAAATAGAGCTGCAAGGTAAATGCTTTGTTTTAATTGGCAATGTTGTCCTTGAGACAGAAAAGACAATGTGAATGGGATTGGAAGAAGCAACAGACCCACCACAGAGGATCTTAAAGTCCTCTTGGCATTGACTGCACTGGCTGCTGCTACCACTGGCATCATAGATATTTCCCCCCATTTTTTCTTTTTTTGGAAACGGTCCTTTGCAAATACAAAATAGTTTATGAATAGAGACACCCACAAATATTTACTGGGGCTGATAAACAATGGAAAACTCAGTGAACGATCTTAGCTTATTTTTATGAAGATGAAAAGCTGTTCATGTTTGCCAGGTCTAGCAGCCTCAGGCCATCACCATTGAAGTTAACAAAGGCATAGTCAGAATAAAAGAGACTTGAAAATTGAGCTCCGGACCTTGTTTCCACAGCAAACTGCACCTTTTTAAGTAGCAATATGGCTTTAAAAACACATTACTTAGCATATATAAACATCAGGGTGGACATTTATTACATTGGTCAAACAGGCAAGTATGAGCCCCTGGGTGAAGCTATTTCCAAAAGGACCTTTAGCCTCTTACCTGTGAAGAACAGAGAGGTGGTCTTACCTACATTTCTAATAAGCATGCAGTTCGCAGTAAAACAGGGGTGCTGTTTGAATAGTCACATCTTTGAAAAGACTTTTCAGCACTGGAGAGGGCACAGAAAAGTGTTTGGACTGAATGCTTATAAAATTACCTTGCAAGGAAAAATGTAAACTCTGCAACATGCTTAGATAAAGAAACAAAAGAGAAACAATTTAACTCACATGGGATGTCCTTCTGGGGAAAATAATGCCCAGTACTGCATCACTCTTGAATCTGTCAAAGTGTCAGGGCCCTGCAGGGACAATGGGGGCTCCCCATGGTCCAACAGGGCACAGCCTGCAGCCAGGGCCCTTCCCCCTGCTCCACCATGAGTAGGCAGCTCAGCCCTGGGCACCTCCCTGGGGATAGGGACTGGCCATGGCTGGGCCAGGCCGGGCTGGGATGTGGGCCTGTGTGTGGGCCTGGCTGGGCCAGGCCCATGGCCGGGCAGGGCTATGGGGAGCTGGAGCCCAGCCCTACTGCAGCCTCACTGGGGCAGGGGCTGACTGCCCCAGGGTGGGGTCCTGGGGCCTGGGGGGTACCTGGGGTTGGGCAGGGACAGGGAGTACTAAGGTCAGGGCTGCCTAGGGTGCTGACACAAAGAGATAAGACAAATACTTTGATAGAGAGAGTGATCAGCCCCAGTACAACCCAAGGCAATAGAATATTCTATTTTTGTAGTATTCAAATTAATCCTGCATGACTCTTCCAGAAGATATGAATTTGCTGTTGAAAACATATAAGCCTAGTCAGACAACATGGCCTTTTGGTGTTTTATGGTCTCACAGTCTGTGAATCTCCTGTCCCGCTTCAGTTTAAACTTGGCTTCTATTCTGGCTAAATTAGGCCTTCATTGCATCAGAAACAAATCAAAAATATTTTGAAATATAGTATCTTGATACTAAGTCTGAATGGACAGTTACCTCTGATTAATTAAATTCAAGTAAATTTTTGTGCATCTTTTGGCTCATGTTTGGGCTTTAGACTGAACTTTGGATGTTTTCAGATATGGTCTTGACCAGGTACCAGGTCATAAAACCCTAAAAACCCAGAAGATCTCCTAACACTGTTTTTTCTCAGCTTTCAAATAGAGACACGTGTCCTTCATTGGAAGAATCTAACCAAGGAAATCAACCAGCAACGGTTATGAGCTGCCTGCAGGAGGTCCAGTGGAAGCTCAGACAGTAATAGAGGCTGGGAAGACTAATGGAGGAGCTTCCTCTTGACCACTTTTTTGCAAGGTAACCTCACCCAGGGCATAATACAGTGGAAAACACTTTCTCCAAACGAAGCCCTCTCCTGTATGATGTAGGGCTCTGGCCTGCCATGTGAGATGACACAGTTTGTGTGCAAAGATGCATTTCCACCCAAAGTCAGATAGAGAAATTACAGGCATATAGTGAAGCAGTTTTTTTTATAAGGCCGAGCATTTTTAGAGCTGGTAAGTGTAGTTGCTGTACTGTAGCAAAGGCACTGGCACTTGCCAGAAGCTGTTCTTCATCTGACTGCTGTGTTAGCAGACTGCCAACTGGGTTAATGGGACCAGGAGCTGGAGGACTTGAAAAATATTTGGCCAGTTGTTCTGCGCAATCAGTAAAGTTGGAATTGTCACTGCCTTTTGCACAGTGTTAAATAGTCATGTTAACACAACTTTTCCACTACCTGTTAACAACTATTTTAAAATGCCACAGAGGCTTCAGAATTTGTTCTGTGAGTTTTTAGGATTTTCTTAATTATTTGACAGCTTGCAGTATTGCAGATAAATACTGGTAGATGGTAAAGGGACAAATCATAGATGTTTGTGAAAGGGAGACAGAATATTGATGGCAAAAGCAGCCTGGAAAGACCTGAGAATAGGATGCTTAAAATACAATCATGAAATAGTAAACAAGCCACACATACTTGTTCTGCTGTGCTGGTACATATGGACCTTGAGGGAGAAAGCAGGTTTTGAAAACTAGACATTTAAAGGCCGGAAATGGAGGTTTTAGTAATTCATATGGTGCCAGGACAGTGTATGAGACCCAGACGGTTTAAATACCACTGTGGCAGCATGGCTTTCTCATGGCCCAGGGACTCTGTTCCACTGAAAAGTTCAAAATTTCATGCTACTGCCCTGGGCATTTCTAGCTTGAACTGTCAAAGGGACATGGAGGGACACCTGTATCTGCTGTGCCTGGCAGCAACCAGGCTGCCCATTGCAACACAGGCAGGCTTGGAGGCAATGGGGCTACAGCTGTCCAGGCTTGTGCATGAGAGACCTGGGAAGTCAATATTTTGAAGTCCACTTGAAACAATTAAATGATGTAAAAGGCTTTTAAAGAGTTTTCCCCTGATTTCAACATCTCAACAGTACTTAATGAGTCAGCTGAACTTTTTTTTTATGAATAATCAGTTAGTCATTTCTCTCTTTTGTCTGTGTGGGTCTTTCAAACTACAAGGAGAGGGGGGTTGTTATTCTTGTATTATTTTTCAATAGGGAAAATATGATTGTAAAACCATCAGAAAAAAAACTGGCAGACCATATGAATATAGTACCTGAAATTACTTACAGTTCATTTTAATGAAAGTGGTTTGATTGCAGCTTGTCCTCCAGGTTGAAAGAATTATGTATATTTAGTGCCTGTGAAACTAGAAAAAAACTGAAGGGAGGCACTGTAATGATCTTTATGCACATTAAAAAGGAAAGAAAGGAGGGAAGGAAGGAAAGAAGGAAGGAAGGAAGGAAGGAAGGAAGGAGGGAAGAAAGAAAGAAAGAAAGAAAGAAAGAAAGAAAGAAAGAAAGAAAGAAAGAAAGAAAGAAAGAAAGAAAGAAAGAAAGAAAGAAAGAAAGAAAGAAAGAAAGAAAGAAAGAAAGAAAGATTGCTGCAGAGGAAAGCATGTTCTTGCCTTCCACTAAGGAAAGGAACAGAAATGAGGAGTTTGAACCGCAGCAGGAAAGATTCAGAGTTGACACCATGAAAACTTCTCCAATAGTAGGGACAGTGAAGTGCTAAAGAAGGATGCAGGAGAGGCAGGTGCTTGGGTCTTAAGGAGCAGACTGTATATGTTGTAGGCAAGAATCAGAGTTGTGATTCTCACCTGGGCAAGGGGATGGAGCAAACATCACCTCATGGTCCCTTGTAGCCTCTTTTCCTACCACTCTATGATTTTTGTTGTTGTTCCAAATCTTTCAGACTGATGGAATTTAACTTTTGGAAGCTGCTGAGATTTTTTTTTTTTTCCTGAACAAGCTTATCTAACTTATCTCCACCCCCACTCCCAGTCTCCAGCTTCTGCAACTTATTGCCTGTTGGTATATGGTCCAGTTCCAGAACTGGCATTGCTCTCTTTGTCTCCAGAACCACATCTAAACGTCATCATTGCAGAACTTTCCAAGGGTTTATGTAAGCTAAGGGGCTCTTATGCGAACAATTCTTTCTCTGTCCTATCATAGTGCTACCATTAGAGCGCTAATGTAGATGCAGCACCAGCTGGGGCTGGAGTTCAGGATCTTTGCTATTATTTCCTCTGAGACGCTGAGATAATGTCACACATAGTATAACCTGACATTACATCTGTTCCAAAGCTCCTACCAGAGGAGCTGAACCATCAGTAGTAATGGTGGGAAAAATTCAGGGAAGACAGAAATTCTTAGTTCATCCCAACAGCTGCTATAATTAGAGTTGTTTTACTTGTCATTGAATTGTAGTTGGCCTTTACTGGACAGTTAAAATATTGCATTTCATCCCCACCCCACCCCCCAGTTACAGATATATTTAGGACAAATGGGTGTGTCTCATCTTTATTATTTCTTCCCCCCCTTGCCCAATCTTAACTTTTCAGAGGGTATTTTAATATGTGGCCATTGTGTATTGCAAATTTGTGTGGATCAGTGAAATTTCCTGTGAAAATTCCATCCAGAAATAAGGAAAACATGCCAACACAGTGGCTTTACACAAAATAGGTCTTGCAATTTTAGCCAACTTAACTCTGGCTGAAAGGCAGTGAGAGAGGCAGAATTCTGCCCTGATTTGGGAACTGTGGCATCTCCACCATAGATGGCTCTCTGATCAAAGATTACTGTGAATTACTCAGGTGCATTCATTTCACTTCTCCTTCCCAAGCCTGGCCTCCACATGTACAGGCTAGTATTTATGAGCTGTTAAAGAAATATGTGAAGCTAAAGGACTCAGAAAAGATCTGATTACATTTTGATGCCTGCAGATGAAATAACCTCACTCTAATTTTAAAACTGGAGGACTTTTCAATAATTTTGTATGTACCTCCGAAAAATTTCCATCACCCTCCGTACCTTCTAATCTGGAGCCTGGATAACTGCTTATATGGCAATGCTTCCTTCTACTGGGTTCAACTGAAAAACAGAACATGATGTAGCTCTGGACATAGCCACTTCAACATTTTTGTAATATGGCATTATGAAAGAAGAACCATGGATAAATTGGTATAAAACAATGAATACCAGACACTGTAGGTGCTGCCTTCTAACACTTTCAGCAATAGATCATTTGAACACACACTTGACTTTTCTGAGTGAAGATTTTGTGTATTGCCAGACACTTTTTTCATTATCATGAGCTGCTTATCTACTTAGGGTAGTCATAAATCTTGACTAAATATTCCTCTTCCACTTTGCCTTCTCTTCTCCTTGCTTGTCACTAACTAATCCTTACCCCCAAATTACTTGCCATTTCCTCTCATTTTACCTGCCTCTTACTTTCAGCAAAACGATATGTTTTGCAATGCTAAAAGACAAGCTGCTATTTCAGCATTCTTTGCTTGCCCAAGTGGTTTGTACACTAGAAAACGTGGAAGAGTGCTTTGGATGAAATACAAGCCCTTGGAAGACAATGAGAATTTCGCTATTGATTTCTGTAGACTCAGTATTAGTGTTATTTGTCCAAAGCATATTTTCTTCTCACTTATTTGCGTAAGTGGTATCTCCTAGATTAACTGCATTGGCTTCTGAATGTTGCTTTTTATTAAGATACAATGAATAGAGCACAAGATATGCCTCTCTCTCTTCCTCTGAGATTTTCCCTTCCTGGCTTCATCTGGTAGTTTTCCAGCACAATATAGTCCAATCTTTTACTACAATTATATTCTTCTATTGCATTTCCCCAAGTAGTTCTGATGCTAGTGCAAAAGATGGCAGTGGTCTTTTTAACTGTTATTTTTTTATTACTTAGAAGACACGTGAAGTCTTGGGACACCAAGAGTTCACTGAGCATACCTTTGTTCCAAAACCTAAACTCATGATGTTTCTCTCTCATATACAGCCTAGAGCTTCCAGTTTTAAATACAGGCTCCGCATTACATAGCAGAACTGTGTAATGAGTTCTACATATTTTTGTCTGGGAAAATTTATTCCCTATCATCTATACGTGAAAAATAAAGTGAATTAACAGAAAGGCAGGACCTCCATAAAATGACTGTGGAAATATCATCTGAAGGGGAAGGAAAGGACGTGTCTTTTTTCTTCTTTCCTCTCTAATTTCTACAGTGGCTTATACCATTCAGAAACCATCCCTGCAAAGACATCAATAACAGGAAACTGTGGATAGAAGTGACACAAACATGGGTCCCAGTGTTTCACACTGCAGAGACAAATGTATACATGCCTACTGTTAGATTGTAAAGTATTTTAGACCACAGTAAATCCTCTTCCTTCTCTCCTGCATTTATAATTATCAGGTCTTTGACATGATTTGACCTACTGTCCATGGTCTGTGTCTGGCTTCATTTATCCCTGGGCTCACAGCCACCTTTGTTTAGTTTCAAGGTAGCATTGAAACAGAAGTGCTGAGATAAGCAGGGTTAAGAAAGATTTTCTCCCTCCCCAAAGCCATGTGTAATAATAAGAAAAAGTGATAGTACTCTCAGGACATTTGGCTAGGCTATTACTAAGAGGTTTTGTAATATGGACTACCTTGTCCTAAAGAAATACTTTTCCTATTGCAATTTAAAACCATTTCATAAACCAGAGTACATTTTTATTAAATGGGAAGACTGAGACATGAAGAAGTCCAAGGCTGTAGAACAATACAGTGGAAGCGGCAAAAGCAAGTCAGGAGCAGTGAAAGGAACAGACTACACATTTCCTAGTACAGCAGCAACCATCCTTATGCACAGCTTAGAGCCAGTTTAATTATGTTGGTGGAGACAGCACTTTAAGCTGTTCACTGTTATGGATATGCATCTCTGAGACATGGTTGTTGTGATTTCATGTAAGTTAGAAATGAAACAGTTTAAGCTCAGTGACTGAGAAGTGTAAATTTTCATCTCAGTAACAATTCCATGAAGTCACAGCTATTCAAAAATAGCACATTTTTTTATTATTTTGATACTTGTATAGACTGCTAACAACTTGTATAGTTGCTAACAAGCAAATAAAGAATGATGCTTGCAATCAGTCTGTGGACCTTCAGCAATAAACCACTTGTACCCACACATCTCTTGCACATTTTGAAGTAAGGTTTTTAAATGCTTATTAGCACTGAGGAATGCGACTGGAACCCATAATTTCAACAGCGTACTAATGATGGTGAAATAAAGAGGCTTTTATTTCAGAACAGCATTTCCAATGGAAATGATTCCAGAATAGATTATCACACAATATTTATTTGAATCACTTTCCTCATACAGACAAACTCTAGACTGATTTAGTTAAATCAGTACTCAGATTTTATATAGGCCTCACAGGCTATATAGATATTTATATTTATATTTATGTTTATATTTATATTTATATTTATGATTATAGTTATATGGTTTATATAAAACTCGCAGGCTTCTGTTCTTAAAATATTACGCAAAGGATAGGTCTGAAGAGATTAGATGGCTAGGTCTGAAGATTTCATTCTTCGTATTTTTCACCTTTAATTTATTTTAACAGGTTACCTTTCTGCAGTTGAGACATCTTTTAGCCACTTCTGAAAATAACTTTTAACTTAAGAGTAAATAAAAAATTCTTTAGCAGAAATATAACCACTCTTTAGTATGCTTGGTAATCAGTTCTGCTTCTGCCTGGCTGATTCAGGAATCCTGTGGGATGACTTTCTTTAGAAAACATGGTCTTTGACTTCCCTTCCTTAGTGACTGTATTAGCTCCAGAGGTGTGCTCTGGGGAATAAACAACTCAGCTTTTCCAAACCTCCAACTTGCTCTGTGTTTTGGGCAAGTGGCCATGTAGAATTTTATTTTATTAGACCCTATTTATCTATTATTAACTGTTAGCTATAGACAAGCAGAGGACTGTGGTTTGGGTCTGTTGCTTTGTTGTTGGTTTTTTTTTTTTAATATAAACAGCCTTTTGAACATCATGCTTCGCCTTCAGTGGGCTGGGGGTACAGAACAAAATTAAACAAAACAAAAAATCAAAACAAAGAAACCACACCAATGAGCATATAAATAATGAAACGCATGATGTTTTCTGTATGGAACTAGCTGCAGACAAGTTCATTAATTAAATCATCCAACATGAAATGTAATGGACAGTAAAAATTAGGCTAGTGGTAGTTTCTCACATTATTCATCTTCTTTTATTTAAAGTATTTAATTATTCTCAGGCTCTCTTACTCTCAGACTAGTGATTTTGTGAATAATATATTCCAAATGACATGAAGTTAACTTTGGAAAACAAGCCTGGATCAGCCTAGGAGCCAGACATCCCTCCTAAATCTGACTCCAAGGAAAACACAGAATTCTGCAGGACCTTGATCTACCAGGGCACAAACACAGCCATTTAACAGCGGCCAGAATGTCAAGCACCTTCCTGGAGCAACGTTTTATGTCAAATTAAGTGTTTACTGTCCCTCGGGCATCACTATAGTACTTGTCACTAGCAGTTGAATACCAGTGGCAGTAACAACCTGTCCTGGAGGGTTGCTTAGAAGCATCTGGGTGTGCAAGGTTTCCACACTACTCACCAGCCAAAACATGAAAGTAAAAGAGCCTGCTTGTCTGGTTAAAAGAAGAGGAGAATCTAAACCAGGAAGGTCTAAACCTGGAAAAAAGGCAAACAAAAAATAACAATAATCTGGATGAACTGGGCATTGATACAGGCAAGCTGTGCTTACCAAATGGCACATGAAGGCTGTGGAAAGTTTGGATTTGGTAGGGAGATAATTCAGGTTGAAAATCAGAGGTTTTTCGTCCCTCATCGCTAAGAAGTTTGCCCCAAACCAACAGTAGCTGTTGAGGTTTGGAAGCATTCGGTACATGCAGGGGCACAGTTTTATGAAGAAACATATTTGCAGGACTGAAAGAAGCAAGAATCCCTGACAGTTTCATGAAAAAAACAGATGGTGAGATTTCCAGTTCAGTTGTGCAGGCACAAAAGGGTTGTACCCTTCAGAAAAAGCTTCAGCTAAGGATACAATTCTTCAGGCTAAATTTGAATACCAAACTTCATATTCTCCCCTACAGGGAAGTTTCAACCACTGTCTTTCACCTCATTTTTCTGTGGGAACTGGTGTTTGCTTTAGCATGGAAGAAGCCAGAAAATCTAGAGAGTCATTACTGGAGTTCAGGAGACAGATCTCAGCTGCTGACCTTCACTGGCTCTGGCTGGTGCCTGAGGAATACATTTCCCTCTTGAGCCTTTCTATCCCTCTACAAGATTCCTTCGATATTTTTGCACCTCTTTTGACCCTCTGTGTGACCCCCAGAGGCAGGCATCACAGCACAAAAAAATGAATATAGTGGGAACAGGTCAGAATCACCTTGCCCAGACCCATAGTCTGTGCAGGGAGAGGCTTAAATACACCCTCCAGAGCATACAGGATCTTGCAGGCCTGAGCATGCTGTTCAGGTTAACATGCCAATAAGGATGCTTGGCAAACTGCAGCCTATGAGGAGAAAGGAGCACACCATGATAAGAGGTCCTCTTAATTTCTTTGCCAACAGTGCCACTTTTTCCTTGCTTCCAGACCAATTCCCTAATGCTCACTTGGGACTGAAGCCCAGATGCCTGTGGGGAGACTTCTGCAGTGTCTGGCTGGGAATGAGCCCAGTGGGGCTCATAGGAATTTCACCCATTTGCAATGGACCTTGCTCCTTCTGAGCAGGCATGGGCTTTGAGCATGGGTAACCCTCCTTTTTTGAAGGTCACTGCAAGGTGACTGTGTTGACATGTCCCATATGCAAACTACCTCCCGCCTACAGAGAAGATGTTAAATCTGACCACAGCTTTATTCTTTATCTGTACCTTCCCAAGATAATCCTTGCAGCTGAAGAGACTCATGTTATTTGGGGAGCCAAGCTCAATTCTGTAACAGTGTGTGGAATGAGAGGTTAATGAACTGATGCTAAAACATCTGCAGTTTCTAGCAATTTTACCTTTGAATTGTTCATCTCAACAGTTTACAAAACAGCAGTTAGTTTGTCAGTTCTATTTGTACCCTTATTCTCTCTGAGTCTCTACAGCCTTTCTTTTACTCTCTCTGTATTTGTTTTCTTACTGGTTTCTGCATGTTGTTGTCATTGTTACATTGGCTCAAAGGTAGTTTTTCCTGGCAACATACCCTTTTATTTGGGGACTTCCACTTGTGTTGTCTTATGAAAAGATTTTCCATTCAGCCTGGCAATTTTGAGCTCTTTCAAGTCTTTTTTTTTTTTTTTCTTTTTCCCTTTCATCAAGCAAAGACAGTTCTATTGTGACTAATTTTCCTGACTGATGTACTGACAAAACAGTAATATACATATTATATATGTATATATATGACTATGTATTTATATATAAAACACACACATATGTATACATAAACTACATACATATATCGCTGCCTCCAGTCCATTACTCCTCAGTTGTGCTGACAGCAGTGTAAATGCCCTGTGCCTTGTTTCAGTCAGCAACTAGCAAAGAACATGTTTATATCTCCTAAACAGACCTGCTCATTTTTCTTGAAAAGGTCACTCCTTTTTAAAGCAGCTCTGGGGACAGGTTAGATGTATCAGTAACCTCCAACTGGTTGTAGGAGCTATGGGAAAGGCTGGAGGAGAACTGGAGTGAGTGGAATGAGCTGACAGCTTTGAGTAGGATGAATTGACTCATGGAGCTAGTAAGATGCAGCCAGATGTGGAAAGGTGTCCATCACCAAAAAATTATGTCTGTAGTACTGAGCAAAGACATGGGATGACCAGACGGCAGTGCAAAAGTGCAAGACAAAGCTGATTCCAGTTTCATGGGAAAGGGGTCAGAGCTAATGCTTCCAAGTCCTAAAAGAGATTGTAATTTAAGTTCTTTAACAAGAGCTTAGATTTTCCCTGGAGTCTGAGCCACCCAGCTCCCATTGAAAAACCTAGCCAAGACTAAAAGGATTTTTTTTTTTTTAGCCAGGCCGATCATTCAGACATTACAATGACAACTGGAAGAAATCCTAATAACACTGGGAGGGAGGTGAGGACGGACATGGTTTTCAGAAGTCACATTTTAGTATCTCTTTGACAAAACAAGCCTTATCTACTCTACACACTTGAAACAATGCAATTCCAATAAATGATTCGTGCTCTTCTGCCTTGTACTCAATCATGGGTGGCTTTTTTACACTCAAATAATAGAAAAGCATTAATGGGCACAGTTTCCAAATTCTGGTAGATCTTGTCCCTCTAACTTTCTGAGTCACTTCAGAAATACTTCAGTGCTATTGTAAGCAGAGATAGAAGAATAATATTCCCCATTTATATACTGACTTAGCTTGAAGTATGAAACACCCCAATAAAGTGCTTGTGACTGCTCGTGTATGAGCTTATTCACATATGGACAGAATCAGGGACTGAACCTAAGGGAAGGCATAACTCAGGTCTCTCCACTTTCAGTATCTCTTTAAGTATAAATGTTCTCTTCCACAGGCAGATTTTGAAAAAAGCCAGGTAAAATATGTTCACAACTGCTAATTGAAAAGCAATTCCTGAAGATATGTGAGCCCATATGAGAGTGAGGAATGAAATTAATTCAGGTATGATGGATTTTTGGTGGATTAGAAGGCAGAAGCCATGACTTCAGTCCTGCATGTATCTTAAAAACTCCCCCACTTCACTGAAGAAGAGCACATCAGACTCAGGTTGCCTGGGGTTCATCCCTGTCTGTACTGCTGGCTTTCCAGTTTGTTCTATTCATCTCTGTGTGCATTGGTTTCTCAGCTTGTAAAAAAAGGGTAAAGATATGTGTGTCCATTTGTAAAGCCACTCAGGATACACTCAGGATGGAAAGTATCCTTTAAGAATGAGGCATTATTACTGAATTCCATTCATGTCAGTGCAATTGCAGGACTGGGATTACAGATTCTTTGTTGGGTGTTTAAATAACCATAAAAACCTGAACCCATGCTGACTGCTCCTGCCCTTATCTGCAAATAGATTCTGACTCCACTTGCAAGGATAGTATTGCTTGTGTGGGATTGGACGCACTCTCAGCAAGGCCATACACAGCCCACAAAATAACTGAATATCAGACATCCATATGCTGACTTGCCTTCTTGTGATATATTATTAGAGGCTGGTGCTTAAGGGAGGGGTGCAGTATGTAAACAACATTTAACCAGCATTTCTGATATCACCCTGTATGTTTGCCACAGAGACAACGCTAATCATTTCAACACAGGTCATACCATTTAAATGTTTTCCTTATAGAATGGGGCCATGCAGCTCTGTGATTACAGTAAAGTTGTGGCTGTCAACCTTCAAAACCAATGACTTCCTTGTCCTTATTGCTTGCAAATAAAAGCTTACAAATATGAATGTTAAAGAATCAGAAGCTGGGAGTAGAAATTAAATGCAACAACCAGAAATCCAGAAGTCACTAACTTAATTGGCAGAAATGTCTTCACCAATATATGCCTGTAAATGTGATTGTCACTGTCTCCAGGCTTAAGAGCAGCCATGTGAGGAGAAAGAGAGATTCCATGTTTCCCTGAGCATGACTTTTCACTGCAAGTGTTAAGGCACAGGAGTGAGTGGAGGATGCCCCAGGACCTTTGCTATTGGAAGAAAAGCCAGGTCAGTAGGATCCAAATATTGGCCTGGTACTTTTCAAAAATATTCTTTCCTCAAACATTTTCATATGTGTTCCTTTAAGAGTTGTGTATTAGATTTGAACACTTTCTGCTCTTCTCATTTTATGGACAATGAAAAATACGACTCCCCTCCATTTCTGATTCCACAAAACTGTAACCAAAACCAAGGTTTTCCGGTATATTATGACGTATTGTGTATCATATCATTATCTCTCTCTCTCTCTCTCTCTCTCTCTTTTTTTTTTTTTTGTAGCTAGCAATATAATAATAATACTTAGCACTTACATAGCAATTACCTCTTCAGAGCCCTTTGTAAACATTGGGTAGTTCAATGGTTCCCAAACTGTGGTCCACTCACCGGGAGTAGTCTGCAGAGAGCTATTGTCTCATGCTGTTAGCAACTCTTGTTTGCAGCTGCTGCACTGCATTAAATACAACTACATATATGTTTAACTCAGTGATGTAGAGTAGCAAGCAGGAATCTTGGTACAAGGAACGAGCTGAGGCCACCTGCCAAATTGCACACCATATTGATAACTTGGCATCTGAGTCCCTTTATCCTGGGCCTGGCACAGCTCTTCCTTACCAGCCACAGTAAACCTGAATTGATTCTCACAAAAGCAAGTGCTCCAATGGCTTCAGGGGTGTCGTGTGACCAGGCAAGTGAAGTGAAGTAGTCACTAAGATAGCAGGCTGGAGGGCTTTTACTGCAGGCTCTGTCTTCAGATGAAATTGGGATAAGAAGAAATGTATTTGATCCATAAAAATAATTTCATGCAAAAGGTTTTTTTTTTTTTTTTTCATTAAAGGTTTACTAGCAATCTGTTTTTAAAGGACTTACAGTATCTATCTGGCTGCCCCAAAGTTCTGTAAATCACCTAACTACATCCATCTGGCGGATACCACCATTCCATCATTTAGGGTTGAAGACATTTTGCTTTCCATCAAGTGTACTTTCTACTCTTAAGAAGGTACACAGAGGATAGATCAAACAGGCATAGTCAAGGATGGGCACGAGCTTTGAACCTTGGTCATCTGTGCTGTGAATCTCAAAGCAATTCCTTGAACATAACTAGGCACAGTCAGGAGTTAACACAGGCCAGCAACCACTAGCAATAAGCAAGTAGGATGTGGCCAGACTGTTTCTGGAAGTATAGGAGCAGCTAGTCTATCCTTCTTGGTGTCAGGGCCAGAGAATGGGCCATAGCTGCTTTTTAGTTTACTAATACACATGTAGCCACAAAGGTTTTGTGTGTGAAGGGGAAGATCTTCAATTTTCTGTCCATCTAGATGTTTCAAAACATATCAAGCCAGGCCGTGCCAAACCAGACTGTGCTCTGGTCAAAAAGGCTGGCTACACAGCAGCTGAATTATGCTATCGAGTTCTGTAAGGACAAAGCTAGTCAAGAAGTTGGGACCAGAAGAGGAAAAGAAGTGTATGAAAGCTAGAACCACAGCTGTGGATTTCAACACATCTCAGGAAAGACTGGGCTCAGGAAAACTTTTATGCTTGTATCCTAGCAATTCACTTTTGTTTCGTATGGTTCTTGATGGCTTTCAACAGCTGAATGCTGTATGGTACGGGCATGACCCAGGAATTAAAATAAGTAATTGGGACAAATAAGTATTGCTAGAGAGGAAGAAGTCCCAAACATCTCCCAGTCTTGAGGAAGCAAATTTTCTGCAGAGTTCATCTTTTTGTGGTAGTTCATTGAGAACCATGTAAAACCAGGTCATCTTTTTGCAGCCCAGAATATTTCTCTGTAGGCA
The DNA here is from genome assembly GCA_013399115.1 of Anseranas semipalmata. Taxonomy (NCBI): domain Eukaryota; kingdom Metazoa; phylum Chordata; class Aves; order Anseriformes; family Anseranatidae; genus Anseranas; species Anseranas semipalmata. Next base: position 450,288 of record VXAA01004977.1, on the reverse strand, counting down.
TCTGCTCTCAGATTAGAGCTGAGATGTAACCTCTCAGAGCTCTGCCATACAACAGCCACATTCCCTGGCATGTGAGAACCTACATTTGCATTGTTCTTATGCAAAACTCCATTGCTTTAGCTTGCAATATGAAATAGCCTTTCAGTAGTCATGTCATATATTTTCAGACTGAAAAGGATATAGCTCCTTGTAACTACAAAATTAAGCTGGAAGTCTCGAGAGAAAAAGGCTGTTTTGCAAGGTTATTAATCTTTCCTGTTTCCACTCTGTCCAAAAATACCACAATTTCAGTTTTGGTCACGGCATTTCAGCACTTCTTTCCCAGCCAAAATCTCAAAGTACTCAAATACAAGGAAAGGAAAATAATCAGGGATGATTTCAAACTTCAAAATTGGATCATAGAAGACCTCAGTATTCTGCAAGCTTTGAATATGCAGACTAAAAGTTCATAAAAGTAATCAAATATGGGGATTTTGGGGGGCATCTGTTTGACATTGCCAATTCTGAAATCTATAAAATTTGGTTCAGGTTTTCTGAAAAGACTGAAGGAGTACTGTTCTATTTCAGATGACATTTGTATCTTCCCTCCCTTCTACCCCCTCTTCAGCTTTTCATGCTGACCCTACCCCTCCCATCCCCTTTTCCTTTGAATAAGTAAGCATTTCTTATTGGCAAATTAAATTTGATCCGGTAGAAACCCACATCCCTTATAGTTCTAGGATTTTTTTTGCTTTTGGGAAGATAGAATACTGAAAAGTCTAATTATTTGTAATAAATAAATAAAATTTGTCTTGCAAAAAGCTGACTTTTTATCTGGAAAGCAAGAATTTTAACACAGAAACATGTTGATAGCTAACATTTAAGTTCATTGTAGTAAATGTTATGTTGGGTGATTTATTTTCTCTTAAGTTTCTGGACTTTAGATTGTAGAGATTTAAAAATTTGCAACTTTACAATGTCTAATTCAGGTCTCTTCTCAGCCCTGCAGTTAGCTACTTTCAAATTGTGGGATTAGGGGCCCAGCAGCTTCCAGGAATGCACTTTACGATACTGTGCTGACAAATTTTTCTAGCTATCTAGCCCTCTGTGTAGATGCAAGAGGACTTTTTGCAAAGTCTGTTCGCTGTTTGCTTTGGTATACA
>VXAA01004977.1:398524-443945 GCA_013399115.1 Anseranas semipalmata | reverse complement strand
TTTAGATTGCTTGTAGTTTCTCACTGTTCTAGTCTGCTAGTGATAGGTAATAAATTATATTAATCTCCCTATGCTGAGTCTGTTTTGCCCATGGCGATAATTGGTGAGTGATCTCCCTGTCTTTATCTCAACCCTTGAACCCTTTCCGCTGTATTTTGTCCCCCTCTTCCTTTGAGGAGGGGGACTGAGACAGTGGTCGTGGTGGAGTTGCAGCCCAGCAGGGTAAAACCACCACAGTCTGAAATGACTTCAAGTGCTTCTCCAGAAAAGCAATACAAATGGAAAACAATTTAGTGCCAGTTTGTCCCCTCTGGACCCCCACAGAAACCTACCCACTCAGGGATGATTTCCTGTGAACAATTACATTTCATTTATGACTACATTAACTAGTTTTCTATTTTATTTTATTTTATTTTATTTTATTTTATTTTATTTTATTTTATTTTATTAAATAAAGTGCAACACATTAGCAAGTTAAATGTTTTACAAAGGTTCAGCAGTATTGTATGATTTCTTGCATTTTTATCAATCAAAATGTTATTATCATTAATATACAAAATCTTTTTGTGAAAATACAATTTCCCATAAAACCATATTAATTGACTATTTGATTAATTGATTAATTATATCACCTTCTGTTAATCTTCCTAATGAACTTCTGCATCAGCTGTTTAGTTAGCTAGACTAGAACTAATGTTTGAAAAGACCAGGATAATGACTGGTTCATCCTATTTAACTTTAATGAATATTGGCGTGACATTAGCGTTTTTCTATTCTATTGGAACTTCCCTACTCTTTCCAAACTTACTGGAAAATAATATTAGCAATTTAAACAGAGACTCAAACAGCTCTTATTGAAATCTTGGATGCAAGTTAACCTTTATTCACTAGTTGAAATGTCAAGTTTTAGTAGTTTTTGTTTAGTATCTTCTGTCAAAGTGGAAACTATTTCATCAGACTCTGAGCTAATAGGGATTGGGCAAAAGTCAAATCATGCCTAATTTCTTTCTATAACACAGTAACAGAGCAGAGAATGCACAGGAGTTGTTTTACATCTTCATTTTCTGAAGTTTTTGACCATCTTATGAGGATCCTAGGGAAATCTTGTGTTGAATGTAAACTGTGTGCAAGATCAGATGGATAGGAGTTCCAGACAGTTGTTAGCAATGGTCCACAGTAAGTGACAGGACATATCCAGTCCCATGCTGCTCTGGATCTTGGTGTGCTTAATATTTTTGTGACTTATTGACCTGTAGGAGGGAAGAGAGAACATGCTGATTACATTTACAGCTGAGCGGAAGGTAGGAAGAGAGATCAAAATGATCTTAATGAATTGAAGAAATAGTCTGAGAAAAAAAAAAAAAAAGGAAGAATAGATTTTAAAAAGACTGGAGAAAATTCAGTAATAACAGGAGTAAGAAAAAAATCAGCCGCACAGATACAGGATTGAAAACAAAACAAAACAAAACAAACAAACAACAACAAAAACAAATGGGTGATAGACATTTTTTAGAAGCTCATGTGGGGGGTTGGATGAATCATAAGTTGAACACAAGTCAGCAATGTTCTGACGTTGCGGAAAAGGCTAACATCACAGTGGGAAGTATAAACAAGACAAGACATATGAAATAATCCTTCTGCTCCACTTAGCACTGGTAAAGCCTCAGCCTGAGTTCAGTTTTGAGCAGTGCACTTCAAGAAAGATGTGAAGATATTGGAGTTTATCCAAAGGAGAGTGACGAAAATGATCAGAGGTCTAGAAAACATGACCTATGATGACAGAGTGAAATAACTGGATTTGTCTTGCCTAATGGAAAGAATACTGGAGTGGGCATAACAACAGTGTTCATATACATAAAAAGGTTTTGCAAGGATGAAAGGAATAAACTGTTCTCAGTGACGATAGAGAATTGGACAATAAGCAGTGGGCTTACTCTGAAGCAAGAAGTATAAAATATTGGAAAGGTTAGATGGGAAACAACTTTATAAGGACAAGAATAGTGGAACACTAGATCAGATTACTAAGGGAGACTGAAGAGTTTTCAGAGCTGGAACTCTGTAAAAACAGATTAGACAAACAGCTGTCACAAAAGACAAAGGTACTTTGGGGTCAGGAAATGGAATCGATAATCTCTTAAAATCACATCAGGATGTTTGTCTATGATTTTTCTATGATATCCATAAAGTATGAATATAGCCTCTGTTTTCCTCCCTGTGTACTGAACATGAAAAAAAAAGTTCAAATTCTCATTTTAGTGTTCTGTTCAAGTTTTATCTGATAACATATTTCCTGAACAGGTCTATCCTTTTCATACAATTAACAATTCTCCCATTGACAACTAGAAAAGGTTTAATACTGCAAAGATTCTGCTTGTTCATTACAATTTTTAGTTTCTTTAATCAATTTTAAGTCTTAATTTCTGTTTTACATTCATTTCTGCCAATTTACCTCATTTTCCAATAGGTAGATATATTTTAAATAGCTGCTTTATTTTTTCACTCTCAGACAGGCCATTTTGCTAATCAGTGTGGCATTGCTTTTGGATTATGAGATTGTGGCTTTTTGACCAACAAGTGAAAATATTCTTTAAAATTCCCAGTTACTGTTAATATTTTTCTACTTAAAATTATTTGTACAAGCTGATCTTTTTCAAAATTGCTTTGAGCTTTTTGAATTTGTAAAATTAATTCCCATATAATTCCATTTTGGATTTTATTCTATTTGCGTCTATGAGGTATTCAGTGCTTGAATTAGCACAATTTTTTTTTAGAGTACTGCAAGAAAAATAGATCAGAATAGATTTTTCTCCTAACTTTTTCACCTTGGAATTGTATAGTTATATAAAATTGAATATGCTCCAGAAAGGTGACACATTCTCAGGATGCTCTGTTAATAGCTGCATGAGCAATTTCATCATGTGGCTCAAACCAAAGATCTTCCTCCCCTTTTTAATATAACCCTTTCTTCCTACACAGTACCTACTCGTCCGTAAAGCTGTGGTGTCACTGGAAAACGATTATCTCTTTGGGCAACAGTAACCACAAATTATAGAAGGAAACAAGATTCATTGCTGAGCAGAGAACTAGAATCTGGGAATGCACTGTGAAAATGTCACTAGTGAATGTGTGGCAAGAGCAACACCAAAATGACCCTCAGGTTACACTATATTTTGCAGATGACAGGAAAGCGAAAGAAATGAAGGTTCTCCTTCTGATTTTTTTCTCATGCAACTGGAGAAAAGCTGGCTTTATTTGCAAAGTGTAGAGGAAGCTACCTGAATGCACTGGCAGTGCTGCTTGAAGAACTTCTGTCTGTAGTTTGCAATTCACTAATACATGAGTAATGTCATATGTGGACCAGAAATTAAACCCAAAGCAGAAAGCTCGTGACAGTACTGAAAGCCCATGATAGCACTGAGAACAGTTAGATACAAATTAACTGTAGGAATGAGCGCATTTGCATACTTTTCCCTCTGGATGCTGGAGCCTTTGCCGTAGTACAGTCTGTTCCTACAAGCACTGTCAGCTCTTTAATAGTTACCATAATGCAGAGTCATGCAGAGTTTTTAAGGCCACCTTGTAGCTGTTGTAATACCCAATCCAGCCATCAAAACAGTCACAATACTACAATTATTGCCAGGATACACATAAAATACAAGGAGAACAAAACTTGGGTATTATTTTCTTCTGGTGTTTAAGGGCTCAGAAGCATACCCCTAGGTTCATTGAGATGCTGATTATTTCTTTTTATGCCTTTTGGCTAGCTCTGTAGCTATGCAATGCTTGGGCTAATCCCCAAGACCAAATACAAGAGATATGACCCCTCAACAGCCAGAAAGTCTGTGGGGGTCTGTGAGCCTGGGGGAGCTCACCTGCCTGGCAAAAACACTGAACAAGTGAAACATAAGCAGTCTAAATCATGACCCTGCTGTCTTTTGTTGCAGAGGCTTTTCAGCTGTGGTCTTTTTCTCTACCCAGTCAGCCACCTCCTTGGCTTTACCTCCTGCCATTTTCCAGGCTTTTTGTGGAGATTGGATCCACAAGAGAACAGACTCAGTCATGGGTTTAACATCCTTGTTGTACATTGAAAGATATTCCCAGGCAGATAAAAGATAAAGGTGAAAAAAAAAAAAATGTGAAATGGTGATATAGTTTGCCTCCAAGTTTTGTTGTTTTGTTTTGTTTTTTAAATGTAGTATTTTTAAAAGAGCTAGAAAGAAANGAAGGGAAGGGAAGGGAAGGGAAGGGAAGGGAAGGGAAGGGAAGGGAAGGGAAGGGATTAGTTTGTTTCAAATTCTCCCAGAAAGAGAAAAAAAAAAACACAAAAAATATGAAACAGAACTTCACCAGAGCCTGATGACATCATAAATATACGGGATGTTTACTTGGATCATCTGATTGAATCTCGAGGTGGGGGGTGGGGGGGGCAAACACAAGAGGTGGGCTTGAACTCTGAATTCATACTTAAATCCTGAAAGAACATGTACTGTGTCTTCCTAGCAAGATATGTCACATAACCAAAATACGTCTTGGAGAAAAGGGGGCCACAACAAGGTTAAGACCAACTTAAAGTGCTGTTTCAAAGACAGGAGAAAGATAGTGTGCAACCTTTCTTGTTTGCACACGTGTAAGAGCCAGCCTAAACCCAGATCTTTATTCCTCCAGCAAGAAAATACATCTGGAAAAAAACAATGACATACACAACAGTATTACCCTCTAGATATGTGAATCAATGTGTCAGTGTTTTTCTTTCTACATTCACTCAGTGAAAACAAAAAAAAAAAAAAGAAAAAAAAAAGCCCTTCAAAAGAACTCCTTTCCTAACTGTGTAAGAGATGCCCTAATCATTTTCTAAATTTCAGTCCTTTGTAAGTATCAGTTTTCATAAGTAAGTATCAGTTCTCAAAAGTATCAGTTTTCTCATCCTTATGTTTTTGAAATATAAGTGAATGTGTCCATTTTCTGCTTGGAATTACTCTGGAATGTTTTTTTTTACAGCTGACGCTATTTATTTGCACACAGTCAAAACAGCAACAATGACAACAAAGACCCACCCTTGTTTTGGTAATGTATGGCTAAGAACTGTAGAGGTGACTGGCAATTCTAAGTCCTGAATTTATTACTTTGCCCTGTAGCCTCAAACACCGGATACTCACTGTTTTCTGAAAATTGGGTATGTGGAAAGTATCATAAATTCAACTCCCCCAAATAACTAGTCATTTGATAACATGTTGGTCAACTGCTGAAAGTATGGGAATACATAAGTACATATGCACTTCCGTCTATATAAACAAAATATATGGAGTGGATATGATGATGTGGTGAAGTAGAAAAAAATAACTGTTTATTTAGAGTGGCTGTTTTATATAGATAACAACTGAGAACTAACGTTGTGCCTTATTTCTACATATAATGTATTAGGCACAGCATGTTAGAAATGTACTAATTAAGTGTGTTTTCCCTATTTCTTTCCCACAGTATAGAGCATCTTTACATTAGTACTGTTGCCCTTGATCTTGTTCTTAGACAGAAGAGAGCATTATCTCAAGATGTGACGGCAATGTGTGCTTGCAGCCCAGAAAGCCAATCGTATCCTGGGCTGCATCAAAAGAAGTGTGACCAGCAGGTCGAAAGAGGTGATTTGCCCCCTCTACTCTGCTCTCATGAGACCCCCACCTGGAGTACAGCGTTCAGCTCTGGGGCACCCAACATAAGAAAGACATGGACCTGTTAGAGCAGGTCCAGAGGAAGGCCACGAGGATGATCAGAGGGCTGGAGCACCTCTCCTATGAAGATAGGCTGAGAGAGTTAGGGTTGTTCAGCCTGGGGAAGAGAAGGCTCCAGGGACACCTGTAGCAGCCTTCCAGTACCTAAAGGGGGCTACAGGAAAGCTGGGGAGGGACTCTTTGTCAGGGAGTGTAGTGACAGGACAAGGGGTAATGGCTTTAAACTAAAAGAAAGAAGATTTAGATTAGATATAAGGAAGAAAAATCTTTACTCAGAGGGTGGTGAGGCACTGGAACAGGTTGCCCAGAGAAGCTGGGGATGCCCCATCCCTGGAGGTGTTCAAAGCCAGGCTGGGGCGGGAGGGGTTGAGCAACCTGGTCTAGTGGAAGGTGTCCTTGCCCATGGCAGGGGGATTGGAACTAGATGATCCTTAAGGGTCCTTTCCAACCCAAACCATTCTATGATTCTATGATTATAACTCAGCAATCCAGGAAACAAACCCTGGCTGTGGTCCAGGACAAAGGAATGAAGCAATTAACTCTCTGCATGAGATGGAAATGAGGATAACTATGTGTTTCATGAATATGAGCATCAGAATTGAAGGACCTATCTACCCACCCTTTGCTAAAAAAAGAAATGTGCTGAGAAAATACTTGGGTTACTTACCTCCATTTCTCTCATAGGTTCTGAAGGAGGCTTATATTACTGTAGGTTATTTCTGAATATTAGGGGAGTGGGAAGTCAATTAGTGGAAAACACCTAGAGCAGCAGTGAATTTATGACTGACAGAAGATTTCTCTTCACTCTGCATGCCAACCCTTCTATGTATTTCCAAAGGAAATGAAGCATGAGGAGACTCTGCTGTTCAAACCATTAGCACATGTTCAATACTAGCAAAAAAAAAAAAGAGGAAAAATTGGACCTTGCTACTAAAATGTGCTTTGTTATCTCAGCCCAGAGAAAAACCTACTGAATCAATAGGATTCAACAAATCTGTTCAAATAAGACAAGCCCACAAATACACCACCCTTGTGCTTCATCAAACCTTGTTATACCTTTCTGTACTGTACTGCAAGGAGCTTTCAGGCCAGGCCACTGACATCAAAAGTGGCTTCAAATCTTCCCTGTGATCTCTGGTTCCCAACCTCCCCTGCAGGCTGAGGTGCAGCAGCTGCCCAGGGTTGCTTCCTCATTGGCATTGCTGAGATTTGCTGTGTATGCCTGGGTTTCACGCCCCTGCAGATGATGCTTGCTGTCATCCCCCCAGGCTTATTGTCCTGAGACTCCTAATGGATGGCTCATAGTTTTCTTCTACATCATCTGTGGCAGGGGGATCCTCACATAGCCAGAAATCAGGCATTTATACCATCACAGTTTTACAGCATGCAGGCAGGATGTGTGTATCTGTCTCATTTTCATAACCTTTTCAAGAAAGGAGCCAGTTCCCATCTTCCTTTCTCTTTCTAGGGCTTTTCTACTTTTTGTAGCCTTCTGACTTCTTTGCTTCATGTAACTTGATTTGTAGCTTCTTCCTAATTCCTTTTCTCACAGTTTTCCAGTCTAAGTAAGTTGGCTTGGCCATTGCTTAACAGAAAAATTTTCAGTGCTGAAGGATATTTTGAACACTTCATAGCTTAGATAAAAATAAACAAATAAAAAAGACTAACAGAATAATAAAAAGGGACATTTCTGGTTCTGTGAATATACTGTAACATTAGCTGAGAAAAACAGGCCATCTTAATGCTTACAAGCTACCAGCTTTAAGGATGACACACTATATACAAACTCTTTTGAAACCGTCTGAGTTAAGGCACTGACCTGGAGCCCAAAGAAACAAATGGTTCAAGCTGATATGGGACTGATAAATGGAAGTAATCTTGCACTCATATCTCAACATTTGAAGCAGATCTTTTGTTCATTTTTTTTGTTTCTTGGTTTTCTCTAATAGAAATGGCAGCAAATAAAGTCACAAAAGACAAAGGAAACAAACAAACACACAAATGTTTTTCTGCTAAGGTTGTAGTAGCTCTTTTCAATAAGAACATTTTCATATGGAAGCTTTTGAAATATTTTTTTTGTAATAAAATCACTGATGGAAAAATTTCTATGTCATCTAGCCCATACATCTGGAAAGAAGGATTGCTCCACTCAAATACTGTTGGCTGTATATCCATTTGAGTTTTACAGTCAACACTGGGGTTTCCGTCACTTCTCTGACTAGACTATATTGCTGTCTGATAGATATCCTTGTCAAAGAAATCCTCTTACCTCCACCCCACATACTCCAGTGTTTTAAATATCATTAACACAACAGACATGAAGAGTCCTTATACAGATATTCACACTTAACAATGCTGACTTAGAAAAAACGGAGTCACTGAACAGAGGAAAATGAAGTGCAACATTTTCGGCAGTGGCACAGAAATACATAATTGCTTCATTGAGTTTTGCAAAAATAAGGAATTCATTTTTGCAAATAATTACAAAAAATGTTTTCTGTTCTCTTTCAAGGCAGCCTGATCCAAATTTCTCTTTGCCGTAGTCTTTTGTAGCAGAAGAACAAAGGCTGTTAAATACTTAATTACCCGGATGGTACACGTGACTGATGGATTGAGTTGGATCAACAAAGCTGCAATTATTTCACCACAGTGAGGCTGACTAAGATAGATACTTGGCTTCACTCAGTGGTTTTCATCATTCTACCAGAAATAAACAGAGCACAGACTATTCTCAATATGTTTATGCATCACTAACTTATATTACTTTTGGAAACTGTGAAATTTATGCCAGTTGGTTGTGAAACAGAGTACAGTTTTGTTTTTTTTTCTCTTGTCCTGGAATCAATATGTGTACAATTTTCATTCTCCTTACATTACATACTGTTTCTAAGAGCTGAGACCAAGAAATAAATGGACCTAATTCCATTTCTCCATCAAAATTATGGGTTATTCTGTCCTACTTACATGGATTTTGCAGAAAAAAATAAGATATAAGTTCAGGTCTCACTTTTTTTGGACATATACACCCATGCTAAGATCAAGGCAGGTTAGGAGTCTGCCACAAAATTTGGATTTGTATACTTTCTACAAAGCCTAGAAATATGTGGGTACTTGTAAACTCTAGCCCCAGTGCAGTGTAAGTGCCTGACTGCAGGATGGCTCATGGTAACAGTGCTGTACTAATGAGGCTATATGTTTTCCAGTTCAGTAATCGTTCATGTAGAACCAGCTCAGAGGTCCAGCAAGTGACAGAACTATTGTATGTTTCTGCATTTAGTTCTCTATCCAGTTTAGAAATACAGCACTCCCTGTAGAAGCAATGGTGGAGATACTGGAAAAGACATGAAAACATTGATCGTCGTCCCTCCTTCCCACCATGTCTTCTAGCCTTCATCTGAGCAGGATGAGCTGAAGAGATGATGAGAGTCCTGTTGCCTTGTGGATACCAACATCACCACTGTGGCTACCAACAGGGCAGCTGTAAGAGTGCTGTTCAATGTTATCACAATTAAAGAAAATGCCCAGTGTGGACATGATCACAGAGCTACAGCAAGCTATGAAACACAGGCTAGATTTTATTAAACTGTCTTTACATACTTTTTTCAACCTTGCACTATATTTTCTGTAAAGAAGAAGCACATACAGTCAGAGTCAGAATTAATTAAATTGAAGCTATTTTTCTATAACATGGCTTATGTGTATTAGTTTAAGCAAGGACAAGCATCAGTCTCCTGAAGCATGTCTCTGACTTCCTGACATAGTAAGCCCAATCATCTCTGTTGTGAAGACTCTATATTTTTTTCATTGATGGATTTTCTGTAATCTGAATGAGTCCTAGTATAACTCTCACATCAATTAATGACTCTGAACAGGGCTATTGTTCAATGTCACATGAATAAATAATTTCAATATAGTGGTTTTCTATTTACTTACAATGTTCCAAAAGATATCTTGTTTATGTGTATTGGGTTAGTTCTGAATTTCCTCTGATTTAGCAATATCATTTACTCCATATGTTTGTATGATTTTTTTTTTTTAATCATTAGAATTAATTCAAAAAGGGGTTGGTATGCAGGAAGCAGAGGAATACCATCCAGCTGGTTTGTACTCTAGGTCTTAGTCATGAGTTGTCTACTCAGACCAGTCCAAACAGGCTTGAAGGCACAAAGGAGAAGAGCTATCTGATTTTAACAATGAGATGCTTTCTCTGACATGCAGAATATAGGTCATGGGGCTAAGAAGAAGACAAATTACATAACAGGGAAAGGTGAGGTAAGAAAGACTGATCTAGGAAAAGAAGGAAAGTAGATGTGTACATCCTTGTGTATATTACAATCATTATTTTTTCACTAATTTTTTCACTAATTTCCCTCAGGACATTTGCCTGCCCACAATACGGCACTAGTTCCACATCCTGAAGAAAAGATTTGCAAGTGATAAAGCCAGATGAACTTTCACAGCTAATATGATTGGCATGGGATATCATGATCAAGATAAGAGTGGAAGAATTATGAAGCTAAGCCTTGGTTCTGGTTTTAAGTAAGAGCCAACCTATGGTGAGTATGGTACTAAGAAAGGTCAAAAGGAGGAAGAGAAAGGATATATAAGTGTATATAAGTATAATATATATATATATAAGTATAGGGCTGCTTCTTCACAGAAAGTATTTTCAAGACACTAATTTCAGTGTCGGACTCAAAAATTTATATTTTCATTACAAATGGCATAATTATTTTTGACTGTTTACCCAACAAAATTAATATTGAAAATAATTAGAACTGATTAAAAGAAATAACTAATTTATTTTCTGTAACTCCTGGTTTAATTTTTTATTTTATTTATCTTAAGAGATAAACCAGATTAGTTATTTGCACATATAAAGTATCTCTCTCTTTGTAAAGGTATGTACTTAAGTTAATTATGAAGTGTCCCAACTAGCATCAATGATGTGATTCCAATGGTTAAACTTAATAAGTTTGGATGCAATAAGCTGACATTTTTAAATTCATGGCCTTGGTCAATCTGAGAAACTGGCACTCAAGCATTACTATAGTGTTCTCTGACTTGGGTTCCAGAATATTTCAGGAAATTGTTTTCTTTGAAGTTTTCTAAAAAGCCTGAGAACATATGTTAGTACAATTTTTTTTAATCCTCCTCCTTGAAAACCTGTTTTTTTTTTTCTGTTTGTTTGTTTTTTTTGATTTTTGTTTTTTTTTTTTTTGCACAGGCTGCTTAAGCCCCCTTTCAACACTGAAGTAAGGCTGTGATAGGTAAATTAAATAAAACCAGCTGATACCACTTAGTGCAGTTAGTTATTCACCGCAACTCATTATAAGGAGATGCCATGTAGCTTCAGATATGGGGTTTATAATTAGAAAATACATGGAGGCAATAAAATATTCTTGGGGCAAATCAGGAACTATGGAACATGTGGATGCTTATGCAGCATGGCGCTGCAAAGTCAACATATGTAAATGACAAAGTATAGGCAAAAATAAAATAAATCAGTGGGATATTAGCTTGTCTTGACTTCAGTATGCCACTTTTTACACAGACAGAGTGGATATTAAACAGCAAGGCTTCAGTTAGAATCCACCTCCTATGTATTAAGCCAGTGTTCCCACAGCTCCAAAATCTCTTATCATTTCTGATTTATGATGTGTCCATCTTTCATTTCTTGTCCCTCCAAGTGCTTTTTTGTTTCTCAATTCCTTTGCAATCTCCCTCTATCTCTCAAAAGAACTGGTTAGATAACCTATTAAGAGGTGTGCATCTAATGTAGAACAGATGACATGAATACCCATAGCAGTAAAAAAAAGAAGGCAGGACAAAAGACAAAATGATATTTTACTAGTGAATTTTCTTCATCTAATATTCTTTTCTCTTTATTGGATACACAGAAGGAAATGAGAATTTTATCATTTAAACATTATCACATCTGGTCGGTCTTTCTTTGCAGCTTACTCACTTGGAAATTGTAATTTACAGCATAAATAATTTTATACTGTATATTACATGTCCTCTATGGGGTATTTTAAAGGTTACTAAGATTCAGTTTCCACCAGTTTCCTCCAGCAATCAACTATTTACTTCTGAAATACATAAACCTGGGAATGTGAAGAATAGCGAATAAATTAAGCCTCAATCTGCAGATATTCACAACAGCTTTACTGGAAATATTCTGACCAAATTGACTTATATAAATGTAAACTGACTTTATTTATGACTGAAACATCTCCTCTATTTACAATTTCCTTGAATTTCTTTGCTTCTATTTCTGTTCCCTACAGCCGCTGGAAAGAAATAGTCAAATACAAGGAAAAAAAATCAATTTTTCATGGTCTTCTATCACAGGAAAGTTGCTTCAAGTTACTCAGAAACTTATCAGTAAATAACTTTCCATGGTATCAAATTCCTTTCACCTCTGGTACTATGACATCAGGAAATATATTCTCTGTACCTATAGCTATTTCATAGATGTTAAAATTCACTTTTTCAGTAATATGTCATCCCCTGTGTAAATATTCCATTAAAAGAATAAATAGCTTTGGAGGCATTTTTTAATTATCAGAGATATTCTACCATCTATACAGAGTTGAATTTTGTCTCTAAGAAGCAGAATGAAAGCCAAGCAACATCCAGTTAAGCAACTGCAGAAACTAAAACTACCAACTCTGAGAAGGCTGTCTAGGCAGCCATTATGCTAGATGATTACAGAGTTTTTCTCTGACTTCATTGAGGCTTTCAGCGCTTACACTGGGCAATGACTGAGTCCAGTTGCTCCCACCCAGACTAGACAGAAAAGAAGATAGGCTTAAGCTAAAGGAGGTGTTCAACAGATGGGCCTGAATTGACACTGAATTTGAAAATTTCCCTACTCTGGTAGTTTTCAGAATAGGCTGTATCTCCCCTGTCTTAGAAGAAGTAGCAATATAAATCCTAAAGCCATGCACATTTACAAAACTAGAAAATACCCGATTTATTTATCTATTTATTTATTTATTTATCAGATTTCCTTGCATTATCAAATTACCTTGTGCTGAATTTTCATTTCTAACTCACACAAGGTTGTATACTGAATTAGCTGAATAACCAACAGCATCAAGAATTTCTTCTGAGAAAAGCAGAGTGCACAACCGAACCTTCCTAACTGTTATATTTAAGTTATTCACTCATTCTTGTCTAAATTGTCATTGCCATCATTCCCATTGTTTTGGCCATTTTGTGGTTCATGAAAGTCCTGATTTTCACTTAATCTGAGATCTAATCATAGAAATGCAACTATTCACAGTGAGACATTCAAGTGGTGCTAAAGCCATTGAAACATTTTTATTATAATTTTGCGGGGGGAGTCTTCCTAATAGAGGGTATTTGCTAAATAGTGAATACTGGCAAAGGTAAACAGACTGATGTGGGAGATGTTTATTTATTAAACAGCCTCCTGCACTTCCATAATCTCCTTATTTTGCCACTTGATGGTACAGGATTCAACCACAGACCTGACTGGTATTAATTTCTAGGTTATCCAAAACAGATGGAAAACAGAGAATGAAGAAGCAGCCATTAACACCCACATGACGCCTGAGACAGCTTGAGATTGTTACAGCAACTGTATAAGTGTATGAACATAATAACTGCTACAGAACTAACTGAAGGGCCATCTAATCTGACCTTGTGTCTTCAACTGAGCTGGTGCCAGCCATCTCAAATGAAGTTAAAAAAAAAAACACACACACAAAATTGTGCAATGCTCTGTTATAGAGGACAATTATTCCTGACTCCAGCTGTTGCTCAATTATGTCCTGAAGCGTGAGGACTAATGGTTCTTGTGATTTTTGTCCCTTCCTGAGTAACTGCAAATGCCATTCTTATTCAGATTGCTGGATAATTCTTCTCTGAACCTTCCTCAGTGCTTTTCCTCACACAAATCTGTGACCTTAAGTGGCAGAAGATATCACACATTTTAGAAACACATCCCAACCATACCTAGCCGTGGGCTGAAGATGCAGATTCCCTACCTGTGTGAAACTAAATTTATCTGCAGAGAGATATTAGCTAAGTATCAGTTATGCTATCATTAGGCTACCATCCCTACCTACATATCACCCATTCTGCTCTCAGCTACCCTTGTCACACTCCATTATGGACTACGAATTTGAATGGGTGGGTGAGAGAGGACATGTTGGCCCAGGTTTGCTGTTAGGGGTTGTCTAGAAGGTGCAGTAGGTAACCAGAGCCTGACAGACACTACCAGCATGTTTAACCAGCCAGGTGGGTTGTGCCAGGAGTGCCGCACAGCCTGTACCTGTGCTAACAAGTCCTGCCAGTTCAGGATAGACCATTGTCACCTAAAGAAGCATTATTTGGTATTTTGCATTTTGCATTTTGTTTTGTTTTCACTGCTAGTTATTAAGAAAACAGGTATCCATTAATGTGTTGATCTGATGATGGTATCAAAAGGTACACTCACTGAAAGGGGTAGGAAAAAATACAACTATAAATGCCAGGATGTCTTTGAGTTACTAAGGAAGAATTCAGCAAAGTCTTTATTAGCTATAAAGGAGCCCATGACTCCTGCCTTGTGTAATATTCTCTTACTTTAAAGCAGAAGCAAAATAAATGGGCAAACTTTGCCCAAAAGTCATTAAAATGACTAGAAGAATCAGCAGAGTAGGTACTCTAACTGGTCATGATATAAAGAAAAACTGATGCATTTTTATGGACAGACCAAAGAAATTAAATATCTATAAAGGCAACATTTCTCACTACCCAAGAAATGACTGGTGCCAAATATTTTCCTACACTTGCTGCATCAGCAGGTTTCTGGCAGGTGCCTGAAGGAAACATTTCTGCACATTCTCTCTTCCTGTTAGGAGACACTGTTCCTCAGACTGCCATTTGCGTTGTGTTTGGCAGCTACAGTGATTCAACAGAAAATGAAACACATTTTTGATTGTATAGAGTACACTCAGGCCTATATACATGATGATTTGATCAGGAGAAAAATGGTAGAAAAGCAAGGCCAGATGATCAGAGCCACTTTTGGAGAAGCCAGACTTCTGGCCTAAAATAAACAAACAAACAAACAAAAATCCCATAGTATAAATCTCACATCAGAGAAAGAAGAAACATGGGGGAAAAATATTGCATGCATAGGAAAATCACAGAAAGATTGAAAGTATCATCACATACCTGTATTGGAACACATGGAAGGGACCAATCATCTGAGAGCTAATGTGCAGAAATGTCTTGTGTAAATGCTTGTAGATCGTCAGAAGAAACTGTGAAATAAAGAAGTTTGTTAATCATTCCCCAGCAAACATAACTCTGACTTCTTCACTCAAAAGAAGATGTTGAGTTTGGTCATAGCCATAGGGTAGATAGAGGGATATTTCTTTTGTTTTGAAATAGGAGGCCAGTATTAGATGTGCCTGGCAGACAAAAAAATCTAAATGCCCCCCCCCCACACACACCACACTTTTTAAAAATTTTATTCTCATATTTGGTGAGTGACTTTATGAAAATATGTGGGCATACTTTTCCCCACAGCCAAAACCCAGGTATTTGCTTTCTGTTCCTTCCGTGGTGCAATGCACATTGTGAGCACTTGCTCTTTCTGAGCAGTCCTTTCTACATGGGTTCAGAAAGAATCTGGTGGAGTACAAATACACAGATGCTAATTTGCAAGCAGTCCTAGTTTGATATATGCTAAGATAGATTATAAATTACTTTAAAATCTTCTGTCACAACTTCAGGAGAAAGGCCCCTGTCCCCTTTGCCAAAAAATAAAATGTTTGAGTAGGACTCTGCTCACATTTCTTTTAATGACCCTCAGCTCTTTGAATGCTTTCTCTTTTCTTATTTTTTTTTCTACAGCCTTTTAAATTGTATGTTTTCAATAGCCCTCCCGAACTGCTTTTGCCATCTTGCAAAATTTAACCATGCTAAGTGGTTACAGATCCTGATGCTAAGGTAACCACAACCACTGTCCTCACTTCTCCTTTTCTCTTACCAAAAGCCTTTTGGTAATACTTTGAGAAGAGCTAGTAAGATGTATATTGTCACTTCATTTCTATTCCTTAAGTAAGCTTTAAAGGGATGGTACTCAGATAAAATGCCCACCATGTGTTACATTTAATGAATATTTTTCATATAGCCTGGGTTTGTTCTTATCTCATAAACTAAGGCTGTCTTCTGCCAGTGGAGTTTCAGAGGGCAACAATATTCATAGTCTGCTCAAGATATATACATCTGGATTTGAAAATGCTTACTACAGACTGAATGACCTAGGTCAAAGTTAAGAGCTGTATCAACATATGGTGATGGTGTGGAAAAGATTGTTTGTTAGCAGTAGTTAAAAAATAACACAGTAGCTGAATCTAAATTGTAAATTTCAGCTTTACAGATATGGTGTAAGTCTAATGACAGTGGAGGGACTCCAGGTGTAAACAGATGTTTTATACAGAAAACTGTCTCAATCTGTTTGTATCAGTTTGTCTTGCATATAATGCAGTTATTGTCAGTATAATTAAATTTGAACACTCTTAATTGTGTTGAAATAATTCTTGGCTCTAGCAACCAGATACCACCTGGTTAAACTACAGTTACCGGTAGCCCTTAAGTAAGATTATATTCAAAAGACAGAAGGGTGGAGGTATTATTTAGCATGGGATAAAATGTGTTTTTTGTTTGTTTGTTTGTTTGTTTTTTGTTTGTTTACAAATAAGGAAGATTTTTTAAAATAGAAAAATTTAAACACATTTTCAGGAAAATGATTCTAATCATGATTTGCTAGTTTACTTCAAACAGCATGTAATGGTACAGTTTCTATAGATAATATGGTTTCTATAGATAATACTCCATTATACTGAAAATGTGTAGATAAATATAGATAATGTGGCTGCAAATGTAAAAATTTTAAATTTTTTAGTTTTATAGCACTAGATGAGAAAAATGCTACAAAACAGTCTGGACTTATTTGCTTGCAACATTTGCTTATAACTGCAAAGTGCCGTATGAGCAGTGTCACCAGCCTTAATGAAAAAGCTTCCATCAGCTTTCACTGTTGTGAGGGAATATTTCAGAGTCCTTGACACAGCTGAGAGCTTATAGGACAGTCGCTTAAATTTTCTAATTCTTTCATCTATAAATCAGTAATGGCAGTCATGAGCACATGGTAAATCACATTCCTGGGACACTTAGAAAATGTGGAAGTTCATGAAAATCTTTCCTGCCTGCTAACAAAGGGCACTGAGATAATGCTATAAGGGGAGAAACTCTGACAGCATGCTTAAACCTCTTTTTCATGTCCTGGTAAAGGTTATCTTGAGGGACTCTAGGTAGTATTAACTCCACCAAATAATCATTCAATGTCTAATCTAGTTTGTTTAAGGGTTAAACCTGGAGGAATGTGTTCAGCCTGCATTATTCTCTGCTCGAGAGAAATCATTCCAGAGATGGCTGAATAAAAGACCATATCCACAAATGTGTAACCCTTAATGAAATTCATGCTGATTATTATGTCAACAGCCAGCCACAGTCACATGGGATGCTTTGTTTGGAAGTTTCATTTGCCTGCTGAAATCTCTCCATGCTCTATCCACTACCAGTACAATGTGGAAAAAAGGAGGAGAGAAAAAATAATCCAGACATATTTCTGTCCCGGATACTCACAAGAAGGCATACGTGAGAAAGAACAACTCTCTATCTACCAGAAAAATGGTTCTGCAAATCAAGGTTTCAGTTACAGATATTCCTTTCAAAGCCTATCCATGGGATATATATAACTGGTCAACAAGCTATTGAGCTATTGCTACAATTTACATGGGAGACGATGAGGCCAACTATATGTATATGAATAAAACATGCAAGCTTTTCTCTGCAAGGCCACACAGTTAAAAATGTAAATGTGTGGGGGTAAGCCAGTGTCGAGCTTGTTTACACATGAATAAATCCTAATTAGAGAAATGGAAAAATGTCTGAATCTAAATTTAAAATAGAGTCTGTCCATGAGAGTCATGGGTGAGTAAAAGTAATTAAGGCTATCACTTAACTAAACAGATGTGACAGATTAACCACGTGTTTCTATCTTTGATGTAGATTTTTTTTTTGTTTTGGATACAGTTGCAGTTTAAAGTCCTTTAATATTGTCTGAGATACATCTGCTGGTATTTTGAGTTGGTATATTTCTTGTTGCAATTGCATTTAGCACTGGCTGACATTTAGTTTGTATAAACAATCAAAAGTGTTTACAATGAAGAGTACTTGTTCAAGCAAGCCACAGTACAGTGAAATACATTCAAAATGTAAGACTAAAGATGTGCAGATAGTAAAATATGTTTTCTTGCTTCCTTTTGCTCTGATTTTTGTTAGAGATGGATTTAGATAAAAGGAAAAAATGAAGCACACTTTCAATCAAAAAAAAAAAAAAAAAAAATCCCACCAAACCCCAAACAAAAAACTAGCCACTTTTCTTCCAAACCATTATTTTATCTTTCATTACAGGGAAGACTTTTACTTTTGTTATTTCCAGCCCTGAAGAGCTCAGATATGCTGAGTTCCTAGGAGTCATCCTGTTCCACCAATACTTCTCCCTCAAATGGAAGGAAGAAAGAATGGCAACCATTTAACACAGCTTACTCTCCTGAGCTTTCCCACCCAGATAGCAAAGAGCTGCACATGTTCAGATGACTACATACACAGATGCAGCTCTGTGAATTAGTTTGCATGTTTCAGACGTATTGGAGCATTTATCCAAGGCTTGATTCTCCTCCCACTACAGGAGAGGAGAATTTTATATATTTATTACTCCATTGGCTTTAATATTGCGACACTCAGTTTGCCTGTGTGTGCATGAGAGAAACACTGAGCTATGTGCCTCTGAACACCTCTGACTTCATGCTTGCTGAGGCAATGATATACCTACCTTGCACAGTGCCATGAAAGAAACAATTAGAGATGAAGATTTTCATTCAGAACTGCCCACAGTCTCATTTTATGCTAATGGGACTTAAATATTGTGTTGCAAGTTGTCTGCATGCATCAACTATAGAAAACACTTGGTTGAACTCAATTACCTCCTATAGAAAGTTATAATTGATGACGCTCTCTGGCTCCAGGTTGGCCAATCTTTATGGTTTATAATGCTCCTTATCTGAGTCCTATTGGAGTAGGGATGTCTATAATTCCCTGCCTCACACGGTCTTGTGTAGAAGTTCCTGTGTTGAATTGTCACAATGGACCTTGAAATTTCTGAATTATGACCATTTCCTGCTGCTCTGGAAGATCTACTTAACAAGTCAGTCTTTGCATTAGCATGTTTCAGTTGTTATTTCTTTTAAAGAATGAAATATCGAACTATTTTTTAAATCATTTGTTTTTAAAAAAATCTCTTTTTCAGGTTTTTATGATGAATACATTTTCTGCATGCTGCTCTGGGAATTTCCATGGGATATAAAGCATATGTCTGCCAGAGAGCCACTCTCTAACTTCAGGGCTCTCTGGCTGCACTCACCCAGAGTCCTTCAACCAGCAGTTTTTTGAAGGCTATATGCCCCTAGTTTTCTTTGGACTAAAATATTCCCATGTCTCAAAGAACTTAAAACCATGATTAAGGGAAGGTATTCATGAAGCCTAAAGTTAGCCCTGGGAACCTTGTCTCCCTAAATTCATTCCCTGAGGGCAGTGACACATCCAGAGGGGACCTGTCTACTTCAAATAACCCCCAAAGGAGCCTTTTTCTCTCCGTGAACTACAGAAGGATCCTAAGGAGACAGAGTTTGGTTACTGTTAGCCTTTATGTTTTGTCCACCAGACATTTTGTACACTCATTTATTTCTCGTATATAGAGAGTCTGGAATTCAGAGTCATACCACAAATGATGTCAGCTAGCACTGCTAGGAGAAAAAAGCCTAAAAGTACTAGGTCATCTTGTCTATCCTCTGCTTGCGTGGGATTGTTTCCCACAGAATTCATGGATATACCACCCATAAAGGCAGCAACTGAGTCTGAATCACACAAACAAGGGGGGAGGGAATCTGTATAAACTGTGTAGTATAAGAAGAGGACTTTTTCTCCCATGTTTTAAGGACGTGGCTTGAATCTAATGATTCCTAGCAGCTGTAAAGCCTTCAAATTTAACCTCAGTTATAGAGATTTTTTTTCCAGGAGACATTGTCGTTCTATGCTGTCTCCTTCTGTGCTCCCAGAAGAGGAAATGCCTTCAAGGAAAAAAATAGGTGAGGCAACATTTAATTTATGCTTAGCATAAATTTATCATACTCACAGCTGTGAGAGCACCCAGCCTGCAGAGCCTTTAGGTCTGGGCAGAGTTTTCTCTGTTTTGCTGAGCTGGGTAATGTCTGTTATAAGAAGCCTCACAGTGCTTGAACAACAAGCTATAGACTCTAGGTGCAACAGTGAGAGACAGGCGGCAGTAAAGTCAGCACCTCAGGATCAAAGAAGTGACTGTTTAAAGCCACCTCTTGGCTTTCAACTTACACATGGCAGTTCAAACGAACCCCAGTAGTTTTGGCAGTATTCCAGCTATTTGATATGCTATCTTTAGGGTCACTATCATTACTTGAATCATATTTTCTGTCTTCTGTCTCTCTCTTGGCTAAAATAATGATTCCTTAAATATTTACAAAGACACCCATTTCATAAAACTTGTTGGATTGCATTAGTCTCTGGGTAGGAAACAAACTTTTCTGCCAAAATTGACTGAAATCAGCAAGCGTGTTTACAAGCTATTAAGACTTTCTATGAGTTTAAAAGCTAATATGACTGAATCCCGTATGTACATCCACAACCATGGAATACTTTTTAATATATGAATTTGGTTTAAAAGGAAGATAGAAGGATTATATTCTGCAATGTCTTTATGTTTTAATACTGCACTTAATAAGTTCCAGATAAAGATCTTGTTTCTTCTTATTGGCAATACAAGGCCAAAATTACCTTTAATTTATGTGCAAAAGTTGCCTAGATAAAGGTTTCAGGATCTGGACCTTAAGAAGCAGTGTATTCTGTAAGAAAATAAATACAAACCTCACGTCTGATAGTCACCTTTGCTATCAATTACTAAATGAGTGGCCAACATTTAATAGGATGAATATGTTCTGACCATGTCTGAGTCTGCAAATATAAATGTCAAGCTGTTAGGATTGTCACTACTGCTACAGATTTTACATAAAAGATTCTCTATTACCAGACTTGCCAAAGAGACAGAAAAACCTAAAGCAAGCAGATCTACATAGTACAAAATATCGATACAAATATTGAGTTAATACTTTAATATCAATTCAGCTAATTGCTTATTAATTGTATCCATCTTAGGTTTCAGTATAGCCATCTATCTGTATAATTTTCAGTTAACTACTGTTTTAACTAGATTGATATTAACAAAACCCTTAAAGATCCTTAAATCCTCATGGTACTGCTGTTTCATCATAAGCTTCTGATTATAGTAAACTTTCTTTTGGGGAAAGGGTGAAGAAGTTTGGGGTCAACAAGGAAGAAGACCTTTTCAAATTTTTAAGAGGAGAATGAGGTGGTAAATTCACCTGAGTCATACATAATATAAAACAATTTAGTCTTGACAGGCCATCTTTCCTGTTGCAGCTGACACTGAGGAATAAAAGCAGTTTTTCTGTCTTTAGTCTTCTCACTTAGCTTGAAAGTTCTCTGCAGGATGGTCTTTCCCTAGTGCAAAGAGATCCCTTCAGTTGTATAAGAATACACAATAATATTAGCAATGAGGAAAATAGCCTTTCTTCTTTCCACTTCTCACTGAAGAGATAAGTCAGTTTTGAGTGATGGCCCAGATATTCTTGTGTCCAGTTCCATTCATGCCTGTGAAACTGTTTACTTGCCCTCTAGAAGAGAATGGCTCCTGATGAGAGCTGATCTCTGAGCCAAATCCGTGGTCAGCTGTCACTTCCTCTTGAAATTCATGAGAATTCAGCCCACCATTAGTCTCAGAACACGAAGAAGTGGAAAGTTTTCTACAAATGACTGTGTATGCTGTGCGGTTTGGGCTCTTCATGTAACACATCACAAATTCTGGTAAGGAACCATGTCCAAATAAATGATAATATTCCTTACACTGTTCTGTTCCACTGTTCACCTACTTTTGGGAGATCATATAGCATATTGCTAGAACTGTCCACTTCCTGGATTTAACCCAAGTATTTAAGATTGTTTTGTTTCCTTGCTAAGAATGTAGTTAAAATTACTGAAGATTCTTTTTACATATTATGAACTTTAAGTATAAAGCCAAATGGCATTAAGTTGCCAAGAAACCATCCTGCCTGTTTTCTGACCAGAAACTCTCATGTTTGACTTCTACCCAAAGGCTGGAATTAAGTGTACATTATTGTGTAATGTTCAGGAATCAAAGATTTATAAAACACAGTGGACAAAATCAGCCATAGACAAAGGCTCTTGCAGAGGGTCCTGCCTCACGTATAACTGAGTGCTGACAAAAGGGAACGCAGCAGTAACTGTCAAGTTGGAGAGAGAAGCAGTAAAGCATTATTTTGATTTCCAGAAGAGGAAATCTGAAAAATAAGTTGTCCTCTGGAATATCAAAGGAGTTTGAGAATAAAGGAGCCGAAGTATAGTCTCCATTGACTTTAGCGCAGTTGGGCCAAAGGCTGTTTCAACTTAATGTGGTTAAATCCTGGTACATGTTGAAACTACTTTCGCTGACAAAACTAGATGAGAGACCTTCTGATTCTTACACTGAAAGTATTGGCACAGTGCCTTTTACAGTAAAAATAATTCTGCATACACATTAGGTTTTTATGTAAAATGTATTGTTTATGCTTCATAATTTGATTTAAGCTAGGAGAAATACTGAAAAAAAAAAACACACTGTACTCAGTTGAAACGGCAGTAGAAGATTTTTTATTATTATTTGTTTCTTTTCTGCAACTTAGTATGTGTTAGAAAGCTTCTTCCATGTTTAAGAGCTTTGTGGGCCTTGGTACATCAATAGAAACAAGTGAAAAAACACTCCTTCCAAACAGCACTATAGAGTGATCTGCTTCTAATTATTTCATCATGTATCCATTTGTCTTTCCTTCTAACATCTCTTCTTTACACATTTGTAGTTGAGCATGAAAGCCATTTTATAATCGCTTTGTTGTATAGTCATATATTTCACAACAGCCGAGGAGATGTGTAACTGAAAATATGCCGAAAATCTCTGTGTAGTGGGGGCTGCTTGCTGTTAGCCAGCTAAGAGTATTTGTCCCTTGCAGAGCTATTAAGAAACCATTAACTGAAACAAAGTTGAATGTGCCAGGTTCCTCTTAGATGCAGATACCAAAGGTGGGTTTAGGTTCACCTAGAAGACACGCCTAGTTTCAGTTAGTCATTTAGGCTTCCTGTGAAAATGGAGACAGAGACATTTTACAAGGACCATGTATTTTAGAGGCCCAACTGACGGTGAAATAAGCTGTTCATCTGAGATGGATAACTCTCTCCTCTGATGGAAGAAGAAGCCTGGATGGACAAGTTTAGACCAGACATCTAAGTTTTAAACTGACAAATTAAGGAGGGATGGATCCCGCCTCATCTGTTTACAATTACTTAGTTGTGATTTTTGCCCTTGTTTCTTAACTCAGACACTGAGTGGTTCTGGATAAGGCCCTGTTGGCTGTGCTGTAGCTTAGTGACAACTGAACTTAAAATGGCTACCTCAAAAACAAACATAATAAATAGATAATAAAAATAAAAGTGCACATTCCAATGTAGATCAGTGAGTACTCCCAATGCATGGAAAACTAAGGAAAATATCGAGAGCTAAGCCAGAGGAAGAAAACAACTCGTACGCTTAAATTACTGGAATTGTATTTTTTCCCAGTAAGAGCAAAGCTGCATGGAACAGACTCGTGCTGCTCTAATGACAGGTGCCAAGTCCAAGTCTGGACTCCTCAGCAAGCAGCTGACCCAGATAAACAATTACCAATCAGAGGGCTTGCTTGCACATTTTTATTTTCTGTCACTTGTTATGTTGGCCAAGCACTGCAACAAACCCAGCTTCTTCCCCGGATGTGGAAGGACCAGCTGCAATTTGGGATGACCTCTCCCTGGCGCAGCCCCAGTCTTGTCTCCTGTGCTGAAATGGAGCGCTGCCACTCTCCTCATGTCCCCTTCCTACCGCAGCAGGCTGTGGGCACAACTGGACCTGAGGTTTTTGGGGATGTTTCATTTCTTGGAAGGAGCTGGGAAGTCGAAGGCATTCGCTGTGCATCTGGGACACTGCAAACAGCAGAAAGAACTTTGCTGTAATAGGGACCGTCTGGGAAAATTCATCTTGTTCCTGAGTCTTTTTTGGAAAGCCCTATACACCTGCACCACAGTGGATTTTCTAAATACTAAGTAAAGACTTGCTATTTCGTATAGACATATGAAATGTATATAAATACATATTTTAGAAGTATTTCTTCTCAAAGCACTTGCTTTTTGAATGTATAGATGGCTAGACCTCAAAAAATGATTTAAGTGTTTTTCTTAAAAACAGGCCAAATATTTTCAAGGCATCTGTTTTTGGTGAGAGCACACTGATGGTTTTGTAGAGTATTTATATATGTCTTGATACTTACAGATTTTTTTAAAAGAAAATATTTATATTGTGGTTTCTGAATCAAACAACATTAAGTATGTAAATAATGAAAGACTGGACATTTCTTTTTCATTTTTTTTTTTTTAACAGGGTAATTATTCAGAGCTCTGGACTTAAATGTAAAATGACTTGAATGAGGTCAAATGTAGGTAGGTGCCTTCAGACATGGAAAAAAATAAAGACTCATTTGTTTGAGAGAAAGAGATTTTATAGAATTTGATTGGCATTGAATTATAAACCTGAATTTCCTTTAATGTAAGTTAGTATAAATTAGAAGTATTTCAGCTGAATGTAGGACAGACGCAACAATTAAACTATAAGAGCACAAGAATAATTTAGCCTTTTTCATCTGAGTTTATAAATTTTTTTATGAAGTTCATAACCATGTGAAATTTCCATCTTCCTATAACAACTGGTTTGTCAGAGGCTTTTTGGGGGACAAAGGAGACATGGGAGGGATTGTTTGTCTTTTTTGAGGCACGTATGTTTTGAGTTGTCTTTATAATCCTCAATTTGTCCCAGATTTGTCAAAAAGATTTTCCAAGTTTTGCCAACCCTTGAAATGAACTCAGGCTGAATTTACAAAGTATAGACTGACTGTCAAGTTAATTGCCCAAGTTCCATGGAAAGTTTACTGTTTTGTTCCAAACCATACAAAACTCATGATTATGGTTGGGTATTGCTTAGAGTTTTGGGGTTTGCATGAACCCAGAAACTCAAAGTTGAACTCGGTGAGTGTGTGAAACCACATTAAATCACACACACACACACATAGAACAAAAATAAAAAATAAAATAAAACCAGAAAATATATTGAACCTTGGGGATTCCAAACTGCCAAAGTTCTCAGAGCTTCAGTATATGAAAAAGAATGAAATTACAACACCAAAATGTTCATGTTGAGAGAATGAGAGAATGACACTATTTTTAAAAGCAGTGAACTGTCACATTGCTTTGGGAAAAGATGTCATGATTTGGTCATGATTCCCTATACATAGACCATTCAACCATTTAAACTCAATCAAAAAAAGGACAAAAACACTGTACATTTTTTCCTAATCTATATGGAATCTAAATAATGTGCCTAATGGCACGTAACTAAAGGCATGAAGAAATGTTGTGCTTGGATACATTAAAAAGCTGCATTACACGGAAACTTCAGAACCTACTTTCTCCTACAAATCTCACCGAAATCTGTGAAAAAAACTCTATATAACTGAGCATTTTTTACAGCTCTGACACCAGCTCCTGAATTCCCACATGAAGTGATACCATAGTCACTTCCATATCTGCACCTCCTTTTTTAGGAGAGTGTAGATGAAAATTTAAGCTTGAGGAGTGGCTTAGTCTCTTGGAACAGGTGAACAGTTTAGCAGATATTTTTTAATGTGTTTGTATGCTTTGCATCTTATGCACTGTGAATTCAGCTTAACGAAAATGGCCAACTTGTAGTAATGGTTTGAAAGACTGCAAATCCCTTCTACTTCGCAAACAGGACAGAATATTTCAGCTTGAAAAAGCCCTCTTGGATATTAATAACTTTACAGTTTATAGCTTTTGTTTTGTTTTGTTTTGTTTGCAACTTTCATACTGCTGAGAATGGAATCAGTCTGAGAAATTCATGAATAAAGGAATTTGAAGGGAAAGGTATTGTTAATTGTATCTGTAAGGGCCTCAGAAGAGTCTAGAAGGAAAAATTAGGGTTGTCTTTCTAAAGTGCTGACATGGAAATAAGTGCCATGTGGATGAATAGCAAACACCCACAGTAGCCTGTATGTACCTGCACGTGAGGTGGCTGACATCCCGCTGCTTTTCTTCTCTCAGCAAGTTTTTCATTGTTATGGTTACAACTTGCAATATGCAAAAACAAATAGATCAAGCCATGGAGAAGGTGTTTGCAAATACTTTCATCAGTAACAGCTGCTTGAATGATGGTTACTTTCACCAGATCCCACAGTCTGTCCTCAGCTCTGGCTGAATTCAAAGGGAATTTTGCCTGCTTCATTTCAAATACTGTAGAATTTGACCCTCTTCATTTTCCTAAGATACTCGAACCTCTCAAATTAAAAAGACCTTACAAAAAATTCCATGTCATTTCAGAGTCATTGTATTTGACTTAAGAGAATCCGTCTGCAGAACTGAACAGTATGCAGCAAATTTGGGGAGTAATATTCTCCAGATTTTCAGAAAAGGAAAAAAAAAAAAACAACTTAGACCAGATTAGGCAGATATCCTTCTATTTTGAAAATACCCTAACCAATCATTTGCCATCTTTCAGGTAATATTCAGCATCTTTCCAAACAGCTATAGTATTCTCACATTTCTTTGTGGCATGCAATAAGGTGTAAAAGTCCTTCACTTTGCTAGTATAAAAACCACCCACAAATGAAGCCTAGCTGAGATACCTGCAGCATCAGACAACCCTGCTTTTATTTAGTGTGTTTCTTGGTTTGAAGACTACTGCTTCTCTTTCAGGCCTGATAAGAGAATTGTATGCCAGAAGTCTTGCTTTCTTACCCCCAGAATCAAACACATCTTAATAATGATGTGAAGTGACAATAACAGTAACATAATCCCCCCTACCTCTGCCTTAATCTCCCCCGTATCCCTCCTTTGGCTCTCATGACTGGACCAACATCCCTGCTACTTGTAAGGACAGTGCTTTGCTCCTGTTCCCCCTCTGGGATTAGGCAGGGGACAATGACTTTGATGATTGCTTGCATGTGTGGCCATGCATCATTACAAGGCCAGATAGACAATTTCATAGAAAATGCATTCTATGTATATTATATATGTAATGCAAATCAGTTTACTCTTTCCAATTTACTTAATGAATGCAAAATGACTCCTCTAAACCAAGCACTGGCATTTTATGCTTCTACTACAGATTGCACCAGCTTTTAAATGGCAACCTGATAATTATAGTTACATCAAAATGAGATTTAATGTCTCTCTTTCTCTTGCATTTTCAAATGTAGTTTTTCTCCACATTCAACAAAATAAATATAATTCTGTGGATGATTTAATTGCTCTGCAATGTTTCTATATTGAAATTTATAAAATGTAAGTTTTTTTTTTTTTTTTTTTTTTTTTTTGTAATTCTGTCAACTTTTCTTATGTATGTTTAATTTTCTCTAGTTAAACAGAGGTATTCCCTATAGAAACAAATTTTTGTTTCTGTATGGTGGAAATATCACAGGTAACCTTCTTCTGAAACGTTAGTATTACAGAACATGGGCTTCTTTGTTTCTTTGTTTTATATTTTGCAGAACTAGAGGGTTAAAAGGGCCCTTTCCAAACATACAGAATATTGTCATTATTCCCCAAACCTCTCATTTTTCATAACATTGTTGCCCTTACCATATATATTATGTGACCAAAAGATTATTAAGATATCTAATGGTATATTTATTTCATATGATATGAAACATTTTGATATGTTTTTCTGGTAAATCAAATAAAGCTATGAATAAGCTTTTATTAAAAGTTATGTAAACCAGTTCAACCACGCTGACTAAAGCAAAAATGACCTATGAAACAACACAACAATCCCATTTGGTGACATTTTGGAATAAAAATGACATTATGAGTGTTTCAGCAAAAATAAGTTTTCGATTTTGCCCCAAAATTCATTAAAAATAAAAATAAAAATAAAATAATAATAAAAAAGCAGAGTTTGCATTGCCAAAGTGCATTAAATTAACACACATGGGCAAGGTTAAGACTACCCTTGGTAAGGATGTAGATATTTGATAATTACAAGATGAATGAGGCCAAGAGGGATGTATTGTGATTGCATTGTGATGGCATTTTCAATTACACGCTGATAATTCTTTTCTTTGAGTAACTTATACATTAGTAAATATATTGTTATTAAGATTTTTTCTCCACAGAAAAAATTATTTTGATGAAACCTCTTTTTCATGAAAATCAATTAACATCACTGAAAACCCCAAAAGACCATTTTCAAAATAAGAAAATTTATTTCTGATTTTTTTTTTTTAATTTGCTATTATTTCAGGAACTCATGAATTTTTTGAGCCAGTATTAGTTCATTGCTATTTAAGAAGACATGCCAGAAGTAATGGTATTGCATGACGCTGATATACTGTAACAAGACATAGCTGTTGAAATCTTTAATTTCAGTTTTACAGAGTTGCTGTTTCATGCTGATTGAAACAGCTTTTCTTTTTCTGTCACACAACATTCACCACTTGAATTATGTTTAAGCCATTTACATTTTAACACAGGTGATATATGAATGGAAATGAACTTCAAAAGAGCAAAACCTCCCACGGTGTGGGAAAGACTCCAGCTTTCATCCACTGTACAGCCAAATGTTGGTGAGACATACCATGCTAACTCCAAATTAATTCAATATTTGATGTAGAATATTATAAAATTACTGGTCATGATTCTGTAATCAGGGCTGACTGTCATATTTATATGCTCTGTATATTCTCAGACTTGAAACTCATTAAAATCTTCAAATAAAACACCGGGGACAGGAAAAACACCTATATTATAAATATCACTTAGGCAAATATAGACTGCCTAAACTAAAATATACGTTTTATGAGGTTAAGATGGTCTTGTGGCTGAGGAAAAGAGAGGTAGTCTGGAGGTGTTCTGCTCTCTCACCAGCCCTGCTGCAGCCTTGCAGCCTTGCAGGTCACAACATTATGGGTACCATCAGATTGTCCTTTCTGTGTGTGCTGAAACCCCCAAACCCTCTACAATGACCAAAGCAGAGTGGAACAGAGTAGGGACCTGGTAGGGCCACCAAAATGGAAATAAAAGTGTAAAACGCCAGCTGACTGCTGCTGGGTAGGCAGAGGGGTCCCTGAATTATCCTTCTGCAACAGCAGTACATGAAAGCAACTATTCCCTGGGAAAGGATCTCTAAGAGCTGAGTGCCCAGTTGTCAAAACATCTCACTTCAGTCATGAGAATTATCACCTTTTTTTTTTTTTTTAAACTGTTATCGTCAGAGCTCTTCACAGGGCAGTACTCCTAGAGCACACCAGGACGCCAGTGAGCTGCCTTTAGCCTATGCACACATGCATCTGCAGGAGCTGTTCCTTCTATTGCCAATAACAATATAATGATTACTGATACTGACTGCTAGTAGTAGTGCCTCTGTCCTCACTTGTGGAGAAAGCCATCCTATCCCTGAGCTAGACAAAAATGAAATACAAAGATGGTCCCCAAAGACGTTTAGTTTATAACGTGGTACAGGAAGTGGATGAGGAATATGAAAAAATGTTAGGCTGAGACAACTGGGGAATGAGTTGACTTTATGAAGCAAGCTCTAATGCTAGCTTGTCATGAGCTAGAAGGTAAATATGGGTATTTTCTTCATATAGAATTGCTATTTACAGAATAAAATAGAGTATTAAACATATGCATTAATTGCTTTCTGCATATATAAGTCGAATAGAGAAATGAATACAAACATATTTTATGTTTCTGTCCAACTTCCTAATCCTATGAGATCGTACAAGAGGATTTACAGTCCTCTAATATTTTGTTGTTTGCTCAGAAACTTTCAACAACCAGGTTTTTACCTTCAAGGTATAAATAGCTACAGGAGGATGGAGACAGGTGTTTAAAAGAATTCAGAGCTGAAACTCTTCAAACTAGAAAGTGTCTCTGAGGAGAAAGCAACTTTTGTTTGCTTTATGGCTTTATCCTGGAAGAGATCAGAAAGCTGTTGAGGATTGTAAAGTATGTATACATAAGGTTATTCCATTTGATTTAACATTTGACAGGGTGTATAGAAGTTTAAAATCCCTCTACATACTTTGAACTTCTAACTGAAAGGTAAAAAGTCTTTTCTCTATGAGATATAGTTGCTCAGCTTACATTAAAGAGTTCAACAGATTCAGTAATGCAGAATAATGCTTTATTTATTTATTTATTTTAATCACAATATGTCCAGTAACTAGTCCGAACCTGAAAAAGAAAAGGAAATATCTCACGGTAAGATGTAAGTTTATAATGAACAGAAAATAGATCATATAAGGAACCTCGTGCCTGATTTTTTTTTTTTTTTTTGAGTTTGATACAAAGCCAATCCAAATCAAATGAAATATTTAGGCTGCTATCAAAAACTGATGAAACAAGCCTTTATCACATTGATAATATCAATATTTTAAGATACAATTAGACAAAGTTCTTGTATATATTATCATCTCCATAACAAACATCACTGATCTGAATGCTCTAGCCATTGAAGATTTAAGCCTGTATCAGAATTTCATGACTTGGATCATGAAGGCATTTTGCCCTGTTTCTCTGAGAATTGTTCTGAATTAGTAGCTCAGTTCTCTGTTTGGAAGAAGAAATTTTGTTCATAACACACTTTTTCTTTGCAAATGATATCTAATAACTTTTCTCAAGATCTGTATTTTGGCCAGGTCACAGTGTATGTCTAATAGAGTTTTTCTTTCACTTAATATTTAAAAGAATCATTCAAGTTAGGTGTCACTGGTATAGGCAATCAAACATACTGCTTGTCATTACTGTAAATCTGTATTTACATACCATGTTAGATAGCTTCAATTTGTCCCATAAGCTTCAACTGAGACTGCTCCAGATAGGAAGATTTTCCTCAGTCTGTCAGTAACACACAGGATTATTCTGTATCTAATTGAAATGGGCAACTGCACCCTTAGAAACAAGGACTTTTTTTTTCTATGCCTCTCATAGTATGTTTTTCTTTCTTCTGTCAGTGTGTTATTTATCTCAATGCATCTAAAATTTTGATGGCTTATGAAGCACCAACCCAGAAAACCACTGGTATTTTTCTTCTGTGCATGAAGAGAACTCAGACAACCACCTTAGGATCTGCGAGTAGGCTTATCAAAACTCATGCTCTGAGGAAATATCCAATATTGCCCTCTCAGACACTGTAACCTCTGAGCCATAGCCTCTTTTGTGATCTGGGATTAGACGCAGGGCTACAGATCAACCCATCAGTTTGGGTTTACCTGACATGCAGGGTCATAGTACAGAAAAGAGGATGTCACACCACGTGACTACTGAGGGTAGAGCACAAATGCATAGTTTAACAAAAAAAGTAAGAGGTTCAGGCAAGTTTTGTTAGAAACCATACATCTACAGCTGCATGCTGAAGGTATTTTCATACCAAGCATGCAGGCATTACGTTACCCAACACACAAGTGTGTACAGAATGTGCAAGTGTGTACAGAAATGCACCTCTAATTACATGACCCAGACAATAGAGTCCTGTATCTTTGACCACATAAAGTTGAAAGGTCAGTTTAAGTAAACAAGAAAAATTGCTATTAAACCACAGAGCTTTCTGACCTCTGAAGAGCAGAAGAACTATCTCAGAACTGACTGTGCCAGCAGATGAATTCATTCACCCATCTTTACTTATCCCTGTTCCTTGAAAACCACCCAAATTCAAGTGATACTGTCACATCAGTATCCTCTAACCTGTTGTAGACTAAAGATGATGGGTTTATAGAGACATATGATTTAAACTGGCTTTTTTGGACTTAAGCATGTCAGAAAGCACTCATGCAAACAGCTCACTAGGCAGATCACAGAGAGCAGAAATCCACAGCAGGGATTTCTGAGCAATACCGTAGGGAGCCAAGGGCAGTAGCCTGTTCAGGCAGGACAGCTGGAGCTGGAAAAGTCCACAGCTCCACAGTATGAGGCTACTGCCTCTGCAGTGCCTTGTACAATCAATCAAAATGCAACCCTATACATGGGACATTTGAAACATGAGCACTCGGTATGAATCAGAAAGTAAATTTGCAACACATTTCTTCTCAGTGAAGATGAAGAATGAACGGACAAAAAACAAAGATAGGGAATGCTGTGATGGCTGCTGTGTTGTGAAGAAGACAGCGCTGATCACAGTCTGTTTTGCCTTCTGAGAAGGAGAGAGCACCCTGTAAGAGACAAGAAGTACATGAGAGAAAAAAGAAAAAATATCCAGGAGGACTAGCAGTCAGATGGCTTCCTGTTTGACAGGTTAGCGGTTCAGCTGCAGAATGGGTGGGTAGGCATGCTGCAGTGCAGGTGCACGCACATAAATCTGCAAGCCACAAAATAGCAGCCAGGGCTCAGATGCTGTCAGCATCCTAATAGAAACACTCTAAAATACAACCTGTAAAAAGGTTATGAGGATCAATGTGCTCTGCAGCAAACAGCTTTGCTCTACACAAGCACTGTGGCAGAGTGCACTTGATTATCACTAAATTGGGAAAATGCCTTTCCTTTGTAACCTCCCTGCCTCTTCCCCCAGTCCCAAATCTTTTCCCAGGCAGGATTAAATTAGCTGCAGTTGAGTCTGACTGGAACGCATACAGGTAAGAGCTCTCCCAAACAAGCAGAAAGCTCTTCTATATCTCTGACCTTTGCTGTGTGCGATCAGAGACAAATCAAATAGATCCTTTTCTCCTCTCTTCCCTCTTAATATCAGAACTTTGCAGACTTCTGGGCTAAATGCCTCAGTTCCAGATCAGTCTTGAAAGGTAAGGGTCAGCCCAATGCACTCATCAATTCATTCCTTGAGTTCTCTTTCTTTCTTTCTTTTTTTTTTTTTTTTGCCAGTACTTACAAGGGGTACATACACAGAGACCTGTTTATTTTGCTGACAATTGGCCATTAGGAACATTCTTGATTTTTTTACATCAGCCATCAATCAGATATTAGGGTTACTAACCGGTCCCCAGCCATCAGAGAAAAGCATAAATTGGCACCTTTATGAAACCTCTCCAGCTCACATGTTGACCATATGCACTTGTTCTACTCTGTACATGACAGCTTTGACATTCTCACACTTACTGCTCTGCTTTTCTGTGTAGTGGTAGTCTGTTCCTCCAGTGAGTTCAGAAGAAAAACAAAAACAAACAGGAAGCAGGCTTATAAGAAGTGTTTTGACAGTAGTTTAGAAGGCAGTCATCCAAAATGCTGCAGGCAAAGATGTGAACTCTGGAAGTCTAAATGTGACAAAGGTTTAGCAATAGCACCATGCAGCCTACATATTTCATGTTATGTTTTGTTTATCAGCTGCAAGATGAAAAACAGATGGTAATAATAGGTTGCAGAAAAATGGGTGTCGTGTGGCTTAGTGGTCCCAACCAACCCTGTATGACATCTGTCCTGCCGCCTGACCAGTCCTGTTCAGCCATGACCCACTCTGGTGGACACAAACCCTCAGCTGGGCTCAACATGCTGCGGTGTCATCATGTAGTTCCAATTTATTTGTGTGCCTTCTGGAAGATATATTTTGAAGAGTGAAAAGGAAATAAATAAGTAAAGAAGTTTTGTGGTAATTCTGCTAGTTTTGTTAGAGCTGAGATTTCTGAAAACTAGATGCAGATTTAAGCAGAAGGGATGACTTCTGCACCTGAGTTATGAACCAAAAATGTAAGGCTTATTGGGGTTATCCTTCATTGTTTCTCTTCTTATCTTTTTTTTTTTTTTTTTCTCAAAGTCATTGAGACACAGACTCTCTTCTGCTTTGTAGAGTGCCTGGCCCAGTTTGGGTCCCCAGTTGTGTTAGGAGCGTAAATAAGTTCACCTATGAAAATGCCAACTAAAACTATACACAGGAGAAGGTATCTGCCTTAATTTTACTCTCTGGCTTTAACTAATTAGCTTAACTGAATAAAACTAAGTGTTTTATTCTCACTCTTCTAAGAGGGAGGGGAATAGCACATTTTGTCTCTCCCTGGCAGGTTCCAGAAACACAATAATCTCTTTTAATTGTGTAGTGGCTTTCATAGTATTGACAATAATTTTACAGCCTGTCTCCTGTGAATAAATTTGTGCTGATTCAAGTTACTTAAAAGTGAAATTTCATAAAATTTCATTTCCGTTAAGGAAAACTTCAGAGAGTTATTCCAAGAAGTACCAAGGAATAAGGGTTCTTTAATGGCTACCACTGCTTGTGTCTGCCCATTGTAAGAATCTTACTTCTACAAAGTGGGTTTGGGAGCAAATAAGACTTTTTTTTCTTTGACTGTAAAAGACCTTCTGTAATGAACAACAATTCATGCTATTTCAAATGTCAAGTTTTTCCTTTTATTTGTGTGCGCTGAATGCAGTGTGAATAAATGGTAATTGTGTGACCAAGAAAATACATAATAAAATGTGCAATATCACAATTGAGAATATTCATGGTACACAGATATTGATTCTCATCTTTTTTGATTTTTTTTTTTTTTTTTATGGTAAGGTCTCCAAGACAAATTTAAAACAAAACAAAAAAAGTCTAAATATGACAAACAAAAACTTCAAACAAAACTCTAAATTTTTATTTTATTTTTGGGAATCAGGCAGCCATGTATGCCAGGCAATCTGGGCCAGAGTTATTCTTGAGGTCAATTAGTAAAATGCCTGAGTTGTTCAAAAGGTGATGTGCAGAGGATAAAGCAGTATTTTAACATTCAGGATGGATTATCTAGTAAAAATTGAGAGTCCCACAGGGTTTCCATATATCACCGCAGGAATTCTGCCTGTGGTAAAGTAGAGCTGTTAATCATTAAATCTGTTTCCCTTAAAGATTATTTTTCTCTTAATAATACTTTCCTGTTTATTTCTTGGACTTGATAGTGCTTCTTTCAACCAACCTGCCTTCCACAGGAATGTCATCAATTTTGTCAGAACCAAAAAAGTTTATTTTTATGTCTGGCCAGTAGGGACTGGAGTCACAGAAAACAAAAGAAAAGTGACAGCTGAAATATAATGCTAGCTTCAAATTGTCAGTGATCCATGTGTCCTAAGGATCTCGCTGTGTGATGCTGGGCTGCTTTTCAGGTGTTTGTTCATCCTCAGATAGTGAGGGGCTCTTCTGGCTGAGTCCTACAGCAGGGTAAATTTGGGGCTCTTTCATACTCACAGAGTGGATTTAGGCACTATTGCATCCCAGCCACTCTCTATCATCTCTCCAGGGCAACCTCAAGTACTTGCAGGTGAGATCTTTTGCCAAGCAGAAATCCAGTAGTAAAAAAAAAAAAAAAAAAGAGGCAAGTCAGCTCCTGCAGTGGTAGGTTAGTTTTATTTGGGTTACAGGTACAATAAACTAATTTTCAGACTAAAAAATCCTAGGGCTTAGCATCTTCCAAATTCAGGTCAGCCACTCCCCAGGGAGGGGAGCCACTCCTCAGATACCTTCCCAACCCCAAGGCCTCTCTCCTTCTCTTTCTGACACTTCCAATTCCTCCTCGCCCTTCTCTCCACCCACAAATGGGTCAGGAGGAGTTAGTGTCCCAGGGCAGGGGGATGCTCCTGGTAGAGGCACTCCATTTCTTGCCTGTTCCTCACTAACCATGAAGTGTCTGAGATTAACCCTTCCCTCTGCCATGAGACTGCACGCTCGAACAGACATAGGGAAGCCATGACGGCAAAGGAAGCATTTGTCATGCATAAGAATTTTTGTTAATTTGAGTTCAAATAGACTTATTGCTTTTCCTCTCTGTATTCTATTTAAAAATAAAAATGAGATATTCTATGCTGCCTGAGACAAACTGTATGTCAACTTCAATGCCAAAGTACTCCCGGATCTTTTTGCTCAGACAACATGCTTACTGGAAAGCTAGCAATGGATCGACTAAGGTTTAACCTGCTGGAACATACCTCTGACGAACATGGACCCTTTAGAAAAACTTGGCTTGGATGTGTAGGGTCTACAAGTTGGAGTCTGGAGGTTCAGGTAGATTTTACTTTGGATCTGAGATTAAAAATGATTGAAATGTTGAAAGTTGATCCTGTCTCAATTACATTTTTTTCTCAGGTTCTGAGAGTTTTGCTTGTTCACTCACCTCCTTTTTAACTTGGCTTGTTAAGTAACAAGTGTAAAAGAATGAATTTAAGTATGCTAGTTTCCAGGGTTTTTTTTTTCTTCCTCATTTCATTCTTTTTCTTTGGAACTTCTGCAGTTTATGGAAAACAACAAAATGCTAAAAGAAAAGATGAAAACTCCATATTTTAATGTAGTGTAAATTTAAGAGAACTGGAAGTGCTCACAAATTTAACACAGCAGGATGAGAAAAAAGGCAGTGAGGGAGTCAATCAACAGTTTGGGCAATGAAGGCTGATGTTTATTTAGGGACAGCTTGAAAAAAGGCCACAAAACGTCTAATCCTGACATAATTAGAAAAGACGATGGTGGCTGGAGAAAGCTTTGAACTACCAGAGTTCTGAAGACCTAGGTGGGGAGGTCTTCAGCAAAAAAAAAAATAAATAACCAGTTGAGAACTGACAGGAAGCATTAAAATATACTGTATATTTACATGTGAAAGTACTATGGCTACATAACTGAATAGTAAAAAATCTGAAAGTGTTTAGTCTCTGTGTGCGTGCAGAGTTCATCTGAAAACAGAACAGAATATAGCTTGGTCTGCAGTTTTGTGCAAACCACTGAATAAGTCATTTCTTAGAGGAAAATTGACAAAAAAAATGTTAAACCTTCTAAGCTAAATTCTTCTTAGCTACACAGACATAGTGTCACTGCCTCTAAAACTCTGAGGAAAAGTTAGCCTAATGCATAGAAGGAGAATCAAGAAAAAGAATTCTGCAGAATCCTTACATCAAAGTAGAAGAGGATCTTTTTTTTAGATGAGAATAATTCCTGGTTGTTGAAATATGTTTAATTCCCTATTTTACAAGCCCTGGCAAATTAGCAGTGCCATGCAACAGCTAAGCTCTTGGTGCCACTGCTGATGACATCAGAGAGTTGGAATGTGTCTGCAGCACATCTACTGCAAAAAGTTACCAGTCATTCCCTGAGATGAGATGAGGTGTGAGAAACTACTGCGCTTCTAATGAGGCCACTTCTATCTTTGTTAAATATACTGTTTATGTTAAAGATGTTTTACGATCACTTAAAGTCAAATCAGAGTGTGAATTCACCTGACATGAGAATGTACAGCTGGGAAAAAGAGACTTCCTTCTCAGCAGCTTTTTCTCCTTAATACCTTCACTCTGGGAATTTTAAATACATTCGCTTATTTGTCTTAGTCCAGTTTCCTCTTCTAAAGTTTGTTTTAAAACCTTGAGTCATTAGCTCTGTCTCGAATAAATACTGAAGAGCTAATAGATAGCTAGAGATATCCAGCCCCAGACACCTCTCCAGTTCTGAAGAGATGTATAAGAATCATATCTAGCTCCACTTCACACTCCTGTCACACCACTTATCAATAGCAAAACACTGGGACAAATTTCAGTCAGACCTCAATCTACATTCTACAGAAGGGAGAACTGCAGCAAAGCCCAGCTGAATAATGTGTCAGTACTTACACAGCAGGACAGCACAGGACAGAGAATTAGACAGTGACCTTCTAGCAAGACCCATGAGTTTACCCCTAGGGTGAGGATTGCTAAAATCATCTTTCTTGAGAGGCAGCAGTTCCTGAATGCATTCAAAGCTTCACAAACCCCCCAGTAAAGGGTTGAGGACTGTGTTCCACTATGCCCCTGTGGTCCTCTGTGGTCTTCCTGCATCAGGGTTGTTCCGTCTCCTCCTTCTCCCTCTTCAAATACCAGTAGACATTTTCTGAAAGCTGTAGTTAGAGTCTTGGATATTCTAATACAAAATTCACAAGCAATAATCGTTCATGGGTTTCATGCTAATCAATACCTTTCCCAGAAACAAAAGTAGCAAAGGTATCCACATAAATATATCTGTAAGCCCTAACCTTAAACTCACTTTGATGAGCCTGCAAATATATTATAGTCCAGCACTACCATTCCATGAAAGGTTATAACTAGTAGCTGAGATATGATAGCCTCTTAAACAGCCTCTCAAGGTCAGGCTTTATGTGAGACCTTCTCCATTCTCTCCGCTGCAAAGTGAAATAAGTCAGTTAAAACCCCTAGGAGGTGGTCAAGCAAATCTCTTTGATTTGCTCTCAGAAATGTAGGGATGCTGGTAAACGTGGCTAAGGAGAGCCTCTTTACCAATAGCCTGAATGCTCCTGGTATACATCAGAGAAAATCATCTTCTTTAATGTGTTTTCTAAGTGTTGCAAAGAGCAGATACAGCCAAGATAGTCTAAGTAACTCCCAGCTCTCTAGGTTACTTGTAGGTACAGCTGAAAGCTGTTAAGCAGCTTAGCTAAAACTGTAGGAAAGGAACAGCCTCTCTAATGACCTTCCAGTTATAAATTTCCAAACTAGAAGGTGATTCTGCTCTTTCTACATCCATATACTTTGAGTATCAAAATTTCTTTTAAGAGATCCTTAACCCACAGTCCCCTGGACTGTGGAAGGTCCCTTTCTCTGGACCTTTTCTACATGAATACTTGGGCAGCCGTGGGCTCAGTGCTATAACAATAGGACTATGCAGAACTACTTATGAGGTGGGTAATTAAGTGATCAGTGTTAGAAGCTCATTTGTTCTGGAGGAGGTGTACAACGTCAGCTGCAAAACCTGAGAGGTCAACTGCAGATTTTTCATAAACTATTCCTCAGTAATATGATTTGAGCTATAGAGCCAGTGAGGGTTCAGGGTCCAAAGACTAGAAGTGAAGTAGTGGACTTAGTGATACTGGAGTTCGTTTTGCTTTTTCCCTCTTCAAGCCCTTCTGAAGATTGCGCAAAAAATTTTAATAGAGAAAACCAAATCTATGCAAAATGCTTACAACGAAACCAAAAACATATTACAAATTTGGAATGCAGCGTAGGGTTGGTCAATGTTTGCATGCCTTTTGTGAACATTGCTTAGGGAGAAGTCAGGGCAATGTATGGCTTTGAGCTGGAATTATGGGAAGCAGAATGCTTGGCTGAGTTTCACATTGCATGCTCTGAGTTCATTTCAACCTGAGAATTATTAAAATTGAGAGCATGAAAATTCATATGGATCAATAATGGGAAATGCACTAAAGAACTGTTTCCATGATTCCTCAGAGCTTCAGGGCTAGCATTTGGTGTTGTTTAGTGCACGGAAGCTGTTTGTGATTTTCATGACTGAGGCCTTGAAGAAAAGACTACTTTGATGAATTGCAGCAGATCACTTTAAGATAACTTCTTTATGTTTATTTTCTTCCTACCAACAAAATACAGAAAGAGAAGGCTTAGCATAAACACTGGCCCGAGCGTGTATAGCTGATTTGTAGGAAATTTAAGATGTAGATTTATAATTCTGAAGCTGAGATGCAAACTGGATTTTGAAGTACCTTTTGGAAAGCCCCAGAAATGTAAGGTTAAAAGGAAGCCTGTAGTATATGGCCATTTTCAGGGCCAGTCGCAAAGAAAATAAAGAGTTCTTGACATATCCAAGGAGGTGAGGGGAGGGAAACTAAACAAAACAAACAAAAACAACAACAACAACAACAACAAACATTTGACATGGTCAGTGTAGTGTAGAGTTTGTGAGGGGGAAAGAACAAGAAGTATAATACAGAGGACTGATATCTGTGCAGAAATAACAAAGACCAGGAATAATCTGAGACCTTGAAAAAAAGATGTGGCATTAGTTTTTTCAAAGGCATAAAGTGTGTAGGAGGAATACAAAAACACATCCCATAAAAATAAATGAATCTGAAAGATCAATGTAATTTGTATATAAAAATAGGTAATTCAGTGTAAGCTCAGAAACTGCCTGTTTTATTTGTAGCTACATGCTTTGATACATGTAAGGTAGTGTCCAGAGTAGCACAGGTCTGCATAAATCTGAAATTTGTAGCATTGACCGTGTAATTTTAAAATTCAGTCTATATCTGGCCTCAGTACTTCAGGAATCCAGTGAAATTTCCACCCCTTAAAAATGTCAGAGGTTCTGACTTCTTGTTGAACAGAAATACATTAGCAGAACTGTACACTAATACTAAATTTAGTAGAAACTAATACTAGTAACACTAATAACACTTTAATAGCAATTTAACACTAATATTACCAGAAACTGTACGCTAATTAGTAGAACTGTACATTACTCACAGAAGAACTCTTTCTGGGAAGAGTAATAGATCATGTATAAGTAATTCCTTCAAATTCTATACTCATTTGCAGGTCCACCTGCTAGTGGACCTTAGGGGGAAGAAAAAGGAAAGAATAGCAGGAAAGAATAAGAGTCAGTTATCCCTTGAAGATGACCAAGTGGAAAGAAGAGAAGAAGCCCAAATACTAACAGCATCTTCAAGTCCACAGCAGAGATAAAACAGTTCCTGCTGGCAACCAGTCCTAGCTGCCTTAAGCTGAAATATAAGAAAGGAACAATAGGTAGAGGTACTATAATGCAAATTGTGAGGAATTTATCTTAATGTAAATAGTTAAAGCTGCTTGGGCATTGGGTGTGGGGGGTGGGATGGAGATTACTAAAAAAATTTCCAAATAGACACTTTTATACCATTTGGAATTACTTGCCTACCTCAATAATCGCATCATTGAGGGTTCCTGTTTACCTGTTGAACCTGGATTTGAATCTTAGTCTTTTGCTTTCAGCTTCCAGATGCAAGTAGTTGGGCAGTCTGATCATATACTCAGTAAGTGATAGCCATTCCCTTTCATAAACTCTTTTTCCCTGCCTCCTAATCACAGTGAATGTCCCCTTATTCTTTTGGAAGATGAGAGATAAACTGTATACATATATTGCTTATATGAGTACTTACTATCATCACCTTCCCCACAGTCCTAGTTTTTTCATACAAGCATGGATCCATATCTCTGTTTCTGAAGTAGTTTTATAGTACCCTTTTCAAGTCAATACTACTCTAGTGTATTGGAGGGCATTGTCATTAAGAGGCTGACAGTGTTGTACAGGTACTAGTGTTTTAATAGGAATAAATATTCTGTTGATGATGAAGATTTAAGAGAAATAAATATTCTGTTTCCTATCCCTGTGTTTACTCAAAATCTGTAGCAACCAAAGAAGGACTCATATCTTTCAATGCTCTGATAAGGTGTTGTGTAGTACATGGAAGTCAGCCAAGAGCAATAGGTAATTTATTACTTCAGCTTAATTTCCATCACTGTGGAGGAAAGTACAGATCAAATGAAAGAATTTAGGGGATGGAAATAGGTGTAAATCTGAGTCCTAACATTAAATTCGTATAGGCATAGTTAACAGTACCTCTCCCTGTCATCAGTAAAAACAAGGGAGCATTTCCTAATGGTATTTATAACAAAAACAAGTTTTCTTGATGCAGGAGCACATCTTTTAAATGTTTGATTATTGCACCGATTTGTTTAGTTCATACACTTGGAAAGGCAGTAACTCTAGGAGGGAATACTTAGAAACAAATGTATCACAGGTTCCTTATAAAAAGAGTCTTGCATATCGAGATGAGCAGAAGCATACTGGGAATCTGGAGATAATGTTAGAAGAAAATACTTGAGCACATTCATGGTTTTAATTAAATATCCCAAGAAACTGAGAGTCTTTTGGCTTGAAGTCATTCTCAGCTTTCCAACCCAAATAATAATAACTAAAAAAGTCTTTCCTTTTTGTATTAAATCTGTTTTAAATATCACCTAACAGCTGTACTGCCCGCTTTATCAGCAAGCATGCTTGAGTTAAAATAAAGTTTGTTATCTCTGCTGAAGTGGCCACCCTGTTAGATAGCAGCAGACCTGCATGTTTGCATGACTCACATCTTCAACAAATAATCTCTTGTTTTGTTTTGTTTTGTTTTGTTTTAAGCAGAAAATCAGCTTT
The DNA here is from genome assembly GCA_013399115.1 of Anseranas semipalmata. Taxonomy (NCBI): domain Eukaryota; kingdom Metazoa; phylum Chordata; class Aves; order Anseriformes; family Anseranatidae; genus Anseranas; species Anseranas semipalmata. The sequence continues at coordinate 401,951 of VXAA01004977.1, read as the reverse complement.
CCAGTGAAACAACTTCCCCAAACTAACTATATTTACACTGCAATGGCCCATACCCGGCAAGTGTAAGCTTGCCAGAAAACCTTGTTCACGCTCCTAAAGCAACAACAGGATGAGTCTCAACTACCTGTCTTGCACTGCAACGTTTATTTGTCTGATAACAATACCCAGAATGAGTATTGCAAGACACTTGCAAGAGTGTCCGTCAAAACCAGATAAAATGCGACCAGTTCTGAGCAACATCACTGGCTACTGTGCTGGTCAGATTTACAGTCTATCTCAGTTCTGTCCATACAACACGAATTTTTAGACACTGCAAAATGCAAGAGAATTTTTCAGGACACGGGGGAAAAGGGAGTCTACATGTCTGATTAAAAAGCCAGTGTAATGAAGAAATTCCTTGACTGATCTGAATTCTGGTCTGATCTCCTCCAGGCTCTGTTTCAGCACACAGATCTAAGAAGGTTCCAGCTTCTCATAAATAAGAAAGGCCTGTGCCTTTCACAATACTGGCTGTTTTGTAATCTTTATAGGAGTTAACTTTTGGTAAAGTTCATAATTTGATTCATATTTCCTATATTTTATCTCATATTTTACCTTTAAAAACAAGTCTACAGAACAAAAACAAAAACACAAACAACAACAACAAACAACAAAAAACAATCAACCAACCAGCCAAACAAACAAACAAGAAAATCCCAACCAAGAAGCAAAAGGCAAGCATGCCGATAAATAAAACTAGCAAAGGGAAGAGTGAGAAGAGAAAATGATCTCCAGTATTAGCTATTCAGAACTGTCCAAAGCGGTCTGCTGCAGCACCCCTTTCCTATATGCCTTTTTTCTTCATGTCCTGGGTGATAAGGAATGGGATCTCTAATCTTCATTAATTTTTGCTATCACTTTAGATCAGAGAGAATTAAGTTTTTTGTTTTTTTTTGTTTTTTTGTTTTTTTTTTTTTTTTAATATCAGAATTTAGCATACAACTGGTTGAATTCCTCCTCTAGGGCATTAGTTCATGTTGACCCTGATCTTTTTTTCAGAAGTGATCTCTCAGAGCAGATTACAGTATAACAGGTAAGACTGAGATATTTTACAAACTGAGATAAAATTTACTTTCCAGGCTGATGTTCTACCAAAACCCACAGTAAATTCCATAGAGAAATTTAGTGCCACAGTACTTCTCAAACCATCTGTCATGTCTGAAGAGATCTGAGAGGACAGAAATCTTAGGCGTTTCAGGGTTACAAAGGGCTGGCAGAATTAAAGTGAATCATAGACAGAGGGGCCAAATGTTTTTCAGACATGTCAGCACATAACTGATGAACAGTTAATCCTTCAGTAAAGGGTTAACCTGCTGCCCTGTTTCTAACCATGAGAAATGTTCCTGTGGGGAGTTCTCTCACTTGTCATTTGGACTGTCAACCTGCTCTAATGAGTTTGCTTCAAAGCCAAAGCTAGTGTACACACTGAAGCACAGCTACGTTTCTCTCTGCTGCAGATATTTTATTCTCAAATCATTCTTCCCTTATCACCTCTCTTTCTCAAATACTTTCCCAGAGCCTGGTGGCTAGTGGGAAAATTCTGCATTGCGAAAATTACTGATGGGAGAAACTGGGGGGAAAAGTCAGGTTTGAAACAAAATTAAAGGCCTATGGAAGTTAAATGTTTTGGATTTAGACACTTGCTAGTGTCTGTTTGGCACTGTTGTAATTTTTCATCAAATTATAGTGCAGTTGAGATGGTTGTGTACCATGCTTTGTCTTCAGGTGAAAGTGTTTTAACCATCCAGAAAGCAGTGGTTAAGCTATTCATCTCTGAGGTGGAAAACTGAGAACAGAAGTATAGGGCACACCTTCTGAATGGTTTGCCAGACTCCTGAAGGAATAAAATGTCCACACTGTAAGTCCACACCTCCCATAACGCTGAGTGAAAGAAACATGTAGTTGTTTGTCTTTAATCTGCTGGTGGGAAGCTTAAAGATCATAAAAAGAATTTCCTCAGTTATTCAGCAAATCACTGCTGTGCTGCAAACAACCTAGATCTGGCTTGAGTCACCAAAACAATGACAAAGTAAGAAGATATTGAACAGCTCTAGCTGGGAGAGTGTAGCTCTCCTTTTTCCTTTGATATACCCAAATGATAGACCCAAATGCTCTAAGAGGTATTTCTTTGAGAGTTTCCGTCTCAGACTTCAGAGCAGGCACTGCAGCATGTTGGCATACCTTGTAATTGGGCATAGTCATCCGAGAAGGGAGTGTGGTCACAACTGTGTGTGTTGCACTGAAAATGCATGCAAGTAAAAGAAGATCCATATACTAATGGCCAACCCTCTCAAGTACCTTAGTGTCTTGCCTTTAACCTGGAAGGCATGGCATATATATATATACATATTTTTTTTATAGATATTCCTTGGCAATGTCTTCTCACAAACTGGCTAAATTTGCTTTTTCATCTTTCAGTGGGAGATAATTAAGTTCTAAGAAACTTTCTGTATAACCAGTTGTCTTTGACATGACCAAAGTCCTCTGTCATATGAGGACCTTGGTGATCCCATGGTCATTTTTTTTTTTTTTTTTTTTTTTTTTTTTGTTTCCATATGAGATGCTGTTTCTTAAGTTTATTTTCAGCCAAATTTTCAGCCAAAATTCTACCCCTGCTGATCTCCCTTCTGGTCTGTGCCAACTGTCTGCTCAGATCACAGCCTCCAGCTGAGAGATGGAGGCATTTCAGGTATTGGCAGGGTAACTCTTTTATGAATATCATTTGTAAATTGCTCTGGGATGGCAGATACCATATAAATGTAAGATATCATTACTATTAAACTGTCATTCAACAGCGTTTTGTGTTCATTTCTTTCTCTCAGAAATAAGATGGAAATAATCTTCATCATGAAAACTGGTTGATAGCATCTACTGAAACAGCTGGTATCCTGACTTGTTTCATAGAAGTAGGTTCTTAAATGAAGTTTGACAAATGAAAATGGCAGTGAACACTGTTCTTAACATATAGTTTAGGTATCTTTTGCCAAAATAGTTTCTGAGTCCCTGCCTCCTGTCTACCTGGTCATCTAGAGCTCTTTATCTTATTAAAACAAGAGTTGGTGGAAGTTGCTACATATATCAGGTAATATACTCGGTCTTATTAAGTATGACTAGCAGCATGACTAGCATATATATTTAAACATGTGTGAGTGTAGACACCTTGTAAGTGTGGATTTCAGAGAAAGAGGACTTGACTGAACTGAGAGACAAGCCATTATTTTGCCAGCTGGTGTCTTCTGGAAGGAATAAAGGAGGAGGCAATGGTTTGGGTAAGTATAGGACAAGTCATGGCTACATAAATTATCCTCCAGAAGCTCTGTAGGGACTGGGATGGGAAGACAATTTAAAACAAGGTGCTAAAGGTATCCATTTCTCTCACAAAAAAAAA